>JAPSGF010000092.1:638714-680416 GCA_035772895.1 Perdix hodgsoniae
ACAATGCCCCCCACGCCCCCCCCCCCCCTATATTTAGATATCTAGATTAAATCAAATAGCACCCAGAAAAGTTGGTCCTTGACAAATTCACAGGCACAGTGTGGCAATTATTTCAGTCCTTGGCTTGCACACATGATGTCATGTGAAGTAAAATGTCTAAAAATTTGTAAAACAAGTTACTTGCAGACTTCTGTTAGAAAGCAAAGCATTTGTCTTTTATGCTTTAACAGAATTGCTTCCAAGAGTATCCACAGTGTACTGCCAAGAGAACAAACCAGTCTTGTGTTTCAACTTTGTATTTGGTTAAGATACCATTTGCCCCCAGACTTTTTCAGTGTTTACTTTGGATATGATGATTACTCACCAGAAATCTGGGACAAAGTTCTTTAGACAGTTTCAGATGTGCTTCTGTATTCTTTTTCTCAATTTCACTCAGTTGAATGGTAGATTGCAGTTAAGCTCTATTTTTCTGACTTCTAAACAACATACAATTCATTGTTATTGCAGAGAATACAATGAAAAATGCAGTCCTACCTGCAAAGTATGCTTTCAGTACTGTATTGTATTTTCCAAGTACTTCCAGATTCACATGTCCTCCAAGTTGAAGTACTTTTAAATGCAAAGCCAAATAATTGGTTGAAGGTGAGATCATAAGGGAAAGCTGAGCTCTTTTCCTATATGTCAGCGCCTGTTCGGAAGGACTCAACTGACCAAAAATTAAGTCCTCAGTTTCACCACTGCCAGTAATCCTTCTTGGTTGTTTCCTTTGCAGTGCTGTTGGTTTCTGTGAAATTACACAAGTTCCATGGAACGTGGTAAATAACGTATTAATTGTTATCTGCTGATGAGA
Source organism: Perdix hodgsoniae (assembly GCA_035772895.1). NCBI lineage: Eukaryota > Metazoa > Chordata > Aves > Galliformes > Phasianidae > Perdix > Perdix hodgsoniae. The sequence continues at coordinate 639,565 of JAPSGF010000092.1, forward strand.
ATCCAGCTCATTTTCCCATAGTAGATTTAGTTCTGCAGCAGTGAGAGGAAGTTAATAAGTATTATGTATTCTATCAGAAACTACACTGAAAATGTAATGTTTGTATTTTTGAATATATTGGTGCTGTTTATAATCCCTCAGATAATTTGGTGTAAATAGGTTGAACATTTTGCTTTCTTAGCATAGCATAAACCTCACCTCAAATGACTTTCTTGTCTTCGGATAAGAATAAGGGGAAACACAGAACTGGGTTTTAAAAGACAGATTTTATCACTGGGGCCACTGTCATACCTGAACTTTTTGTAGGAAACATTTAATAGTTCACTACTGTGAACTGTTTGGAGAAAAATAGATGTGGTTTCAAAGATCCAAAGGAGGTTTCCCCAGAAAAGAAAAGTTGATTTATTTCCCCTTACCTCTGTTAATTATACAGTGTTTACCTGACCTTTTGGTCACTGAAAAAGGACTTACTCTGCCTATGTTGAGGTAATGTAAGACTTGACTCCGTGCTGTGCTAATGTAACTACTTGTGTGCTGGGAGCAAACCTTCCTTGGAGCATGAGCAGCACCTGTTTATGTCTGCCATAGCAAGGGCAGTCAGCATACCTATAAGTTTCATCTTGCCAGCAATTTTTATCCCATTTGCTTAATGAAACTAGGCTGAAATTTTAAGCATGCTTTTTTTGAAACTGCTCTGGTTTTACAAATTAATCACAAAGTGGTGGAGTAAAATGTATTGAAAGAAATGCCAGGAAAGTTGCAATCCTCTGAACTATCAGTAAGGTTAAGATATCCCTGTAAACTGGGCACCTACATGCACCATTTCACTTTGGTAACTTGTTTTGGTCTGTCTGCTGAAGCAACTCCACTAACTTCAGTTTATAACCAAGAGCCAGAGAGTTTTTACCCATAAATTATTAAGCAATAATATACCCTAGTGTAGTTACATCTTAAATATGTTTTTGTGTTTCTAATGTGTTTCTTGTGTTAATGGGGATGAGAGAGTAGGTTTGGGGTTTCTTTTGTAACAGTTCAGAAATAGCATAGATCCTTCTTTGACATCTTCTTTCCTTAGAATTTTATTATTGCTACTCTAATTGTTCTTCCATCTGCCTCCAAGGTGGAGCTGATCTGTTTCTGTTGTTTTTGTGTTTTTTTTTTTTTTCCTGAGCAAGGGATATGCTTTCTTACAAATTCTGTGACATGATACCAGAAATCCCTCTTTGAATTGTGCGCTATTGTTATAAGAGCTTGACAATCAAGCCTTACGTGACATCTTGCCTTGATGACTGAGTATTTTTCTTGTCAGTGTCAATTTGTGTAAGAAGAGAGAGTGTGTGTGTGTGTACATTTAAAATGCAGTCACTTGTCAGAAAAAAAGCAAGGTCTTGTCACAAAGATGAAATGTTAAAGTTACTACTTGGTTTAATGTTTTGCAAACGTCCATATTTTGTACCTTCTTTGTTTATTAACAGCCTGAGTCAAGAGCAAGGCAACATGTTTCTTATGCCTGGCACTACTCTAAATAATCCTAGGTAGTGTACCAGCTTTCAGGAGAGGCAACCTCTTCGCAGCTGTGGCAAGATGGATTTTTTAAGTCTTTCTAGGACAATGCAAACAGCTTGAATGTCACCTGTGAAAGCATGTAAGCCTCTGAAAACAAGTAGAACATGTTTTCCAAAGGAAGGAAATAAGATGAAGGGTAGTTTTATTCTGTCAGAGTCACTGTTTTAAATCAGCCTTCAAAGGTAGCATCATGGAGAATAAATAATAGCAATTACATCCTGATGTATGAAATGCTTTGTTAACTGTTGGGAAGGCTGTGCCACTGGGGAAGAAGAGAGATTTGCAATAGCTGTCTAAAAATAGAATCAGAGATGTTATTTCTGGACACTGGTGCTTACCTGTTCTCCTAGCACTACCACTGCCTTGCTGATGGAAGCTTCAGTTGACTTCCTCCACAGCACTGTGCTGGAAAAAGAACCTTAGCATTATATGACAAGAAGTCGAGGTGCTATTTCAGTTGACTAGTCAGGGGTAGAAGGATCTATGTACTTAGAGGTAAGTAAGTTTTTTTGATGAAATAATTCAGCATCATTTAATTCCTAGGGTTAGCTTGAAAGTTGTCTTATCAATGTGGTTGATCTCTTGATTTCTCAAGAAATATTTTACACAATGTATTACTTTCAATCCTTCTCCCTTATACTCTTTTTAATTACAAACTATCACCCATAACTTAACCATCTGACAACTGTTATGTGAGTTTTGATATTTCTCTCTCCCTTTGTAACATGGGTGGCAATTGTTTCTGGTTTGCTACTCCTTAGCAGACATTTCTAAAATAAAATTAGCTTTTTTTTTTTCTCCCACGAAAAATACACATATGTCCAGAATCAAGCCCATTTTTATATCCACATAAACTTATTGTTTATGTTGTAATCCATTATGAATAGTTCTAGGTAGAGTTCAGGCTCCATATTACTACTTATTTGCTTGAATAATTGAACTTTTCAAGAGGAATTTTTTTCAGGTTTGAAATGAAAATGCTTTTGTTGGACCTAATTTTTTAGTTGATTTGATCAACCTGAAGTAGCATTTTGAAGGAATTAGCTAGGTTACTTTTAGAACTCTAGCAAGTAGGAAAACTAGAACAATCATTACAGAAAGCAGTTGTTTTTCTCTTAAAAATATTTTGGACAAAAAGTATTTTTATTTTTCTTATTTCATGTATGGTTCCAAGTCTGTATGCTAATTCTTCCTGTTCCCACAAGGAAATGCAATGAGGAGACACTTCCATGGTTTTTCAACCCTGGAAGTACTTGTGCTCCAGAAAGACATTGGAAGGGGAATGCATGGAGATTCCCCAGTCTGATAAAATCTGAAGACCAGCTGTAGTCAATTGTTACCAACTTGGTGCTTACTCTTTGGCCAAAAGTTCTTGAATTTTTGAAGAAGCTGAGCGCACCCTGAGGAGTTCTCAACTTATTTCAATATCTTTTCTGCAGGATGCTTCTTCTATCTTCATGCTAGTCTTTGTCCAGTCTTTGTCCTGGGAAATGCGAGGCAGGGGGACAGATAGAGAGGTTGATAAGCAGCAGAGATAGAGAACTGAAGAAAGGATCAGTGAGTTAGTGAAAGCTGCATGACTCTGGACTCTTTCCAGCCCTCCTCTGCACAGATGCTTTTGTATAACTCACTGTGGCTTCTGAAAGGAAGGTCGCTATTCATCCGGCCACTGAAGGAGATCATGCTAATAGGCTGCAGGATCACAAAGACACTCACCGCCTGCTGTCATGAATGCAAGTCAGGCTTTGTTTGTTACACTGAATGCTTATTAAAAAAAAAAAAAAAAAAAAAAAAAAACCCACAAAAACTGTAGCGCAGATATATATTTAATGGAGTTTGTGATTCTTTCCTCTGAGCATTTCAATTTTTAAAAAATATAGAGGAAAAACAGATATTGTCCATACTGTTACTGGTAAATATAAATGCATCTCTTTAAAATAAAACAAGATAACACTCAGAAACAGAAATAAATCCTGGAAATCTGTATGCAGAACCAAACCTAAAATAGTCTGATTTAAAATTAAGGCTTATTCAACTTCTGCTGAACTTAACCATTTTATGCAATAGTAGTGCATTATTTTGGATGACAATAAAAGTATTCTCAAGTTTTCCAAAGCAATACAATACATCTAAATATTCATCAAAACCTTTTTTTTAAATAGAATATTGATGTTTAACTTCTCATTGATGAATTGGATCTGTGATTTCATTAGGACTCCTAAAGGCAAAAATCTGCACTTTTAACAGCTCTGTCAAATTTGTCCTTTGAGAGGGATAGAGAAACACAGTCTACAACATAAAAAAAATGTTCAGCATAGCCTGTTTCATATTTTCAGATCTTAACTGATAATCTAGGATTCTTAAGAGCATTAAACTCGGTCCTGAAACAAATAATCAAGTTTGAAAAGCAAACATTATAAAGAATTGCTATTTGAAAATATAGGAGTTTGGGAACTGGTATCAGAAGCGTATAATGAAACTTCTATGTGAATCAACAGATAGCGCCTTCCTTTTCTTACTCATGAAGGTTATCTCATGAAGACCCATTTTAAGAAATCAATTTCTTAGTGTGTTGAGATAATAGGAACTTTTTGAAGGATATAGTGTGATAAAAATTAGATTAAAGCAGTGCTTGAAGTGACAAATGTAAACATATCCTGAGGTACTGAAAGCTGTATCCATATAAGATCACAGCTGCAAATAATTTGAAAACTAAATTGTATTTTTACATCAACATGGTTAGACAAAAATTACTTATTAAGTAATTGCTATTGTGACATAAGCTTTATGCAGTAGCTGAATTACTTGGCACAGTTAAAACCTCAAACTACCTTGGGAATTTACCACATTCTTTAATTTTCTGATTGATTAAATGGATTATTTGACATTTTGGCAGAGCTTTGAAATCACAGCATAACAAAGACTCCTTTCATTGCTCATTATTTGCTCTCTTCAGGCTTAGTACTGATTCTTTGAAATGAAAGGTTTAAGGTGCTTCTTTCCAGGGTAATTTTCGTTCCAGTTCACATTTTTACTAGCAGTGTCACATTTCCAACTCAAATTCCCCTACTGAGTAAATGCAGTTCCTTACAATGACAGCGTAACCTATGGAGATATGTAATCTGGAAAACACTTTTATATAGCTCACAGTGCAACTGATGCAATCAGCGTGGCCAGTTTGCTATCACAGGCTCTTAACCCACACAGCTCTGGTATTTCCTAGGCCATGGAGTGCAGGGCACCGCTCTAAATGTTGTGTGTCTTTGTTCAGTGTGTGACAGCATTCGCTTTTCTGCTGTCCCAGGGGGAAGTAGGCAACATAACGCACCCATTTTAGGGCACAGCTTAGAGACAGCCAGGTAGTTAAAGGTGTTTATCAGCTTGACACCAGTGAATAAATACATTACCTAACTGCATGGAATGTCATTACTGAGCAAAAGCTGGATGAAATTCTTCTACTTTGGAGAAAACTGCATAGTCCTCTTGGCAAAAGCAGCCCATGAAGTTACGTGGAGTGGTGGTGACTGTTCTGCTCCATACTGCTTCTGAAACACAAATTTGGTGAAGCTAGGTAGCAAGTACATACAAGGACTGCTAAAAAAGTAATGCTTTCTATTTTATCATGCCAGACCACAGTGTTAGAGGTGGATATTGGTGCTACAGCAGTAGAGGTTGAACATTCCTGCCAATATTCCATTACACTGTGTTGTCGTGTGGCAGATGGCAGCAGAGGGGCAGTCTGATAGAATGGCATCTGACACAGAAGTGCATATGAAGCAAAAGTATGTAACTGAATTCCTCCATGAGGAATTGCACCTACTGGGATTCATCAACACTTGCTGAATGTTAGTGGATACCAGACAGTGGGTGTGAGCACAGTGAGGCAGTGGGTGCTGCATTTCACCAGCGGTCACAATAAGAGTGGGTCACTTCCACAAGTGCAGATTTTTACAAGCAAAGCACAAAAGCTCTTGCTCATCAGTGGTAAAAAGGCAGAGGTAATTGTAGTGACTATGCTGGAAAGTAGTGTTTTGTAGCTGAGAATTTTCTGTATCAAGTAACGTTACTGCGCTCTTTGTATCTCTTGTATTTTCCAAGGAAATAAATAGGAGGCATTACTTCTGGAGCAACATAGATGAAGTGAGACCATTGTATTGTATTCACCCTTTTTAATGACAGAAAATATTGGCAGTGCTGAATAGGAGAGTTCTGTATTTTTTCTAATAGTGCAGATGCAATTGAGGTGAATCGCCTTGGCATTTGCCCTCAGAGGGTATGGTGTGTCCTCTCTCACAGCTGTGAACAGCAGTCTGGGGCTGCAAAAGCACAAGAACATGACTCCAATAATCCTGTCACTGTGGCAAGATTTCTATTCTGAAAAAAATCCCTTCAATGCTTCTACATCACTGATGGAGCACAGCTCTCCAGGAGAAAGTAAAATATTTGCTCAGGCTTCTTTGAGCTCTAGATGGGGTCTCTGAGACATGGTGGGTTCACAAACAGCTGGGACTATTCAAACTATTTGCTATTCTTAAAATACAACTTTCCGTGCAAACCACCACTTAATCTCATGCTTTTCAAAACAGATGCATACTTTTGAGTGGGGAAAACTGGATGTCCAAACCTTGCAAAGGTGAAGCTGTGATTCCTTCTATTTTTCCATTCCAAAGGAAGAAAGAAAGCTGGGGGGTCCTGTTCAGCCTTCAAGCACTTAGGGAGGTATTTCCAAGGAATAAAATTCTACTCACATCTAAAAATCCCAGTCTGTTTCCACATACAAGAACTGCTTCAAAAGTGATGCTCTCATCTTCCTTTCCTGAGAGCAGGAGCAAGATCAGAGTTTATAGCAAACTTTTTCTGAGGCTATAGTTTGACTGGAAGTTCTATGGTAATAAAATAAGTCCCAAGTTTGGCAATTTTTCTAGCTGAGGTAAAGCCAATGTTTCTGATAGTTCTCTGTTATGAAGTGGTTAGAGCTCTAAGAGGAAAGCAGTCTAAGTCTATATGTAGCTTTAAGTTTACTCATCTGAAGTTGTGATTCTTGAAGTCAAGATTGTGCAGTGCTTTCAGAGAATCACAAAATCATTAATTTTTGAAAATACCTCTAAGATCATCTAGTCATCATATGACAATATGATGGTGCTTTGGTGACAAATGCTGGTTTGATGACAATGGTGATGACACCAAATGATGACAATATAACAATTGCTGGTGCCTTGTTCAGGCTAAAATTTTATATGCCTGGAGTGTTCTCCATGCTGATTTTAAAATGACCAGAAAATCTCAAAAACCCAGAACCACAATCCATTTAGTGAAAAATATATTTCAATATCATGGTGGTAGTTTGGTGTAAGCATCCATATGATTCTGATGATGTAATCTGCTGTTTAGAAAACTTAGGGAACTGTATATGCAAAATAGAAGAAAATAAAGGTGCCCAATTCTGTCTTTAGATAATGTAAAAACCAAAAAATGTCAAAAGGAGATGTATTCTTTTAAATGTACGTAGTCCAAGTTTTCAGTAACACATTACTTTTATATCCCACTCTACATAATTAACCCACTGGTGACTGCACTCAGATCCTAGCTTTCTCCACTCCTCCACCTATAGAGGAACACCATCAGACAGCAAGATCTGGGAATTCCCACTTCAGATATCACACCTCGATTTTCTGGTGTGAGAGAAATAAGTTAAAGATCTTTACGCAAAGTCTTGAGCATCCTAGTAACTCATCAGCTAGATATGAAAATGCGACCACCAGTACTATCTTTGGGGTGTGCAGAAGGCAACAGCTTGTTCATGAAGTTTAGGAATAAGGAGGCTCTCAGGACCCAAAACTTAAAGTGCCTAATTCCTAGTGAGCACATAATGGAACAGAGATTTGTGGAAAACAATGTGATTGTGTAACTTGTAAATAAGATGGAAACCTTTTGATTAAATAAAGCCTATCTCTCAATCCTCTCTTAACTATCGAAGTTTTAGATATGTGCTTGAATTATGGCTGACATAGCTGTAGACGGAATGATTGTAGCTTTCCAGCTATCCCCATGCATACTTTTAGCTCACTGCAAATGGGAGGAAATGTGGCTTAGCACATTCAGTGAAACACATCATGCCACCTTGATCACTTCAGTTTACATTTGCTGTGAGCTGGCAGCAGTTTCTGAGGCTCATCCTGATTGTGGGGCTGAACCTGTGGGGCCACAGCAGAGCATTGAGTGCAGATGTAATTCCTGCATATGAAGCAGGATCTAGCTGTGACAGTCATTACTGGTTGATTTAAAAGGAAAGAAACCAGAACTCCCAAAGGTTTTACATCTTACCTATAATGAGACCATACAGCAGTTTTATTTAATACAGGACTACTTAAGCCATGGCTCTGGAGCTAAAGTCATCCCTTTTGGGCTACGTATCTGCGTCAGCTCTAGAAAGAGCAAGACCCTCCACTTTCATTATCCTCAGAGCAGTGGCATTTATATGATCAGCCTTCTATCCTACTTAGAAAGCCCTTGCTTGAGCACTGGTCTGAGCCCCTTTGGGCAATTCCACCTTGTTGATGTTTTATTTCTGGCTTTATACTGTCATTTTTATATTATAATAAAGTTTTCTACTACCCTGAAAATAGCTTATGGTGGGTGGTAAAGTTGTTGAAGGTACATGATTTTAAACCAGTAAAGCCACATCAATATTGAATGTGCCACATTTAAATTTTCTACAATTCTAATACTGTACTGAGGCCTGACATTCATGTTAGATGGTTACACTTCCATAAAAGTTCCAGTTCCTTTACATTTTACAGTGCCTACCACTAATTAGCTCAATATAGAAATGCATCCTCTTCACTACAGTACAGTCTTAGAGTTAACCAAGCTCAGCATACATACCACAAGTTTAATTTAAAGTTGACAATAGTGTTTTCATTGTCTTCGGCAGTATTTGAATTTGAAAGCTCTGTGGGTTGGTTCCATCCTGTATAAGTGGTAGTTAATGAAACCTTTTATTAATAAAATTTAGATAATTACCTGAGTAATTTTACAGACAAATAATTCAGTAACATGAAATGATTTATTATGTTTTTAATGATGCTCTTATTCTCTTTAAGCTGCACTTAACATATTAATTGCAGACTCTCAAGGGACTTGTGAAAAGTTATTTTAGTGATTACGCTATTAATTCTCCAGGAATTGTTTTGGAATAGTACCTACAGAGAGATTCAAATGTCAAGACAATGTACAATGTTGTCATTTAAAGTTTTTTATTAAAAAAAAAATCACTGTAGGATTTTTTTGATGCTGCTTTTGTTCTTTGTATTGTTTTTTGGTTTTTTTTTTCCCCTGTAGAATTGAGGCCACTTCAACTCCCTTGATAATGAGTCTCTACCTGGAATCAAGATAGATGTTATGTGTCTTCCTAGTAATCTTGGTATGAGAGTACACCATGTCATTTGATCCTATCTTCCCCCATGACAGTTCCAACAAGCTGCAATTCTGTCAGCGCTGTTAATATGTACCACTACTTTACTCTGATAACATCTTTTCTGTTGATGCCTCAGTGATGTCTTTTGCAAATGTAGAATACAACAGCCTTGCAAGCAATTGTTCACTCAGAGTTATGTGCATCTGATCTAGGGTGAGGTGTGAGAACATTGCCATCTCTTCACTATTTGACACCAAAGGTCAAAAACCCCTGTGATGTTGGGATTATTGATACCTGATATTTTTTTTAGACAAAAACATGGAAATGCTGGACTGAAGAGGTTTTTTGGTTGACTGGCTGGTTGGTTTGACAAATCTATGATTTATGAAAGGCAGAATTTCCTGAAAATCCCGTTTGTGACTCACTGTTAAGTTGGTTCTGGACAGGTGGCGACAATTCTTGAAGTACCAATACTCTCTATTGTGGTTCTATCCTGCATAAATCTGAAAGCAAATGCTAAAACAGTTACGGCTTCTTTTCGTCATCTGGGTAACCTGTGATTCAGGTAATTCCCATGAGGAACTGTCTCGCTGTTGGCAACTCTGACTGCAGCAGGGCAAGTGGAACTATATGATCTTCAAGGTCCCTTCCAACCCAAGCTATTCTATGATTCTATGATCTGTCAGCAGTGCTATGTCTTGCCACATCATATTCCACACAGAGGAAGACTGTAAATAATTCTGAATGGAAGCAGAGGGAGGAAAATGTGCAATGACTTGTAGCAGATATTGGAACTGCAGTCATGCACTCTAAAAGTCCAGGTGAGAATGTTTCCACCTCAGTCCTGCCATATCTGCACATTTTTCTGATGTCTCTCTAGACCAAGTTATAGACAGTGCTTAGGTGTTTCAATAGTTTGTGCTGCCCTACTTACAAATTCTTCACATTCTATATATTTTACCTGCCATGTAGCTAGGCAGATGTGCAGATATGTTCATCCCACTTGAGAAAATATGCTTTCTTCTTTATCATATTACCATAGCATGGACTCCTCTGGACTTAGGTTTTACCTTGGTGAAAATTCCATCTTCTCCGGATAAAAATATGTAGTTCTGAGAAGCAGTGAGTATATTTTATAACTTCTAAAATGTCTGAGACGTATTTTTCTCTACACAGAATCATAAACAATATTTAGAATACTGTAGCAAAGATTAGGAGATTGGAGCTAATAAAGAGCTGATAGTGACATTAGGAAAAGTTTCAAAAGATTCAGCAAGAAAAATGACACTATGAAGCAGCAGCATGAGGAACATTATATGTAATTCATTCAGTAAATATATAGATCACCAGTGGCATGTGCTAAGCTGAGAATGAATACTGTACTTACATCATTAGAAAAGCTTAGTAAGTTTGTGTGTAATGGTTCATTCGGGATTATCCCAGGCATGTGGATATTTATCATGATATTCTTGCATCTGTGTCTAATATTGCGAAGAGATGTGCCTCTGATTAAGCTAGGGCAAATTTTAATAGCTGATAAATTGTGCTTAGGGCAATAAATCAAGGGCGGCTCTCTAGCCAAGCATAAAACATCAGACATTGTAGCTTGAGCAGTAACAATATTGATCTCTCCAAAAAAATGCTGGGAGGGAACAGATAGGGAAAGGCAGAAAATCCCCAAAGAGATGGGAACTGTGTCAATTTTCCAAACCCTTGCTTAAAAAGATTTTCCAAATCCATTGACTACAGCAGATAAACGAAGATAGGAACAGATCACATATTAATTGTCAGATCGTGAATTCCTGAATTGACTTACATCTACTTTCAGGTAGTTTGAGAAAGATTCTGCCCAAAACTGAATGAAGAAAGAATTAAAATGCCATTTATGATATGTTTTTTTCAATGCATCAACTTGCTTGTGGGAATATACTTGTAGGAGTGTGCTAATATGGGAGTGTGCAGAAATAGTTGTCCAGAAGACAATTTGCTCCTAGGCTGTTTCCTGACTGATTGATTGTGACTCATCTGCTGATTTTCCTCTGTTACTGTTGAGAGTTTATGAGAATGCTGTTGGTGGGGAGAACTCATGATACTGAAATGAAGAATAAAGATCACCATGAACTTATACCACAAGAGATTAAAACATGAAAGTAGGAAGTAATTGAAGAGCTGGTGCATGGAATTATGGAGGAAAAAAAAAAAAAAAGAAAAGAAAAAAAAAAGCCTAGAAGTAACCTGTGATGCAAATAACTGATTTATTCTAAGGATATCCATGTTCACAGCAATGTAGGATTGTTCATTTGAGTGTCTAACCTAATAATACTATGTTGCATTATTGAACTGTGCTATTTTCTCATGAATCTCTTCAGCTATAGCAATATAGGTTGGATTAGGGGAAAAAAAACTTTTTTCCCTTTCAGCCATTTTTCATCTCAAGGCCTCATTTTGTCTCCCATTTTTTATGGTCTCCTCTTGCTTTGCAGTTGCTTTAAATCAGGGACAACTTGGAGGAGACTGCTGAAAGCAATAAAGGTACACAGCAAATAAAAACACTAAAGAGAGTCTTGTTTTCAAAAATGTTATTTTCTTTGAAAACCTCTCAGGAAGCAAAATTGGATTTCTTTAAACAACATTTTTGAACAAAATGAAATTATTTTTTTTCTCTAGTGTTTGGCAAATTACCCTTAGGCATTCTGTTCAGCAGTATTTTTTCCCTGAAAATTCAGGAGAGGAGTTGCTTCTTGACCAACTTACCCATAAAACTATTAGTCCTTCTGACCCTGGAGAAGAAAACTGGAAATAGAAGTATAACATCTGAAAACTATTTCGGCATTTAGTACACAGAAACTTCAATTGATTCATGTTGTGAAAATTTCTGTATAGTTTATAGCTTTCAGCCAGGAGTATTTCTTAGCGTGCCATGTGCATTAAAATATTTTGAGAAGTGATGAAATTCGTAAGAATTTGTTCTCCTGATAGCCAAATCCTGCTGACATCCAAAGGGATATGCACAAGCACAAGAAGTGGCCCCATGTGAACCGAATGAAATTCAGCCATGCCAAGTGTGAGATGTTGCTGTTGGGTTGGGGCAACACCAGGTATGTTACTAAAGATCATGGTTTAGTGAGCAACTTTAGTGGTAGGTGGATGGTTGGACTAGATGATCTTAGAGTTCTTTTCCAGACTTAAAGGTTCTATGATTCTATTCTGTGATTTTATGTATGCAAACTAAGAGAAGAGCTCAATGAGAGCAACTATGCAGAGAAGTATCTGGAGGTTCTGGTGAATGAAAAACTGGATGTCAGCCAGAAGTGAGTCCTTGCAGCCCAGGAGGCCAACAGTATCCTGGGCTGCATCAAAAGAGGTGTGGCCAACAAGGTGAAAGAGGCAATTGTCTTCCTCTACTCTGCCCATATGAGGTCATATCTGTGCAAGCCTGAGCCTTGAGTACAAGAAACATGTGGAGCTGTTGGAGTGGGTCCAGATGATCAGAGGGCTAAAGCACCTCTCCTATGAAGAATAGCTGAGGTTGCTGAGCTTATTTATTTTGGAGTTGAGAAATCTCCAGGGAAACCTCATTGTGCCTTTTTTAGTACTTAATGGAAGCTTATAATCAGGGGAGAGATCAACTTATTACATGGTAAATGGTAATAGGACAAGGGGAAATTATCTTAAACTAAAAGAAAGTAGATTTAAGTTAGATGTTAGGAGGGAATCTTCACTGAGAAGGTGGTAAGGCACTGGAACAAGATGCCCAGAGAAGCTGTGGATGCCCCATCCCTGGAAGTGTTCAAGGTCAGGTTGGACATGCTCCTGGGCTGTGTGATATGACAGGTGGCAGCTCTGCTAGTGGTGGTATTAGGTGATCTTTCAGGCCCCTTCCAACCCAAGCCAGTCTATGATTCTATGATACACAGTTGCTGAATCATTCTTGGTACTGCATGAGGTACAGTGATTCTCATAGGGCTCCAAGAGCTATAAAACAAGCTCTTACAGAGCACTTCCTTCACATTATTTCTGACTTGACAACCTATTTTTCCCGATTGTTTTTACACATAAATATTTGTGTGGTGAATCTTGTTTCTCCAACTGATCTTACATTTTTGTCATTAGAGTAAATGAAAAAAGTGGAAGATCATTTGTTTAATCACTGTCACTGTGATTGTCCATAATTTTTATCTTCTGCTGTCAATGTTGGAACTTCAGGCAGTTTCCTTTTCTCATTTTTTTTCCACACTGTTGGATAGTGTGGTTGATTTAGTAAAGATTGCTGCTAAGTCCTATGAAAAGCTTGATGAAAGCAAAATGGGTTTAACACAGCTAAAAAACATTGTCCAGCTTCATCTTTTAAACTAGTCTTTCTCAAACAAACCATGTGTAACAGTGTATGATCAAAGATTTGCAAACAAAGACAGCAGCGTGGATACCCTGGAGAATTCCACCTTGCGCACTGCAAGGTTGGTGGCAGGGGAGCTTATGGAATGGAAAAGGTGCTGGAATGGGTTGCCTAGGGAGAAGGTTGAGTCACCATCCCTGGAGATGTTCCAGAAATGTTTAGATGTTGTACTAAGGGACATGGTTTAGTGCAGAAATATTGGTAGTAGGTGGACAGTTGGACTAGATGATCTTGGATATTTTTTCCAACCTTGGTGATTCTATGAAAGGCACAAGAAATGTACACACAGGGAGGCCTGTTATCATGCCTTTGCTCCTCTTTCACTTACATGCTGTGAGAAATCCCAGGTCTTTATGACCACAGCAGATATGTTCTGTGCAGTGCTGCAAAGCTACCAGCTGAGGGATCCTCCTCAAGATCCATGTCAGGATCAGGACTAAAGAAGGAAATGCGCTGGACAGAGGAGAAAGCTGAGGAATAGAGTCAGCACCATACCCAAGGCCTTTCTGGTTCCTTAGAATACTTTAGGCTCCAAAACCAGACTTGGCTTAAGATGTCACTCAGGTGATTTAGTCTTTACCAACATCTCAGGGCTGGCAAACCTACACGGCATGGCATGGTGACTTGCCTCGGGATCTGTGGTCATTGCCTGGAGAAGCAGTATGAGCCTGCCTAGTACCAACATGCTGATCACAGAGAAGAAAGGCTAATGTGTTTTTGAACATGGTGCCAAGCAGGAACCAGACAAAAGGTGGCCTTTTGCTCTTAATCCTTCTCTTAGATTACGCTATGATGCAGGACTGGCCTACACATTGTGTGACAGAGCCTGGGGAGGAAAAACTAAAGCTCTTCCCACATATATGTGCATTGTCATCCTCCCCAGATCACTCATGACAATATTCATTCATGTTGGGACCTTCCTCTATGAAATAACACCATCTCTGTAGGACACGAGCATATACGGTTTGTGAGCATGGTGGAGGTGGGTTAATGAATGGGCTAGATGATCATAGAGGTCTTTTGAAACCTTAATGATTCTATGATTCTAACTCATGAACAACAAAGCCCCAGCTGTCAGCTGTGCTTCCAAGCAACCAGATTTCCTTGCCTCCTACAAAAAAAAAATCACACTTCTGAGACAGGTTCGGAAAGAGTTAGAGAGAGATATTGTCTGTAGATTTAGAAGATTCAGATAAAACGTGAACTGGAGGGGTTAGGGAGAGCCTGGACTAATCATTCTGAGAGAGATGAAAATTGAGTGCAATGAAAGCATTGTGTTGGATTTCTGTAAAAATTTCCAAAGGATAAAAGTTACTTGCCCTTGGAAATATATGGCAAATTGAAGTTCTTCCTTCAGAGGAAGTTATCCACATGCTATTATTCTTGTGAAAACAACTTAAAAAGATATTAATGAACAGGAATTTTACACAGAGAAGACTACAGACTTGAATATTGTATCGGTTTGCCTCTGCTGCAGGAATGTAGATGAGATTTAAAAGCTGCAGTAATTTATGAGCTGTACTTAGAACCCATAAAGAGATATCTTGGATTCAGAATTGTTCCATTCCTGATGTGATTTAGAAGATTAAACTGTCATATTTTAGCACAGATAGATGGCCATCATTCCTATAATTAATCACGTACAATAAATTCTATTATTTAAAAGATACTTCATATAGAAGTTGGAATATTTTTTATATAATGCAAAATGAAGTAGATTAGTTAAGCTTTATAATTACATTTTCTAGATATATGCTGATTTATTTCATATGCAGAGGCTATTTACAAAATAATCCAATATACTGTATGCATACTGCAAAACAATATAGTAATGAAGTGTTTGCTAATGACTTCAATTTAAGGATAGCCTGTCTAATAGCTGAGATAAGATGTTACTAAAACAGTGTGCTAATGATTTGAAAATTGCTACAAAAATTGTGTTCAGTCTATGATGGGTTGCCAGCATAATTGTGCTAATAAATATCCAAGTCAGCCCTGATTTTCAAGCTCATACCATGATTATTAGGAGTTTTAGGAATCAGAGGGGGCTAAATTATGCTGTTGTGCTCACATGAATAGCATCTTTGGTGGCACAGCTCATTTGAGTAAAGTGTGCAAGCACACTCTTACTAGACAGCAATGTAATAAACTTTCATAACCAGTTGCTCAAAATTGCTCAAAACTGCTCCTTGAAATTCTCTATCCTGCAGCTCAGTATATATACTGTCCTGAATATGTTTATATATATGTGTATATATATATATATATATATGAGATTCCATTGCTACCTGTAACTGTAAAATGTCATGCACGTAGTGATGATGATATCGTCTTTTTATATATTATTTCAGTGTTCAAACTGCTCATAGAGGAGAGCTGAGCTGTTTTATTCTCTGCCTACATGGCACTGAAGATTATATCTTCCATTCTATGATTCTATGATCTTTTATGAAAACGTTCTAAAAAGGTGCAAGTTTCTTCAGAGGAATGGCCCTAGGAAGGAATGACCTTTTGTTCAATGGCTCTGTTTGTTTTCTGGTCTGCTATGAGCCTGCTTATGTAGTTTAGGTTAAACAGAAAGAGAATAATATATATTTACTAGATCTTGGGACAGAAATTGAACCTTAATTTGCTGTTTTCAGTAAGTGGCTTCAGCATGGAGTCATCCCAGAGGAACCTTCACTTTGACAACCAGGTTGTGAGAAGAGGACTGTGTATTGTGCCTCTGTGCCCTCTGATGAGGTGCTAGCATGGATGGGGTTGGAGTTCAGTGGCCTTATCAATAAACATTTCAGGGAGTTTCCTCAGGCAAAGTTCTGCAGGCAGAGTTTTGTGTGGTTGTACTATTTCACAGCTGGGTTAATAGTTATAACTGTATGAGAATTTATGCACAGAAACCCCCAAAGCTTTGTGCACAACCACCTATTTCAATGCTATTTCAGTCTATGTTCTTCACAAAAGACTGAGGCTCTGGCAGAGAAAATTTTTCATTCTTTCTGAAACAGAATGAGAAACTGTGTGCAGCTACTTGTAAGGTGCAACACTTGAAAGCATTAGTCTGAAACTGAAGATGTGAAAAAAGTTTGTCCTCCAGCTTTCTGACAAGGCAGGAATTAGATGTTCCCCTTGCTTGTTGCTTCAAGGTAAGGTAGTGAACCAGCTAACCTCGTGTCAAAAAGTGGGGGCTGATGCTGCCTCCTAAGGCAGCTTGTCTAGGATAAGTGGTATACAAGCATATATAAAGATATATAAGGCATATAAGGATACCGTACTGGTGAAACCATGGAGAAAGCTGGGAAGGTGTGGAGGAAGGCAGATGCTTTTCTGGAAGGGCAGAGGAGCTGCAGGGGCAGGGTCTGCCCCTGATGTGCCTGCCTGGTGGTGCAGCCCCCCACTGCTGACCAGGAGGGAGCTGAGAGCCTCCTGGCAGCTCGGAGCTGTGCAGCTGCAAGCCATGAGGAGCAGTGGAAAAGGACTACATTGAGCTGGAGGTCAGGGAGAGAAAAAGAGCCAGGCTAAGTAAAGAACATAGGAGGCTTAATTCACTTGGCTTGCTTTCCCCTTGCAGCTGTTCTACTTCAGGTTATTAACCAGGCCTGAATTCTTTCATTTGCTTCATCATTGTTGTCCATAGTTAGCTTGCTTTGGGGTTGAAAGGAGCTAAGAGTCAATTATGTGTTGGGGAGCTTCTGAATGTTTAAAGCGTAGTAGATTGCTGCAACTCCTACTGCTCACATCTAATGAGGCCAGGCAGACAGCTGCTAGCCCCCGGTCCGGCACGGGCCCATGGAAGTGCTCCAAACAGCCAAACAAAAGGGAAGGAAGGGCAGCATGTCTGCAGGACTTTACAGGGCATCTGCAGCTACTGCACTGTTTGCTTGGCTTCTCTTCTTGTTCTCAGCCTGCTCTTTGCCCCTCTGGGCAGGGATGCATATGGGGAACCCTAATGCGGGAGGACTATTTCAGGTGTCTTCCAGACATTGGGAGTGTAACGAACAGCAGTGGGCTGCAGGGGTGGCACTGTGTGAGCTCCAGGTAGCACTCATAGTCTCAGGCACTGGTTGCTATCTGCTTATTTTCTAGTTCTAACATCTTGCCTCTGCTCATGACTGCTTCTGCTAACTCATGGTGATATAATGACGTATAGTGTACAGCATCAGTTACCTCACCTCCACTTCTACTGCCCAATCTGTAGGATTGAGCTAGAGAGTTCACTTTGCTGTTCACCTCCTTTGACTCCCTCTGCCTTGTATCTTAGTTAATTATCAGTAGACAAAGCCACACTTGATGCCTTATCAACTAGAAAGACTGAATTAATCAGCTTTGTTAGGCAAAGGTTACAGCAAGGGGGTGACCATCCTATCCATCTGTTCACTCATCTCCTGAAGAGTAACCATAGCAGAACTCTTAAAAATCCTATTAATGGATTATAGGTCAATAGCCTAGACACTCCGATATCACTGCGAGCAACTATGGACAAAATGTCTGGGATTAATGGATTTTCTGAAGACTTTTATAAGGTCTTTTATAGATATTTTCCTCTCAAATGCTAATATGTTCTGTTAGTAGAAAGAAAATGGCTTTTTACCACTGTATTCCCTTGATGTGGCAAAGCAAAGCAGGGAGGTACCTTAAAGTATATAAAATGCATTGAGTTGATCAATTCATATGTAAAGTTCAAGGAGAAAACTTTGGCCTTTTGCCTTCAGAAGTAATCATCCAAGTCACAGAATTATCTCATCTTGACGCACGAGGAGTCTCATGCATTGAAATTCAAAAGTTCACCCAATTTACTAGTGGTGATAAAATTGGCAAAATGTAGTGGAGAAGCATCAGACAATTTACTTTGCAGCATACCTTGCTGAGGCGAATCCAATCTCCCCAAAATCCTGTCTTATAGAAAAACGTTATACGAGTTGGCTCAGAAATTCTGTCAACTTCTTTACCCCTTAATTATAGAAACTTTCTTTCATTCAGAGGTGTACTGTAACCTATTCAAATGTTAGTACTCTAAATACCGTGTTTGTGCTTAGTTTGCAGTAAGCATGGCTGTGCGACCATTTGTCTCTGTTCTTTCTTGCCCTGACAGCTAGACTTGACATCTCGAATTGCTGCAGCATACACTCACATCCAGAATAGGGCACAAAGGGTGCAGAACTGTTTATTGAATCTTTTGTCCCTTCTGTCCTTTATTTTGCAGCACTGAGGAAAGCAAAATGATTAAATATGGGGAATTGAAGATTTATGCCAATGCTGGGAATTTGCTGCTATTATATCCAGTGCTGAGATATCATTTGAGGTTTGTAGCCTTCCCCATCATTATTCTGTAAAAATGAAGGGATCTGTAAAAGCTGAGGATGACTGGTCCCAATAAACAATCCTCATAATTTCTGATAAAATCGGTAAGCACAATGTTTATTATGCTTATGAACTGGAAATAACAAAGCATCATTTCTGTCTGGATTTTTTCTTTCTTTTGAGTGTATCAATATGTGTGATTACAAGGAGAGCAAATCTGACATTTCAGTAGGTCTGCCAGTTTCCTGAGAATTCTTTGCACTTCTTCCAGGCTCTCAGAAAAGGATTGAGTATTGTGTCACACTCTTTTGTCTCTCAAGATGAAGGTCTGGGCTCTTGCAGAGAAAGATTTTCTCCTCGATGAGGTGTATCCCAGAGGAAAGGAATGCTCAGATCTCCTCTTCTAGAGCTCTACAATGAGACTTCTTCTGCCACCCACAGAAAAAAGAAGACAAAGGAGTTCTTTCCACCCTCACCCTCCACAGTGAGCTGGGCTAGCAGACAACCCTGAAGGCAGAGAGCTGAAGAACTGCTTTTTTTGTTGTTTTGTTTTCAATATCAACCCCAAAAGAATCTGGCAAGCAAATCTGGGACTGGGGGGAGAAACTGAGGGCACCTGTCTGATGTGGCAACAGCCCCTCTTGATCACATCAGCAGACTCAATATACGAGGGCAGCCACCAGCTGCCATGCAGGCTGGGTGCTCTGGGAGGTGCCTGACCCAGGAGCTGAGCACGAATGCAAGATTCAGCTCTATCGTGAGAGAAGCTCTCAGCTTCTCTCACTGGCTGGCCAGGCCAGGTTCAGTCAGGGTGCTGGCAGCCCATGCCTCCTTACTGCCCCAGCTGAAAAGTCAGCACAGCCAGAGAAGCACTTAGTTCTCTTTACACCATGTGTCACTTTAAAACAAAATATATCAGCTTGTGAACATTTGGACATCTTTATGAAGGTCAGGATTTACACACGAATTGTCTCTGAATATCACAAATTCTTTCCTGCCTTCTCATTTCTGGGAAAGCAGATGTAAAGCCTAAGGGATGAACAATACAGGTATTGTCTGAACATTCTGTGTAAATCTTCCTTGACCAATTCCCCAAAAGTTGTATCAGAAAGATGTTTTGTTTTGTCGGTGTTTGGGGTTTGGTTTTTCTTTTTTCTTTGTTTTTAATCCGAACCCACAGATCTGAATCGGTGTTTCTTCTTGCTGCTTTCACATCTTTGGTGTTGTCTGTCACACATTTAATCTGAAAGCCTATAAGTAATAGTTTGGTGAGAGAGTAAGACAAAAAGAGAAACCTGCTTGTAAAGGAAGATAATTGACACAGTGAGAGTCCAGGCCAAATCCCCTCCACAAACAGTCTCACTGTAGTCAATGTGATTAGTTGTGTGAATAAGGCAAAGAGAATTTGGCTTTTGCTGCAGTTCCAGCCACCTTTTATCATTGGAGAGAGAGAAAAACACCATAAAATTAAATAGGTATCATCCTCCCCACATTCCTAGTGTAACTATTTTAACTGGAATGCCTCATAAACAGATAAAGGCACTCCTGAGCTTTGGGAAGATCATTTTTTAAATGACCATTTAGAACTGGATTATGGTTTTACATTTTCACCTTGGAGCATTTAAGGGCTGTTTGGGACATTAAACGCTAACCTATCAAAGCCTAAACAGAAAGGCAATGTTGCTTGCGGTCGTACAGCCCACTGAAATAATATACTGCTGCTGCTGTTAATACTTTCATTTGTGGAAGCAAAATGGTGATTCAA
The DNA here is from genome assembly GCA_035772895.1 of Perdix hodgsoniae. Taxonomy (NCBI): domain Eukaryota; kingdom Metazoa; phylum Chordata; class Aves; order Galliformes; family Phasianidae; genus Perdix; species Perdix hodgsoniae. The sequence goes on from JAPSGF010000092.1 coordinate 660,007, forward strand.
GAACGTTTGATGCCCCTAAAACTCTCACAGCAGCTGGATATTTTACATTGGTTTCTATAATATTCTTATGATAACGTTCCTGTCCCGCAGGGGTCTGCATGAATATCAGAGCACTCATCTTTTTTAAGTTTTGCATAATGTGAGATATTAAAATTAAGGCTGGTGTTTACTGTTCAGTTCTTATACACGTATTCCCACACTCACAGCTAGATATTATTTCCCTTGGAAATGCTTTCTGTCCCTGCCAGTTACTGAATGCAATCAGATAGCATTGCGTGGGCCAGCATACCAATTAAGTGCTATGCCTGGATGTATGCTGTTTCCTCCATCAGCAGCTTGATGGTTCATCAGCACGTAAGCAGTGTCTATTGGTAAGAAGAAAGCCTGATTCCACAATGGGAGCAGAATCTATTTCTTGAAAATGCTTTAAGGATGCGTTTTGAGGAGGAGAGGGGAAAAGGGACAGACAACACATAAAACGCTTGGAAAAATGAAACAGGAGGAAAGATTAATGAAAGCAGAATCAGAAAAATATTCAATTAGAACTTGCAGGCCCAGTCATATTGCTCTGTGTTACTGTACATCTTGTCATTATCTAAATCTGTTGCTAAACTGTTGATGTTTGTCTTCATTATGCAGTAAAATGGTATAATGAATAGTTACAAACGTGATGGAGGAAATGCCCTGGAATTATCACAATTCCTGAGAATAAAAAATGCCTTAATTTAAATTATTGGTGTGCAGCATCTGCCAAGTGCACAGACAGATGTGAAGAGTGGAACGTGATTTTGTTCTGATGCTGCCTTCAAAGTTTCTGTTCCACTTCAAAGCGGTTTTCAGCCTGAATCCTTCCTTGAAAGCCAATGTCAGGGATACGATACAGCAGAGAGCGGCGTTTGACATATTTCTCAGCTGAGAGGATCTGTATAGCCTGATATCTTAAGTCCATTTTTGGAGCCTTTTCCAAGCAGCACTCCTCCACATTTCAGCTGAAGAGCTGGTTAGTGTAGAGATTGTGACTTCTAACAATGAAATGAGGTGGGAAAAAAGCTGCTATCTCAGTCTAGTTAATTAGACATCATTTACTCTTCAGAAGTGTTCTTATCCACACTGCTATGTTAACTTACAAGCTTATTTTCACATTTGACTGATTATTATATTCTAGAAAGACAGTTTCAGGGTACTTAAACCCAACATTTGGCCTACTTTGAAACTGTAAGCCTGAAATTAAGAACCACTACATAATAAATAATTTCATATTAGTGTCAGGATATGAATGAATATTTTACTAAAAGTTCAAATAAAATCATAAATAAGATGAAAATACTATTTTGGTAACCCGATCTGTATGTGTATGGACTTAAATAGAGCTTCCTAATGATGGCAAGGACTGTCCACCCAGTGTGATGTGTAAGCTCTCAAATTCATTAGGAATTGCGAGTTGTAAAAATAATGTGTTTTGCAGAAGGAGCATGAGAAGTCATATGATCTTTCAGCAGGAAGTCCTGCCTGGAACTGGAGAAAGTTTATCAGCAGGCATTGTCAAGTGCCTTTGTTTCTGTCTGGAGAAATGGCAGGAGGAAGGAAACAAGAAAGAAGGCAGGAGGGGTTACTTTTGCAGGGAGTGCTCTGGCTAAGCCAAAGTGTGTGGATCACTCATTGGCTATCACAGTGAGACTGGGAGATGTAAACTATTTGAAATCTGTCCCTCGTGGCTATAGTGCATGGCACAGCATACTGGTAATGCAGCACATGATAAGCTGTTTTCTACCTCATGTGTGAGAAGTACTCGAGTGGAAGTTTGTACTTACTGTTCTTACTAGTTTATCTTGTGTTTATATTTTTATCTTGATTTACATGTGTTACTTTGACACAAGATCAAATATTTGGATGAGATTTCACTTCCATATAAGTATCACATTTTATTGCATTAGAGTTAATGACAGACAGTTATCATTGCTTCACTGTGAATGGCAGCTATATTTTAAATGCATAATATGCTGAAGCTGATGGGATTGCATCTATCATTCAAAGAATAATTCTAGTCTTAAACTTCACAATTGCTCTTAGATTTTTCGTTGCAATATTTCTCTGTTAAATTGCACATTTGGAACCAGATGGCTCAGAAAATTGATAAGATGATACCAAATCTCTCACCTCTCAGTCACTGTTGGGTTGAATCCAGCCCTGGTTCAGAGCAACTAAAAGTTGCTACCATCTGACAGCTGTTTTGTGGCTTAGATGTTTCCAAGTGGACAGGTGTCCACAACACACACACACATTAAGAAAAAATCATCTGCACAAATAGGGGTTTGCAGAGCAGAAGAGAGTTTAAGGGCACAGAAAGCAGAGAAAACAGAGTAACTTCTCTGGATGTTGGATATCTGTGCTGCAAAATGGAGTCTACATATCTTTCTGAAGATGCCTAAAGTGTCTAAATTCTGCTGTACAGCTTCTGTGCATGAATGCCTGTGAGTAAGTTCATAAAACTTATTTACTGAGTTCACCTAAATGGGTACAAGATGAAATGCTGCACAGATTTCCCTCTCTTTGAATTAAAGGCCTGATCTGTTGCAGCTTACAAGCTAGTTCTCTGATGAACAAACAGTTCATTACAGAACCTGTATAAAGGAAACAGTGTAGAAACATAACACTAGTTGGATGCCTGGACTGAAGATGCAAGATGATCTCTCTGTTTTTCTAAATTTTAGCATAGTCTGATGGATACAAAAGGAAATAATGGCCCCCACTGTATGAATAGCTCCAAATAAGATGATTAATTGTTGGCAGGAACTGTGTGTGTATTTGCAAGACAGATGAGGGTATGAGACCTAGAACAGGTCTTACTATTTATCTTTAATGCCAGGTGGAAACCTGATGCAGTAATTCATGTGGAAAGCTAAAACATGGGAGGACCATGTCTTTTGATACTTTTGCACAGACAGCTTGTGTGGCTTTGGACTAGCCTGTGTGCTTTCATTTCTTCATTGCAGAAGAGAAAGGATAGCACTTCCCTTCCTAAACACAGTATGTAGTGTGCTTAGGCTTATGTATGAGTGCCACACAGTGATGACCTGCTAGGAGCTCTGGCTCAACAGAATAAGGTCTTACTAGACCTCTTAGGAATAAATAGATTATCTTGCATGGCTACTTTGGCTTTGCATTAGTATTTTTATTTTCCTTCCTCTCCCATCCATCTTGATCATGTCCAGTGTGGTGATATCATTTCCAACCCACAGATAAACCAACTGTGACTGTTCTATGCCAGAATGCTGGGTTTGGCCAGTGCTGCCTCAGCCTGAGTGGGTCTGCGACTCTGCTTCTCCAGTAGGAAGCGGGAACAGGATGAGCCCATAGTGCTTGGTCCACACAGTTCAACACAAAGTCTGGTGTGAGAGGGAAATTGTGACATTCTTACTAGGCACTTTAAGTGGAGCAAGAAGCAAAATGCTAAGTGTGGCATGAAGAAAAACGTTGTACCCTTCCCAGCCATTTGAGTATAATTATGTACCAATTAATTGAAGAAAATAACATCTGACATTGTCAGAGTTCTGAAGTGTCACATATTAGACCCCAAAAAGAAAATGAGACACGTATTCTTTTTAATTAAAATGTTATCAAGAAGTGCTGTTGACCAAGAAACCCATTAACAATAATCTGCTTTAGTAACAAGTGAACAAGTCAATTTATTGAACTAAGCTAAAAAGCTAACCCAGTAACAACTGTCTACTGAACACATATTTGATCTACCAGCTTCCTCTGATTAGCAGAGGAAGGCGTTCCATGAATATTACAGGTTATTTTTCTTCCTCACTCTTAGTAGCTGGTGATAACTTGTAGGAACTGTCTCCATTGTGCAATCAGCATTTGCTCATCAAACCTAAAAGGGAACTTTGATAGCAGATCCCACTTAAAAGAGAGCATTTGTAAGGACATCAGTTGCCAGGTACCATTATTTTCTTTTCTATCTCAGCTGTTAAAAGCTCTGTACAGGGAATTTTCCTTGGAGATCTGGCAATTTTGCACACAAAGTTTAGTGCACAAGATTTGGGGGTTAAAGTGAAGGCTGTTTACATTGAAAAGTGATATAGCTGCACCAACTCACCTTTCTTTTTGAGTTAAATTCACTAATCCATTCATCTTGGAATGATTACTGTGTGCTAAGGAGCACTATAATGGCCAGAAATTTCATGAGAAGAATTCCGGTTTCAATATAGGCATAAAGCTGGCAATGATAACATTAGCTACTGCTCATGGTACTGGGAGGTATGATGCACTTCACCTTGGCCTACTGTCAGCATCAGAAAAAAAAATAGCCCCCTCTGTGACTCTAACCTCTGCTCAGACTAAATTTGTAGATGCACCTGACTGCTCAGTGGAGCCAACCTTCATCTCTATAATAGTACTGATAATCACCTAGTCCAAGTAAATCCCCCACCTTCTTTTTGCTATCGCTTAGTGAAAGAGGCCAAATCCTTTCCTACATGATCAGTAAACATAGAAATGCATTGCATTCTAGAAAGAGACATTATTTCAGAATGAATTCAAATAACATTCACACAAATACAGCAAAGTGGATTTATTCCTGTGTTATGCCCACATGACAGCACTGATGTAGCTTAGTTCATTTTTCAGCAGGAAGGAGTTCAAAGTTTTGGATTCTTCCTGAATTCATCAGTAAGCAGAAAGCATTGGTTCTCTTGGACGTATTTTAACATACCAGACCAAGAAGCCATCCAGATGTCTTTCTAAAAGCTCTGTTTTAACAACTGTAATCCAGGACAAAGGAATTTTATAGTGATTCTGCCAACTTCTGTCTGACAGAACATTTTAGGTGGGAAATGAATCCTGTCAAAAAGGCACTGATGCCTTTTAAGTCCTACTGTGGACAATAGACATATCTGTCACTTACTGTTCAAGGTGCATGCTGTGTTGAGCAAAACTGAAAGTCAATGAAATTTAGTGTGCTTTAGTCATTTTGAAAACAATATCCAACTTCTACTGGTCCAGAAGTTGAACTGTGAGTAGAAAGAACAACAGCTGTTATTAGAAGGGAAATGGTGGATGGAAAGTTGGACATGAACCAGCAATGTGCCCTCGCAGCCCAGAAAGTCAACCATACTCTGGGCTGCATCAAAAGCAGTGTGGCCAGCAGGCTGAGGGAGGTGATCCTCCCCTCTACTCTGTGCTGCTGAAGCCTCATCTGAAGTACTGTGTTCAGATGTGGAGTCCTCAGTACAGGAGAAACATGGACATGTTGGAGAGTGTCCAGAGGAGGGCCAAAAAATGATCAGTGTAGTGGAACACCTCTCCTATGAGAACAGGATGAGATAGATGGGACTTTTCAGCCTGGAGAAGAGAAGGCTGAGGGGAGATGAAGACCTGAGAGTGGCCTTTCAGTATCTAAAGGGGAGCTACAAGAAAAGAAGGAAGGAGACAGACACTTTGGCAAGGCACAAATGATAAAACAAATGGCTTCATGCTCAAAGAGGGCAGATTTGGGTTAGATATAAGGAAAAAAAATTTTACAGTATAGGTAATGAGACAATGGATCAGATTGCCTAGTGATGTAGTTGATGCCCTGTTCCTGGAGACTTTCAAGGTGAGGCTGAATCAGGCCCTGGGCAGCCAGTTGTGGTGTCCCTGTTCATTGCAGGGGAGGTGGGCTAGATGGTCTTCAGAGGTCCCTTCTAGTTCTAAGGATTCTATTATTCTATGATGAAAGATAGATGATAAAACTGATTTTAAAGTTTCTCAGTTTTCACATTATGTTGGTTAACATGCTTTTTTTAAAATAATAATAATAATTATTATTATTATATATTTTAGAGAGTTATGATTTTATATGTTTTGGTATGTTTTTGAACTTTTATTGCTTGATGTTTCTTTCCATAGGTATGGATGCCTTCCCCTTGAAAGATCAGATTGCATGGAGATTTGGCAATCTGATCTAGTAGAAGGATTCCTTGGCCAAGGAGTAGGTGTTGGAACTAGATGAGCTTTAAGATTCCATCCAATCCAAACTATTACATGATTCTGTGCCTTAATGCAATCCCAGTAACCAGTACCTTTCTCATATACATGCATTTTCATTTTAGGACCAACAGGTGGCTTCTTGTAAAGGATGTTGGTAGGACAGCAGTCCAGAGGGCCACCAGCTCTTCAGTCTGTGTGGACAGGGATTTATCCCAGTGCCAAAGCCCTTCAGTTTCATCAGGATAAGCAATAGAGATGAGCAGCCAACAGTCCTGCCATAAGATGATTTTTAGTACAATGAGGCCTCCTGATAGAGCCTACATGGCCATAAGAGAGAAAATTTGACTTATAGGTAGCAGTCTGTGGTATTAGTTGTTACTTCCAAAGCATGACAGGAGAGAAGATTGGTTTGAACACATTGCAGATGGTCTTTTCCTCCCACCCTCAAGAAAGCATTGCCTGCTTAAGCCTGCTGGGCTATCACTTAGAAATTATAAGCAGAAGCAGAGATCACTGAGGGACCCATACTGTTTATTTCATTTTTCTGTATTTTTGCGTGCTAACTCAACAGGCATTTAGCAAAGACTCAAAGGACCAAATTAGGCCTGTTGCTGCTAATCAATACTTGTCAAAAAGTTATGTAAACCCTGTAAAACACTTTGGACATGGAAGAATTTACAAAAGAAGATCTAAGCTAGCCTGTGGTGTATTTAAGGGATGGATTTTTAAACCTTACATAACTAAGTATCACAACAGTAGGAAACTTGGATGTTTCAGTCAGTCACTCAGGATGTAAACACCACTGATAAGAAACACACAAATATACTTGAAGGTCCAAGGTTCTGCCTTTAGAGAATCTTCTATTCCTGTATATCTATTGCATAGCAATTTCAGTAATGTGGATCAATGTGTTAGGACTTCATGTGAGAGATTTTCTTAAAATAATGTTAAAAGATCCTAGTCAACATAGAAAGGTTAAAATCGATTTTTGTTTTCTTTAAGAGGAATGACCCTCTGCGCTTACGTATATACACATATATAATGCAAACCTCAGAAAACAATGGCTTTCAAAATTAGTTTATTTCAGTGTAATCCTAGTGTACGGCAGGGAGTAGATGAGGTCATTGAGAACAAGAAATAATAATAATCAAATCCTGGTGTACTGGAAGGGCTCTGAAATTGATCATTCTTACTCTGCCCCAAAATGTATCCTTGATGTGCTAGCAATGCAATTCTCTATCTTAGTCCTGCAGAGTAATTATAGCAATGTGGCTGTGGTCATGCACTTGTTTGCACTGTGGCAACATGTGGACTGGTCACAATTTTTTTTTTTTTTTTTTTTGGTTTAACTCGCAGAAGTGACAAAGCACGAAAAAATATGGGAACATTCTCTTCATAATTTTTTTTTAAGAATATGCATGCAATTTTCATGGTCTCAGCAAGGAGAAGTAATCTGTAAATGCTCACTGGATCCAGGCACAGCTTTCCAAACCCTTTCAAGGGAATCATATGTCCACTTAGCTGTACTGAATAAAAACTACCAGTATGGAGTGACTGCTTTTGTTATAGTAAGTCTCTATATTACCAAGAAAACAGCACCCAAAATGATAGTAAACATAAAAGTGTCAACATTCTCCATCATTCATACAGGCTGTGGTAAGAAAATACGCATTGTAACCATGATGAACTGAGAACAACATTACCAAAATAACTGGAATTTACTCATTACCTGAAAGAGTGGAGCTATTACTGTCTACAGTGATGGGCGTAATTGGAGGTGTGTTCATGTTTTGAATGAACAAAGGAAGTTCAAGATCAGGCATCCTGCAAATGTACTTCTGAAAAGTGCTACTATTTGTCTTAGTCTTATTTACAACGCTTAAATATTTGGGTTAGATTCAAGCCAAATATTATTTTCTCTTTACTGCTAGTTTGTTTGTTTGTTTTCCCCAAGTATCTAGTTTTATCTCTATTTGTTTTGTTGTACTTTGCTTGTTTTTGTTTTTATTTTTTTAGTTTGTTTGCTTTTGTGGAGCTTCCTCACACTCCTTTTCTATTGGGAGAAGATATACCACTTGATCATAGCACCATCATCTTTGCTATGTGCAGCGAGCCTTGATTATTGACTATCAGATCTGAAAGTGGACAAGCTTACATTCACATGCAAGTACCTATGTTGACCACCTGCAATCCCTGGGAAGACATCTGGTGTGAATAGATGATCTCAGCCTAGTAGCAGCCTCCAGTTTGTGATTTGTAGTTGTCTTCTGTGCTTTTTAAAATGGAAGTGGGAATAGATGTGAGGAGGAGATTTTTCACTGATAGGGTGGAGAGGTGCTGGAACAGGTCCCAGAGAGACTATGTGTAGTGAAAATGCTTAGTCACAGCTTGAAGCAGTGATTGAACACCTGGTGGGAAGGCAGGGCCAACCAACCCAGGGGAACATGCACCTGAGTGAGCAGAAGGAGTGGAGCCAGGATCCACCCCTTCCCAGACCTCATGTAAGGGTTGGCAGTGGATGGAAGAGAATCTTGCTGGAGATCCCTGTGTACTTGAGACTTTCCAAGGGAAAGCAGTTTTTTTCCTTTGTTTCTGTGTTTATAGCTGCCACATTTGAGCATGTTTTCATCTGCTGCAACCTAGGACTTTGCTAGTATGTTGTCATTGCTATGCTTTTCGTTGCACTACAGTGTTACACTGTGGATGGCCCATCTCTGGAGGTGTTCAGAGTCAGTTTTGATGGGATACTGACCCTCCCTGATGAGGGTCTGACCAAGTGCTTGATCTAGTACTCAACAACTCTGGCCAATGCAATGAGGTTGGAGATGGGTGATTTTTGAGGTTCCTTGCAACACAAGCTGCTCTAATTCTATACCTCAGTAGCCTTTCTTCTGATGCATTGAAGCAACTACACTCATTTCTTAAAACTACATGAGAGAAGGTACATGAGTTTCTTTTCATAAATTTAAACATTATATAATCATAAATTTAACATATGATCTTCATATGCTCTGTCTGACTCAAGGGTTTCTCTTCCAGAAGATGTTTTTTTTCCTGTCCCTTTCAGAATGGCTCCCTACTTTTTGCATAGCATATTTTAGGAAAAAAGAAGATAGGTTCTCATTTTGATGTGATATTGAATGGGTAAATGTCTGTTTCTAGTTACCTTTGGAAAAAGACATGAGATTTAACAATTAAAAGCGATCATTATTATTTTTCCCATTGACACAGAGTGGAGTAGTCAAATCATTACCTTACATTATGGAAAAAAAACAACAAAACTCTGTGCAGCAGAAATGTTTTTTAATGTTTTTGAAACATTATGAATGAAATATAAGAAGAGTTTGCAGTTTTTCTCACTATACCATGATGTATATTTCTTTGATAGAACAATTGACACAGTTTCACTACAGCTGGACAAGGGGAAATGTTTTAAGTTGAAGGAGGGAAGATTCAGGTTGGATGTCAGGGGGAAGTTCTTTACTGTGAGAGTGGTGAGGTGCTGGAACAGGCTGCCCAGAGAGGCTGTGTATGCCCCATCCCAGGAAGTGTTCAAGGCCAGGTTGGATGGGGCCCTGGGCAGCCTGGTCTAGTATCAAATGGGGAGGTTGGTGGCCCTGCATGTGGCAGGGGGGTTGAAAATTCATGATCCTTGAGGTACCTTCCAACCCAAGCCATTCTGTGATTCTGTGATTCTGTGAAGAGTCAAAATTGTTTTGGCCATGCTCTTTAGCACCTTATTTTGAATTTGACATTATCCATCATCAAGGTTAAATAAGAGAAGTGTTGCCTACTGCTATTGCAGTGGAAAGCTTTAATCTAAAATCAATATTGTTTTAAAGACAATTTGCTCTAATTGTATTGAGATACACAACTGCTCTCTCAAGTGAATTAGCTTTCTGTATATATGCAGAAGTTTAGTAAATGTCTCATTAAAAATAAGAAGACACCTCAAATTAGATGATTGGAGTTGAAAAGCTTCAGTTTGTGATCCTGGTCAACTGAGTTACATCAGTAGCTGACTTCCTCATTTACAAAGAATCAGATTTTTTCCTCGTCTGTCTATCATTTCCTACTTACTTATTTTGCCATTAGTTTACACATTCATATAAATCAGTATCAAGGAACAAGTATATAGCAGTGAAGTAAAGCTGCTGTCAATGCATGTTTTGTTCTTAATGCTCTGAGTTAAAGAATGAATTTTTCTTTCACAATGGTCCATAATGATGAAATATAAATAGTATTGGTGTAATATTGGCTGTAACTCATAGCTTATCTGAAGGGAGGTGAAAATCTTGACAGAAGAAACTTCTTTCTTATGATATCTAGTTTGAATAAAAATTTTGTTTTAATGGTAGAAACGCACTGACAGATGAAGACATAATTTGCATTATTAAGTGAGAAAGATTAAATAAAATCCATGCATTCATAAATATTTCTGAGGCAGTAATGCATAACTTTACTAATAAATTGCCTAAATTTACCTATAAATTACCTATAAACAATGAAAAAGAAAAAAAATGAGGGGCAGGGGGGAAGTAGGGGATGGAAACAAGGAAAAGAAGTAGTTAGTATTTAAAAGAAATTAGTTTTAGAGCTCTCAAATATTACTATTTCCCTATGGGATCCAGAAAAGCAACTCATTTTCTACAAGGCACTATCCCCTCCACAGGCAGAGAAAACTATTACATATCTTGCCCAAAAGCAGAAATGTGCTCACAAGATGACAACATTATATTGTAATATGTTGAGATTTATTAGCTGAAATCATTGTCTTACAGAAGTATCAGATATAAAGCAGACTTGCTCAGGCACAGCTATTTGGATACAGCAGGGACATGCTCAGCCATTCTCCCAGGTGCAGGAGTGAAGAGTATGCACCTTAGCATCATTATGTTCTAATGATAATTTTTCCGACTAAATACGTTCTGCTCTGCTAGATCAAAAAATGAATGTCAGCATTGAATCATGAGCTTTAGTAACATCTAAACTGCAGTGTTCAAAGTTGGATATAAGCATCAAAGATACAGCCAATGGGAAAAATTAAAACGTGCAGTTTCTTATAGCATGATAGATGGGATATAGCTGAATCTGTTGTCTACAAGTTTATTTTCATGTATTATTGAGTTTTGGTAGCAGGTGATTTTTTTTTTTTTTTTTTTTTAAACATATCTTAATAATCAGCCCGTGGATAGCTCCCCAACTATACCAAAAAATCACTATTGCATTTCTGTATGCAACTTGTGGAGCTTATGATAAATGGGCTGGCAGTCTGATCAAAACAAAGCCTTGATGGAGAAACTAAGCAGAGATTTTCTTGAACATTAGTGTTTTTAGTGAACATTACACTTGAACCCTAAGTATCTCTTCAATCTCTGTAGGGCCAGAGGAGGAGAATCAGTGGAGAATGTGACTCTAAGTCTTCTCAGAAGTGAGGTGAAAAGGGCAGCAATGAAACCAATTTTGAAATCAAATTGCTATACTGTTTAGAGGTACTGATAACCTGCTAATACTTCAGCAATAAAAAAGCAGATAAGCAGTGCCACCCCATCCTGTCTTTTCTTTGTCATCTCATAAATAAAGAAGTGTCTTTATCTCACCGGATATTTAAAATGCTTAGACAGTCAGGGACAGAAACAGAAAGAGTGGTGTAGGCAACACGGTGGCAGACAGTCAATTGAGACAGAGCCTTGACAGGAAGAAAGATTTTGCCGAACACCCAGCTGTTTTTATTCCTTAGCTCCCAAAATCTTTTCAAGTTAATAAACATTAACATTAATCCATGTTAATATTAATGAGATATTCATCTACTTTCTCACTGTCTCAGCAGCATTTATATCAGATTGTCTGTTAACTCTTTCAGCACTCATGGTGACAGATGAAGGACAGTTTTCTAAATTGCAGAAGGATTAGATCCAGCTCTGAGGGTTGATTTCTTGACCTCAGAGATATATAATGCTCAGGTGAGACTTAGACCATAATATGCCTTCTTTTGCTGAGTCTTCTCACAGCTCTGTGCTTTAGGAACATAAAAATAGCAGCAGTTGCCACTGCAACTCCAAGTCTTTGAGTTCAGCTCCAGCCTCTGTGGCACATGATCTGTATGACCTTGGACATTCACTTAATCTCTCCCTCCGTTATCCTTTCTTCTCTTTTGTCAGCTTTGATTATACTCTCTCCAGGGCAGAGGAGCCTGTTGCTTATCACAGGATGAGGGTATCCAGCTACTATTGTTATGCAAAGTTAATTATGAAGTAAAGTTATTAATACTAAATGACTTACACTGGTGGAAATTTAGTGCTTAATAACTGTTCCCTATTTGAAAATGTATTCCCTATCCAGGCATTTTCATAGCAGTTTAAGGCAAAAGAACATAAAATTGAAACTGAATTTGGTGAGAAGGATGTAAGCAGATATTGTGCTTTTTGGTGGACTGAAGATGTTTATCGCCTATTCCAGAACTTCAGCCATATCTCAGCTTTTTACACTGAAGTTACACTCTGGCTGTCAAACAATCAGTTAGTGCCTCCAGATTCACCTCCATCCTTGCGAAGCAGAAGTTCAGTGGATCATCACCACCTTTTCAGCCATCAGCAACAGCTGCCCTCCTCTGTCAGACATCTTTCCCTGAACTTCTGACGAGACTTGACCCTGGTTATATAGCTGACTGTCTGGTTTTTGTGTTTCTCTGAACCTATTTCCACAGAGACTAGAAGCAATCTGGATATAGAAGGTGGGTTTTTTTATACATAGAAACACTTGTAAGGTTGCAGGAGGAGAGCATCCCTGTGTGTGGAGCTTTGCTAGACATGCTTTTCAGTGACTGATTTTTTTTCTCTCATATTCCTATTATTTCCATTCATTTCTCTATTGTGCAGCAGAATACACTTCTATCTAATTACTAGCAAACAGGACAGATTTGAATAAAGTATTAGTCTCAATATTTGATGAAGTAGATAAGCAGAGAAGTGATATTTCCCAGGGCTCTAGTGCAGTTAAAACATGTAAGAAATGTTACTTCTCAGACCTAGACATGTTTGCAGCCCATCAGTATGTTACCAGCAAAAGCTGTGAGAAATGTTAGGGGTGGCAAAAAATTGCTGGCCAAAGTACCCACTGGTGTTGAGATGCACAATGAAAATAGATGCACTGTCTGAGCTGACCCTCCTAAAAGTTTTTTCCATTGATTAATGCATCTTACTAATCTTAGCTCTTAATAAGCTGCTGCTGCCATATCTGCAGGCCTGACAGTGCGCTCCCATGCATGGCTGAGGAGATGTTCAGACACATCTTTCTGAAAAGTTAGCCACAGTTGATTGTTTTGGGATATTCTTTCTTTCTTTCTTTTTTCTTTTTTCTTTTTTCTTTTTTTTTTTGGGGGGGGGGGGAGGTTGTTGTTTGTGTGTGGATGTTTTTTGTTGTTGTTGTTGTTGTTTTATTACTATTATTGTGCTTTCTGCAATGTAGCCATGTCTTGCTGGCAGTCAGAAGCATCTGACAGCTACTTTCTTTTTTTTCTGTTGTTGAAGTATTCATCCTGCATCTGGCATCTCTGCAGCAGGGACTGTCCAATTTGTGAGTGGGCACAGTTCCATCAGAACAGACGGGGAGGAGTGGAGGCAGACAAAAGATCATATGGAGTAGTCAGCTAAAAAGTGTGGTGGTGAACCTGATCAAGTGGCAAGGAGTTTTCTTTATTAGTTGCTTTTTTTTTCTCTTTTTTTTTCAAGAAAATCCTTAGCAAATTCTTTTACAGGGCACACAATTGACAGTAACACTGCACTCTGAATGAATGTTGGGTTTAAAAACTGAGCTTTACTTCCCCTCTGTTCCCGTGATTTCTTGTTCAGGGGATTAAAACAACAACAACAAAAAAATAGCCTACTTTCGGTATTGGGTTTCCATGCCTGTGTCAGAAAATGCATTCAGGAGAACTCTTTTCTGTGGTCCTGATATAAAGGCTTATACAGGCAGTATGAAGAACTGATGTCTAACTCTGTAACTCTTCAAAGTGGAGAAAAGCTTCCAAATGTTTAAGCTAGTTACATGGCTGATTAGATTGGAGTCTAATAGGAAGCTTAAAAATCAACCCCTGCCTCAGTTTATGTTATTACAGTGTAATCTGGGCACAGAGTTTAGAAAAATATTTTATCTGGAATTGGCTTTTTCCTTTGTTTTACAGTATTTGTTTTGAGCTTTTCCAAAAACCTTTCTGTTTGAGTTGCATGATGTTAAGTGTCATAGGGCATAGAAGGTTTAAAAAATAATAACCCAACTTTTCTTTCTTGTCTTTTTCATTTCCTTGCTTTCCTTGTCAGTCCTATCCAGGTCCATCTCCCCTTTCCTTTGCCCTTCACTAAGCAGGCACAATTTAATCAGGTTTGAGGTAGGAGAGCAGAAATTGAGAAAAAGGAAGCAATTCAGCATGATTACAGGCTTGCGCATCTCACAGGCAAAGTGAGCACATTTTGGGGGGATCTATATTTCCTCATGTGACCTTGTAAGCCACTGTAAATTGATAGGTCACATAATGTTTTGGGTGGACCGTTTTCCGTCTTCCATTTGTTCTCAAGGGCTAGTTTTGTCCTTCCAGAGCTCTTGGAAAGCAGGCCATCTGCTTATTCTTAATGACTTACAAAAGCTCCCTTTCTGTAGGTTGTAGTTCCCTCATTTTAGATGTGATCTAAATTTGTGTATGTGGCTAGATTTCACATTCGCAAGAAAAATGTGCACAATGCACATCTCTGCTCTGTAAATTTGACAACATAAATTGTGTTCCTTGTCACTGTATCTGGTCAGTGTAACAGGTTGTGTTTTATTATTTTTTGTCACTGAACAGCTTTTGTTCAGAAAGGTTGCTTGGAAAAATGTCTGTAGTTCAAGGGAACAATCCCCGTGCAAAATCCTTTTTTGGTAAAATGAATGTTAGAATTTGTCATGGAATTGTAGAAACTCCAGATCCTTGTTTATAACCAGGTTAGGAGAGGGGTCTTTGAACATAACAAAAAAAAAAAAAAAAAAAGACATTTCTTTAAAAGAAACCTAAAGTTTTTATTTAATCACATTAACTTAGAGCCTGTGATCAGAAAACAAAACAAACCATAGAATTTCAGTGGAGTTGATAGCACTAGTCCCTCTCTTCCTGTTAATATTTATTAAATAGTACATTTTGCTAACCACGAGTTATGAGTTACCATGAAGTATTGCCTCATATTATGTCTCAAACATAATATGTTTTAAAGTTCTGAATCCGTATCTCTTTACTATTATCATTATTATTTTAACGCGTTTCTCAGTTCTTCCAAAATCTGTGATTGTTTGTTTGCTAGATTTTTTTTCACTCTTCTTCAAAGAAAAAAATTGGAAACATAACTTGAATGTAACTTCCAGGCTTAGAAATATCTGTAAATAAAACCAACCTGAGGCCTTTTAGGAAATGTGACAGAGTGGAATCCATCCTCTGTTGAAATCAAATCTGCCATCTAATTCACTGAGAATAAATCTTCATCTCAGATACTTAAAATGAATTTATGACTTCTGATGGTCATGCATTCATGTTTGAATTTTTTTGAATGCTTGGAGCTGACAAATTCATAGCTTCTTTTAAAAGTTTATTTCAGTTTTCCAGCAAACCAAAATAAAGATTTGCCCTCCATAATTGAATGTGAGAAAATGTGATCATCATAGGTACTTACCTTTACTTTTTCTATGTCATTCTCATTTTATATAGCTTTTGAGAAGCTATTGCAAGGTGCAATGGAGTACGTTCTCTTCCACAGATACAGAGAATGGAGATTCCTCCTTTTTTGTCTGGAAAATGGCTTTTTGTCTTTGTAGTCCAGCAAGTTTACTGACTTCCTATTTTGATGGCTTGGATATTTGATACTCTAGTGATTCCATGGTTTTCAAACAGTGAGTTTGGAAGCTCTGGAAACAAGGCTGTGTCACCTGGGAAGAGTACAGGGATGCCGTCCGGACTTGCAGACGTAGGATCAGGGAAGCCAAGGCGCAGGCAGAACTGAACTTGGCAAGGGATGTGAAAAACAATAAGAAAACTTTCTGCAGGTACATTGGCCAGAAGAGGCAGGCCAAAACAGGCGTACCTACTTTGGTAAATTTAAAAGGAGAACTGGCTTCAACAGATGAAGAGAAAGCTGAGGTGCTGAATGAATTCTTCACCTCGGTCTTCACCGGTGGCCAGGATTCTAGTCTTTTTCATGTCCCTGAGCCCTGCATCCCCAAACCTCTATGTGGGGACCAAGGAGGTAAATCCCTCCCCACTGTAAAGGCAGACCAAGTCCGAGAGTGCCTCCTTAGACTGAATGAATACAAGTCTATGGGGCTGGATGGCATACATCCCAGGGTCCTGAAGGAGCTGGCTGAGGTGGTTGCTGAGCCGCTCTCCATTATATTTGAGAAGTCGTGGCTGTCAGGTGAGGTCCCGGATGACTGGAGGAAGGGTCATGTCACTCCCATATACAAGAAGGGGAGCAGGGAGGACCCGGGGAACTACAGGCCGGTGAGTCTCACCTCCGTGCCTGGGAAGATCATGGAACAGATCCTCCTGGACAACATGCTCGATCACATAAAGAATGAGCATGTGATCCGAGACAGCCAGCATGGCTTCACCAAAGGAAGGTCATGCCTAAATAATCTCGTGGCCTTCTACGATGGAGTGATGGCATTGGTGGATGAAGGGAAGGCGACCGATGTCATTTACCTGGACCTGAGCAAGGCCTTTGACATGGTCCCCCATCACATCCTCATCTCCAAATTGAAGGGAAGTGGATTTGATGGGTGGACGATCCGATGGATAAGCAATTGGTTGAAAGGCCACAGACAGAGGGTGGTGGTCAATGGCTCTATGTCCAGGTGGAGGCTGGTAACGAGTGGTGTCCCCCAAGGGTCTGTCTTGGGACCGGTGCTCTTTAACATCTTTATTAATGACATCGATGAGGGAATTGAGTGCACCCTCAGCAAGTTTGCTGACGACACTAAGCTGAGTGGTGTGGTTGACACAGTGGAAGGAAGGGATGCCATTCAGAGGGACCTCGACAGGCTGGAAAGCTGGGCTAGGGTGAACCTAATGAGGTTCAACACGGCAAAGTGCAAGGTTTTGCATTTCGGCCGGAAGAACCCCAGGCACCTGTACAGACTGGGAGGAGTGGTCATTGAGAGCAGCTCGGCAGAGAAGGACCTGGGGGTCCTGGTGGATGAGAGACTTAACATGAGCCAGCAGTGCGCTCTGGCAGCTCGAAAGGCAAATGGGATCCTGGGCTCCATCAGGAGAGGGGTGGTCAGCAGGGATAGGGAGGTGATTGTCCCTCTCTACTCGGCTCTTGTGAGGCCCCATCTGGAGTACTGTGTTCAGGTGTGGAGCCCTCAGTATAAGAAAGACATAGAGATTTTGGAAAGGGTCCAGAGGAGGGCCACGAAGATGATCAGGGGACTGGAGCACCTCCCCTATGAGGACAGGCTGAGGGAGTTGGGCTTGTTCAGCCTGGAGAAGAGAAGGCTGTGGGGTGACCTCATTGCAGCCTTTCAATACCTGAAGGGAACCTACTCCCAGGAGGGGTGTAAACTCTTCAAAAGGGCTGACAATAGCAGGGCTAGGGGAAATGGATCCAAGTTGAAGGAGGGAAGATTTAGGTTGGATGTTAGGGGGAAGTTCTTTACAAGGAGAGTGGTTAGGCCCTGGAACAGGCTGCCCAGGGAGGTTGTGGATGCCCCGTCCTTGGAGGTGTTCAAGGCCAGGTTGGACGGGGTCCTGGGCAACCTGATCTAAATGTGTATGTTTGGTGGCCCTGCCAGGCAGGGGGGCTGGAACTGTATGATCCTTGAGGTCCCTCCCAGCCCGGGTGATTCTGTGATTCTGTGATTCTGTGAGTATCAGTGATGTTATGCAGGAACCACTGAAAGATTTTATATTAAAAGCGTAACTGATTTCAAATCTATGCAATATCTTTACATCTTCAGAGGAGGGCTATGAAGCTGGTGAGGGGCCTGGAGCACAGGCCTTATGAGGAATGGCTGAAGGAGCTGGGATTGTTCAGCCTGGAGAAGAGGAGGCTCAGGGGAGACCTTATAGCTCTCTATAACTTCCTGAAGGGAGGTTGTGGTGAGCTAGGGGTCGGCCTTTTATCTCGTATAGACAGTGATAGAACTAGAGGCAGTGGTTTCAAACTGCGCCAGGGGAGATTCAGGCTGGACATTAGGAAATATTACTTCTCGGAAAGGGTGGTCAGGCACTGGAATGCACTGCCCAAGGAGGTGGTGGAGTCACCAAACATGGATGTGTTCAAGAGACGTTTGGATGTTGTGTTGAGGGATAGGATTTAGCTGGGGAGTATTGGTGATGGTTGGACTGGATGATCTTTTAGGTCTTTTCCAACCTTGATAATTCTGTGATTCTGTGATTATTAGTAGCATATCTCTCCATAAATAGGGATGTTAGCAATGGACTTCAAAGGAATCTGTTTTTGTTTTTTATATACATGGATATACATATCCTGCTGCATTTCTCTTCCTTCCTCAACCTTTCCACCAGCTCCACCCACGTATTTTCCAGGTAGCCTCAGATTATAAAGACTGCAAGTTTGTATTTTGTTATAAGTGATCTGATTAGGGAATGTACAAAAATTTGGCAGCTGTAATTTGGAATTTACAGAGTTCCTTGTGTGTATTGCAGTCAATGAGGGAATAAAACAATTGAGTTTTCAGTTTGCATGATAAAACATTCAGTTCGATGGTAGTTATCTCCTGGCAATTCATCATATGCATCTAGATATAGTTTCATATGTTTTAGAAATACAGGAGCTGTATCAGTTGCTACATAGAAATACCAGTAGTCTCATATATATGTAACTATCTAAAAAAAAGTATTCAAGAAGTCATGATAAAATGAAATAAACTTTCTACATAGCTTCATTCCAGAAAAAAAAAAACAAAAAAAAACCAAAAAAACAAAACTTGGCAGAAAATATCAAATTATTATTACAGCCCTGTTGATATGTAAGCCCAGAAGTCCTGCGCATTGAAGACAGACTTTAATATGTTGTATTAATACAAGCCTAAGAAAATGAGATGTGGTCTGCAAATAAGGAATGTCTCCTAGCAGCCCATCAGCAACAAAGAAGGGGAAAAAAAATTGTCAGTGCTTTAAAAATCACATGGGTAATGTTCTGGAAAGCACTCAGCTTGCTTCTATACATGCGGCAATATGCTGTGGTTTTCTTTCTTTGGCTGTGTCAGAATGCTGCAGCTCATGTCTTTGGCTTACAGATATGAAAGGGAAGACTTACATAGTCCTTTCTTGCAACACCTTTTTCGGTAGTAATGAGTGTGCAGGTGAACAGTAATGACATGCTGCATTTGAGCATATTGCATAAAGGGCAGGAATTAGCTCACTGGGCTTTTGTGACCAAGAGAGCTTCTTGGCACGAACTGCAAACCTGCTCAATTCAGTTTTCCACCCTTGGTCTTTGTATTTTGATAGTTTGTACTTGCCAGTCAGCCACTGCCACTTGCTGTCCTGGTTTATCACTGTACTCAGATTAAGAAGTAGAATATTTATTGAGTAATAATTGAAAAAATGCAGTAAGCTGTTATGGAAAGACATTTGAGTGTATGAGGTTTGTGCCTGGAAGTTATACTAAATACAGTGGAAGGCACTCTGTGGATGTGTTCAGCTGCAGAAGATCCAACTGTTCTGCTGTGCTGATCACAGCAACTTTCAGTGTTACTCTCAGAAGAGTAATGCTGAAATTTCAAGTAGAATTTTGGATGATGATTCACATTCTTAGCAATGGTAGCAGTGGTAGAATAAATGTAGTATTCTGGCTAAAGCCTTGTCACTGCAATAAGGATGCTTCAGTTCACAAGCATATTGATGAATGTGAAGAGTGCGGTATCCTCCACCACTGATTTTGGAATAGATGCCATTTTTATTTCACTATCAAAAATGAGATGGTGTCTTCTTTGTCCTCAAACTTTTGCTGAGATGTTGTAACCCTTCAAAGGGCAGATACCAAGATAATGAGGTGGAGGTTGGCAGAGGAGCTGTAGAAAGGAAAGATGAATTTTACTGGATGAGTCTTTGCCATACACCAGATTAAACCCATCCTCTGGAAGTCAGGGGCAAAGTGCTTGCTCATTTGAACAGAAGATGGATCTGAACTCTATGCACTTCTTGTGCGTTATGTGGGGTTTAGTTAACATTATTCTGCTATTTCAGCCCAGCTAATAGCAGCTTTAACAGAACTTCTACGTTCTAATTTAGCTGTTATGAGCAATAAAACGGAATGGGAAATTATTTAGTATTACCTATAAATAATACTTTTACATTTCATCTTTTTAATCAGAATTTGCCATGTAATGTTGATACCTTTGAAAACAGAGTAGCTTTGCAAACAGTAAGTGGTAATTGTAAAAGCAC
>JAPSGF010000092.1:680426-713857 GCA_035772895.1 Perdix hodgsoniae
TGGGACATACAATAGGGATGAAATTGGTACCATTTCCACATTTTCTAGAGGGCAGATCCATTCACTAATTGTTATTTCTCTTTCAAAGCTGTTTTCGGTCTTGCCATTTGCTCTTTTGGTTCATATTACCCCATACCAGTGTCTTGTGCATGGGCTCAGAATAGAAAATGAGGAAAAACTGTTTTCAGCTAATGTGAATACCTGCTTTTATAGCCTTTTTCAGGCACCTATGATTTCTCATTACTCATTTTCCTTCTCCTGGCCACCACATTAAAAAAATAATAATAATAAAATAAAATGTGATTGGCTCTAGAAGTCATTAAAGAGCTTTTTCCCTAAAAAAAGTGTTTGTTTGTTTTTTTCTTTTTCATGAACACTCATAACCAATCTGATTGCTGTACCCAAACTGGATGGCGGATATGATAACACTTTTATTACATACTGTGGTGAGTTTCAGAAATCTTAGACACTTTCCAATGAGCCTCTTTATCTTCTCTAGCAATTTTAACTCCAGTTCTGCACTCAGACGTCCTTGCTGCCTCCATCTGGACCCTGTGCCTGTCTAGTGAATGGCTTTGAGCAGTTCAGTTGTCCCCTCACTTTCTGAATTTGTGAGGCTGACCCATTCACCTTTACATTGACCTGTCTGACTTTGGTCAGAAATACTCTTGAAGCACTCAGAAGGCCAGATGGGATCTTCCAGGGAAAAAAGCAGCCAGCAGCATCCTCTGCCAGCAAAGCTAGTGGAAGAGGCACCAGGTGCCAGTAGGAGGCCAGCTTCTTCCAAGCATCAAAGGAGGGAAATGGGTGCCTGAAGGGGTGCTGAGTCATAGCACTTCAGTCAGACACCTAAAATACTATCCTTGAAATTCCACTTATCTTATGCCAGTGTAATATGATATCCCTGCAAAGGTTAATCAATTTGAATGTTAATATCATTATTATTTTCTGACCAATAACATTCAGATATGTGGTGTGCACTCGTCCTTATCCAAGATTAACAGCATGACAAGGCTGAACTTTTAAAAGCAACACACTTTGGACTTATTGGAGAGCAGAAAAATGTCACAACACTTTGTTTAAAAAAACAACACCAGAAACAGGGCAAATGTAGACTCCTGCACCTGGAGATGAACAGCTGCATGCATTAGTACTACTGGTTGGGGGCTGACCTGCTGGTAAGGAGCTCTGTGCTCTGGTGGACAAACAGGTTGTCCATGAGCCAGCAATGTGCCCTGGTGGCCAAAAAAGCCAGTGGTATCCTGGGGTGCATTAAAAAGAGCATGGAAAGCTGGTTGATGGATGAGATCCTCTCCCTCTGTTCTGCTCTAGTGAGGCCACATCTGGAGTACTGCGTTCAGTGCTGGACTTCCCAGATCAAAAAGACAGGGAAGAGCACCCCGCAGAGAGTCACTAAGATGATGAGGGGCCTGGAACATTTTCCTTATGAGAAAAGGCTGAGACACCTGGGGCTGTTTAGCTTAGAGAAGACTGAGAGGGGATTTTATCAACACTTATAAATATCTGAAGGTTGGGTATTATGAGGATGGGGGCATGCTCTTTTCAGCAACAGGACAAGGGGCAATAGAGGCAAACTGGAACATAGGAAGTTCCATCTGAACATGACAGAGAAGTTTTTTACTTTGAAGTTTACAGAGCACTGGAACAGACTGCCCAGAGAGGTTTCAGAATTTCCTTCTCTGGAGATGCTCAAAACTCACATTACCTCTGCAGCCTATCAAAGGGAACCTGCATGAGAAGGGATATGGACTTAGATGATCTCCAGAGGTCCCTTCCAAGCTCTACAATTCTATGGTTCTGTGATTCTGTGAAACATGTAGATCTCTAGGCTCATAACTTGCCTGTTTAATAATTTGTAAAGAAGCATGGAGAGCAAATGGGCCAAATTAACAAGAGCCAATGCTCTGCTTCTGTGTATGGTGAATGAAGTGACCAGATAAAAGCGTAATTTCTGTAGACTGACTCTTGCAGTCTGGTTCTGATTGGTGCAACATCATACTTTCAAGGAGAAAGAAAAAAAGAAAAAAAGAAAACAAAAAACTTAGGTCCCAGTTCACCATTCTGCCTGATTAATACTACTCTTTTAGTTATAAGTTATTTTTTTGGTGGCAAATGGTAGTCATGGAGAAACGGGAAAATGTGTTGGTGTTAGTGCTTCTTTGATCAGCCTAAGGCGAAGGAAAACTCAAGTATTTATTTTTCTGCTGTGGCTGCTATTGTCCTTGGGGACTGCTGAAGCTTTAAATCAGAATCCTAATTGGCACTTGGATAACCATGAAATAACAGAAGCTTGAAAAGGAGCTTAAGAAAGTAGTTTCTGCATTTTTCTTCTTCCATCCTGCGCTGTCTACAGCGTACACACAACAGGGATTTGGGAGGTACAGTTATCAACATTAAATCTTACTGTGTGACCGGCTCAGACTTTGTAAGAGAAGGCACCCCTGAGCAAGGAGGTGACACTGAAATCATAAACCTGCGGCAAATTACCCTGTGCAAGTGATTGGAAGTGTGACACAATTTGCCCTAACTCATCCACTGGTGATTTTGCTGCTCTTCAGGTAAATCTACAAGAGCTGTGTTGTCATTTACCACTTTAAAAAATGAGGATAGCTCACCAAAAGTTAACATGTTCCAGTGCTTGTGACCTAAGTACTCAGGAAGGATGAGTATGGGGCTGGAGTAAGACAGTGTCCCCAGTTCTCTGGTACAATCACATGTCCAGAGTTTAGAGCTTGTCAGTTCAGTGCAGCTTCATTGACAGAATGCTAACCTATCTAGTGTCTTCTTCTATTGCTCTCCCATCTCTGGTGGATAATTTGAGTCTATTTTGAACCTGCCGTGCACACTCAGACTAGCGGCTATCACGCAGCAGTAATGGAAATTCTCACTGGTCTGTACAGTGCCCAGAGCTTTTGAACCCTCTCTATTCCCCTGCTTTAGCATGACAAAGCCAGAACTGTCACAGCTGGAGCTGCCAGGCTGTTTTTGTTTAGCTGGAGGCGTGCCTCAGTGACAATGGTAGATGGAGGCAAAAAATGTGGGATTTTTTTTTTTTTTAAACACCAAGCATCTTCCACACCGCATTTTTCAGCATCTAGTATGACTTAATTTCTCCATTATAGTACTGCTATCCACCTATTGAAAATTGTTCTTGGTGACAGTGCATATCGCATTCTGGAGGGACAGCAAGTCCGGGTTAGCTGTTCTTTCTTTTTCTTCTGACCATGCAAAGCAGGAGAAAGTGATGAGGAGACTATCGATTTCTTGCAATAGCATTGCAGCTGTTCCCAACTCACCAGAAAGCAAAAGCAACTTGAGCAGCATTGGGGTGCTTCTGCTACACTTAGCAAAGCAGATCATGGTATGTCTGGTCCTTTCAAAAAGTTTTACTGGGTTTCAAATAATCATAGAGTTAAAACCCAAAGCGATTGCAGGGTCTCCTGTTCTATGACATCAGGCTAGCATATAGCAGTTAGATACACTGGAAGGACTTCAGATAAATGTGTTGTCTGTGCATTTGTTAATTATTTTTACTTTGTCATCTGATGCAGTGTAACTTATGCATGAAATTAGAAAGGCTCCACAGCCAAAAATACTGATACCTGAAGAGTCTTGTTTCAGTAATTTGAAAAGGAAAGCAGCTACACCAGAACAGCCTTTCCTCCAAACCTCCAACTACAATAATCCCAATAAGGGTTATTTGCAGTGTGGAAGATCTAGCATTTTAAGATGAAGCTGTGAAATTAGAAGAACACAATTTTATAAGGAAAAGCCAGTACAATTTGTACATTGAGATTGGACTGAGCATCTGCCGTTTGATGTAGGTTGTTTGCTTGGATCTTTGAGTTCTTTTTTATGGCTGTATGAGTAGTTATTTCTGTTTGAGGAGGCTGATTGTCCCAGAGTCATGCCATGGAAAAGGTATTTATAGTGGGAGCATGGGGTACAGCTATTGGAAAATCAAAGAAATCATAAGACCATTTCAGGAGTTTCTGCTTCCCACAAGGGAAGAGCAGGTTAGATATTCATGGGGTCTATGCCTCCAGAAGGCCATTCCTCTGCGCACTGAGTCCAGTTCTAGAAGATGTCTGCAATCCTGCTCCTATGGCAGTATGTCCATGCTGTGCAAATTTGCCCGCTTCCTCTGCAAAACATTTCCCTCTTTTTTTTTTTTCTTTTTCCCATAAAATTGTGTGCAGGTGTGTACAGAAGGAAATAACTGCAGAGATTAAGATAAAGGAATTAAATGTAGAAAATATGAAAAACAGTTATGGGAATCACTTACAAGACTTGTTTTAATGTGAATTCTCAAGTGTCCATATTTACTATAATTAGCAATTTCTCTGAGAAGGGACTTAAAGCAGGTTCTGGCTTTTCTTCGCACTTAACTAGGATCATATCCATTATTCTCAGCATGCATCAAATCAGATGTGTTGCTCCTTTAATTTTCAGCTGCTGAACTGCATCCTAAAGTTGGACTTTTACTCAGTTCCCACTTTTTCCTGAATTGTTGCTGATAATATCAGTCTGGCAGGCCAAGGATGCTGACACCTGGGCAACCTCCCTGACCATCTGGGCTTTGTGCATGCATGACAAGGTGCAAACTGCAAGCAAGTCAAGTGCCAACGTGCTGCAGTGTAGAGAGAACAGAGCCCATCCACCCCTCTGTCTGTTGAAACTTCAAAAAAAGTAACTTGCCATAACTTTTTATTTCCATTGTTTGCAATAAGAGCTGCATTTTGATTTGACGTTCCTTGATAGGGGACCACTTCGATAGGTCTAATCAGTGTTCTGTTTTAGGGGAGATGACTTAATAGATTATACATACATTTATTTATTTATAGCATATCTGTGTATGTATATATACATTATGCAGGAGTAACTTTGTTTTACTTCCAAATCTTTTTAACCAGAAACTTAGAAGCCACATTGCACAGCTGGAATGCAGAGTAACTTTCAATTATTCATTACCCTGCTTACATTAGGAAAATGTGTACCTTCTTTCATAGCAGCAGTGCACCTTTGAAAGAAGTAACAAAACTACTCGTATTGCCCATTGCTATATTAAAGAAAAAAAACCCCATAACACTGCTATTAAAAAATTAGATCTGTACTATGCTAAAAAAATTTATACCTATGAACACTAATTTGCTAGGAACTTGGTTAAATACTTTACTTTTTGGCACTAGCTGTTGTCTGCTGCTTTGTGAAGAGATATCCATCACAGCCACTTCAACTTTTTGATGTTGCTCTTATTTTAATCCTCCAAATGCTGCTGGCAGGATTCTTTATGCTGAATCAAGGTTATTATTATAAAAATTTCACAATTCTGCCAATGAGAATGAGATAGTGAGCCATCCTGGCAGGCCAATTTAGGTAACTTTTCAGGTATGCTTATTTAAACAAGAGATGCATGAGAAATGTGAAAAATGCTAGCACTTATCGGAAATGCAAATGTGGCATTTGTTCAGCTTAATATGAATGCCTCTGCACCAGGCAACAACACCAGAAGTGCCAATTAGGATGCAGTCATGGTTCCAGAAATTCACCCTTTCTTTTCAGCTAATATGACATTTATGTGTTGGGTTTTTTTTCTTTCAAAGAGAAGCAGTGCTTCAACCTACCTCTGCAGAAATGCCAGGCTTGCTGAATTTTATTTTAACTAAAAACCTGTTATTGTGCCAGGCATCAATACAGAAGTGTTATGCCTGTAATGCGTTTTATTATGGCTAGAATTTAAAGTGCTGTGCCATATAGGTCAATCACTGTTACGAATGACAGCAGTTGTTATCTGCTAGTGAGGACAGCAGTGTAATAATAATGTTTATTGCACATCATTTTTCAATGATTTTATGCTATCATTTAGGAGATGAATGAAATGGCTCTCTAGCAGACATGAATGTAAATAAATTAAACATTAAGAACCAGTGAGTTCTAATCATCTTTCTTTAAGATTGCACTAAATGGTTGCAATCAGTGAAATAGATGAGAGATTGCATTAAATTGCTCTTCCAGACACTATATCATGCCAGCTCAAACAAGGTTCACATGCATTACAAAACAGCTCAGGTTGAAGGAGCAGCTGGAATGCCTCATAGGCATGCATTAGCTGAGAGGAATGCACTGGTCCCTAACACTGCTTAACAGAGACAGAGCAACAAAGAGAAACCCAAACAAACAAACAAGGGAAAACCCGTGATGTTTTGTTCCTGAGTTTGATTTGTATTATAGCTTTATATCAATATATGGGCTAGGGGATTATGCAGGAACACAACTTAGGTAGCAGTGTTATCTCAGCTCTTTCACTCAGCCTCTGCTGCTCTATTTTGGTGGGGTTTTTTTTAGTTGTTCTTTTTTTTTTTTTTTTTTTCTTTAGGATGCTATTGGAAATTCACAAGGTATAAAGATGACAGGTTGGAGAATGATGGGTGGTTTGTTACTGTTGTGAGATCTATGAGGAGAGAATACAGATGCTGTGATATAGGTAGCAGATAGGCAATATCTGAGAAGCTGTCAACAGGAAATGTTAAGGCCAGGTTTTCAGGAACTGACCTCTTATTCTGCCAGCACATATCCACAAATTAAATTGCATGAGCAGTTGGGTCACAGAGAGGGAGACTTCTGCATCCATCTGACCTCAGGTACAGGCATGAAAGTGATCCTGAAGTAGGGAGGGCCTCAGGGTCAGCAAAAGCAGATTGGAAATCTGTCTCTCAAAGTCTTTAAATGGCAGCAGAGTGAGAACAATTAAAGCTGTGGTTGTTCAGTTTCTCTGCTGCCAACTGTAGGAACGGTGTCTCTTTTTATTGAGGGGTATTATGTCCCAAATCTATTAAGGGTAATAAATACCCTTAGATAGAGCTTGTGCTAGGAGGAAAAGGGGACTGTGACATTTCCCATCTTCTGGGCTCATGATCTGTTGGACAATTTTACAGTTTTTTTTACAGTACAGAATTTTTCTCTTATTAAAAAATTATATATATTAATCCCTGTTTCCAGTTTTTGTTCCCTCCCTGAGTGGAAGTGTTGACTGAATGCTCCTCACCTTCCTGTTCAGCTCTTTTATTTTCTGTTCTCCACAGCTCACTGCACGAAGTGCATTTTGGGAGAGTTTTGCTGGAGCACAGAGAGCAGGGCAGAAGTTAGCAGTGTGCAAACCACACAAGCTTTGGTATTCACCCTCTCCCCAAAACATGCCTTGAACTTGCTCTGATGCTCTGTTGCTACCACTGGGGGATGTTGGCTGCACCCTGAATAAAAAAATGCTGCTTTTGGAGAGGTCGAACTCTGGCATTTCAATGTCTGCTTTTTTCGACAGCCTTGCCTCTGTAGTTTTAGCCTATGTTCTGAATACAGACAACTTGGCACTTGGGCACCTGAAGATACAACTTGGCTTCGAGTTCTGAAAAAAAGTGTTAATATTCCTAAATCTCATGACTTACCGTTTGTTCATAGCATCAAGGTTTTTCCTTTCATGAAGAATGGTAAGAAGTCTGTCAAAGGGGACATCTCTTGATACAATTTTATTTGAAAATGAGATCTAAGCATGTGAAAATGCTAGCAAATACCTAAAAAATAACCAACCCTCCAGAAGAAGATTTTGCCTTTTTTAAATTCATTTGTTCTTTCTTCATGGATATTGTTATACTTCTCTTATACTTCTCCTTACTATTTGACACACTCACCATCATTTTGGGCTAGCAGAAAAAGATTTGTCAGTGATTTGTTTTGCTTCAAGCCCATGTCAAACTTTGGTGCTGATCAGGGCTCTCAGGTGGCAGGAACCATGCTCAGTGCTTCTGTTCCCAAGATGAAGAAATGAGAGGCAGAAAAGAGACCTGCTCTGCCCTCTGTGTGGTACAGCCTGGTGGTTTATCATAAAGAAACATGCTTTTTTTCCTGCATTTTCATTTCTAATTTTAGTATTCAATATCTCTTCCAACAAGAAAACCCACGAAACTGCTGAAATGTTCCTCAAGTGTACCAAGCTGACTAGACTACTTATTTTTTTAACTGAGATAGTGAGCGCTTATTGAATACCTAGATGTAATATATCTTCAGTGAAAGAAAACAGTGGCTGAAAGAAAGAGCTTCTGGATTTACTCCTTCCTAAGATCCAAGCTCTATCCTATAGTTTTATTCAGTCTTTTCAGCGACTATTTAGGACATAAGCACTTTTTTGTTGCCTTTTGTTTTTTGCTATTGTTGATGTCAAGCTTCACATTCATTCAGTATCTCATGCTCAGCAGCAGACAGAAATCAGTGGCTCACAACCTACACAAATATCAGAAACAAACACTTGAGTCAGTGTTTGGGTATGTACCTTGTAATTGCATGCTCTTCACATATCAAAGAGCAAAACCAAAATCTTTCTTTAAGTGCCTTACGATTCAACAAATAAGACTTTCCATGAGATAGTTCTTTCAAGCCACAGTTTGAGACAAAAAGATTTTAGATTCTTTTTTTTTGTAGCATTACTCATCCTCATGAGTGGGCCAAAATTTATGCAAGGAGCAACAAAGTTAACAGATGAGTTCTCCAGGTGCTTCAGACAGATGCTGAATCACTGCACAAAGGGGCAAATTTGCATTATTGTCTCTTAACTTCAGGAAAAATGTTGTGAGCCTCCAAGTTCTCCCCAGCGCTCCCAAAGTTACCTGTCATCACCACATACTTTCTTAGCTCTGGCTGTCTGCTGTGTTTCCTGCTTTCAAAATCCTAAAGTATTCCCACTGTCAGTGGGTTTTCCGGACCCAATAAGAATGTATTATCTAAATTCAAAGAGTCTTGAGGCTGCAAATGACTTAATTGACCTTCTGGCAAAGCTGGTGTCTGAGAAGTGAAGAAGTTCGTGGGTTCTGCTATAAGGAGACAGCATATATAAGAAAATAGCATCTGATCCCATTGTCTACAATCCTTTCTTCATAGTTTCTGCATATGAGGTGAAGTTTTCAGCACTACAGAAAGCTTCTGATACCAGCCTCAAAAATCTGAAGTTTTAAGAGCCTTCAATTCTCACTGAGGCTAATAAAAGCTGTGGGTGACCTCTACTTTAAATAGCACAACTTCTGGTACCTAAGGGATACTAAGACTTCTGTTATTTTCCCATTAATCCTAGCTATTAAACTTGGGTAGCCTGCTGCACTTTTGTGGGGTTTTTTTGTTTATTTTTGGTTTTGGTTTTGACTGTTTAATCATTTAACTTACAGGTAGAAATATACATTAGTTCTGAACATGCAAACTGACAACATAACTTAGTACCGTTTGGCTTATGTATACAAGGAGACAATTCTCTATTGTATCTCCCCTCAATAGGTAAACACTACACCTTTTTATTTTTTTTCCAGAATTGAACTTCAGAAGTTAGATTCTTCCTCCTTCCAGGCTTATCCATTACTATTCTATTGGAATTTTGCCCCTATTTCTTAAAGTATTTTCTTATATCCTACTGAATTTCAGCAATGTATTGATTTAATCACTAATTGGGAAAATGAAACTGAAATTGTAATAACAACATGATGTACAGACAAATTCCATAATCATTCTGTTTGAATCTCCTGGAGAAGAGAAGACCATGAGGAGTTCTTGTAAATGCTTATAGATATCTAAAGGGTAGAAGTCAAATGAATGGCACTGGGCTCTTTTCAGTGGCTTCCAGTGACAGAACAAGTGGCAATTGGCACAAACTGCAACACAGGAAGTTTCACACAAGCACGAGAAGAATATTTTTACTTTGAGGTTTACAGAGAAATGGAACAGGCTGTTAAGAGAAGTTGTGGAGTCTCCTTCTCTGGAGATACTCAAAACACACTTGGGTGCTCTCCTGTGTAACCTGCTGCAGAGAACCTGCTTTAGCAGGGGGCTGGACTTGATCTCCAGAGGTCCCTTCCAGACCCTAATACTCTGTGATTCTGTGAATTGTTAGCAAATATTTGAGGTAATAACTGTAGTTCACATCAGCAGAATATAACACTGGTCTTACAGATGTGGCAGTCTGACAGATGTGGCATGTGAGGCTGAGATTCAGACTCAGTGACTGATAAACGTTCTAACAGTCCTCAAAATAACTAAGAATCACTGATTCCAAGCATAGTTAAGAATGGCCTGTCTTCTGCCTTTCCATATCGGTTATTTTGGAAGTCTTTGTGACTTCTTTTATGGTGTTTTGCAGGTGTTTGTTTGTTTGTTTGTTTGTTGTGCTTTATCATTGTTTGAATGGTTTCTGAATCATATCCACGTCAATTTTAATTCTAGATGCCCATGTTCCTGTAATTACCAGTTTGGACCTCGTGCTCGTGGATTCGCAAAGGGAGGTTTTCTGCTGATGTCTACTCCAAGAGGGATGTGAACTTAGGCTGATGGAAGTCACCTCAGGAAGATAAGGCAATTGTCTCTCATTTACCTGTGTAGCACAGTGTTTTGTGTTTTGATAAGTGAAAGTGGTTAGACTAAAAAATGAGTAAAAGAAAGATAGTTATTGACTGAAATCATGTACTTTTTATACTGACTGGTACTCTAAGAGCTTTATGATATGGATTCAAGTACTTGAGACTGGACTTGAGCAAGTAAGGGAAAAGTGTAGAAAGGAATACAAAAGTATTGTCTCTTTTCAAAACAGGTAGAGAGCTATGAAATGGGATGTGGTGATGAAGGCAGTTTGTATAGTGCTAAAGAACTTGAGATACGCTCTGTTTTGATGTGAGAGAGTCAGGGGACACTTAGCATGGAATGAAAGTGGTTGCATCTCTGTCAGGAGCCTAGCAATGCATCTGTATAAGGCATCAAAATTATGACAGGGATAAGAAAGCATTTCAGCTTGTGGCTTCATGATGAAAAATCTTTGCTTAAAAAAAAAAAAAAGACAATAAAAAACAAAAAGAAAAAAAAAAACCAACACAAAAAACCACAACAAAACAGCACCAAAAAAAAAAGGTTAGTGCCCTCCAGGAAAGGCTTTCTTCTGTCCCACTGACTCAAGCCTTTACATATCACTGATTTTTTTGTCGAGGCAAAAGGCCCCAATACTTCCTTTTTGCTGCCTGGTTTATTTTTTAACCAATTCATTCCCATGCTGGTTTGCTGTACAGAGCAGTGCAGTAGCAACTATGCTAGTAATGCTGAATTTTGGTTGGGTGTTGGCCAGAAGAGCAGTGACTTTGTTTCAGGATGTTGGCAGAAGTGATTCTCCTTTGTGTATTTGCAAGTGGTGTGAGGTCCACAAAACAGAATGCCATCGTCTTTTGCTTGTGTATAGTGCTTATATTGTTCTAGACTTCCACTTGACTGCATTTTTTAATTGCTATAACTCTACCTGATAAGAGTACCTCCAAGCACAGATACCATCTGACTTGCATCACTGTATCACCTGCCAGTACAGTCTCTTATTCTGTATCAGCTAAAAACAAAAACACATATGTAGTTAAAAGCACATTTTGTGCATGCACACTTTTGACCCTTGAATTTTTAAAACCATATATATGCTAAGGTTTTATACTTTTTGTCCCTAGATAAGAATGAGATTGTCTCACATTGCTGGGGAAATGCGTTAACTCCTTATGGTGGAAAAGCCAGTCCTGGAAAGGTCTTCAAGATCCAGGGGCCTTGGTGTTTCATCTCACTAAAGGAAACTGAGAGGCCTTGGAGGCTGCGTGATGAACCTGGAGATAATTCATGTCTCACACTGTTTTCATTGCAGCAGAAATCAAAGCTAAAATCATTGAAGGGTATTTTGGAAGGAAAACCAGCAGGGGATAGGCTGTATAAGAATACCAAAGCAGTGTTCATGCTAACTATGGCAAGTTATTTTAAGTGCTTCAAAATCACTGCCTTAATTTTACTTAATTTTTCTTAATTTTATTTAAAAAAAATAAAAGAAATGATGTAGGTCAAATTAAATTCAGTGGCAACTAACTTACTGCTTTTATTTAAGTAAAATATAGTGTTCTGTTTCAAGTATTCCTTTCTTGGGAAACTTATTTATATTAAAAATAGAGAAAGAGACAAAAAATGAAATACCTTCCACTTTTTCAGGAGTGAATGTCCTTGAAAATAATTACTTTGTTGTGAATTTCATATTTTCCAGAGCAGTGTTCTTTAAAGAGAATATTTTTTGTTCTTTTAAGTGGAAGGAATGTGAAATATACCACAAGCTTTGCTTTAGTATTGTACTGGTGTTGGGAAAAGGTGTTGGATGGGTGATAGAAATATATTTTGAAGGCAATTAATAGCGCTAGTAAAGGAACTCAAGCTTTAAGCAGTTAAAGATGTTTTATTCTACTAAAGAATAAAAGGTGGGAATTGGAAGCTCCACAAATCGTCAGCAGGCATTGTCTTCCTGGAGATGTATGGGAAAATAGAAGTCTGTGGGCAAGCCCACTTCTAACAGAACTGAACAGTAAAAGCTAACTGAATGAGTTATTTTCCTTTCTGGTAAAAATGTTTTCTTCTGAAAGAGCTTGATTTTATTTTCTCTTGACTGAGCAGGTATTTTTCAAAGGACAAATGAGAATAAAACGGTCTTTTTCTTTGATAATGGTTATCTTCACTCAACAATAATCTGTACATAGCAAGAATATAGATGTTCTGAAACATTTTACTATTAAATCAATAAAAAGATTGAGGAAAAATCTTACAGCAGACAGTAGAAATGGCTGGAAGATTGGTGGCAAATGTACTCTTCACCTCCCTGTTGTCACTTGGAGGTTTTTGATAATATGCTGTTAAATCTACATTTTTCCTTCAGTCACAGTAGTCAAGGATTCCAAGAATACAATGGTTTAAAAGTGTGTTAATGGTTTCTGATATCTTGAATTGTTTAGACAGAGTAGAAAATTTGTCAACAGTGGAGATAACTTCAGTGAGAACCTTCAGTGGAGCTGAGTCATAGAGCACAGATGAATAGGGGCTGACACTGAGTCCGCCAGGACCAGGAGAGCTGACTCTCCTACTCGGATCTAGGACTCCCTTCTGGATATCAGTAACAAAGTGCAGACACAATGAAAGAACTAAGGAAATTCTTAATGGCTTGACCTTTCGGAATACGCTATCTATGTGGCTTTTGCCCTTTTCATTGTGACCATCCAAGAGCCTTTCCTTAAAAAAGAAAAAAGAAAAAATCTTTAGGATAAAAAAATACAAGCCCTGAATTAATTAATGCGAATATGAGAAGTTAGAAGATGATCTCCTGGGAGCCAAGAAGAGATATGTCTGGGATTTCTGAATATCTCGCATGTAGAGAATGACATTTATGCACAGTCCTCATCATTGCTTGTGATGAACACTGTATCCAGACTTAATGAGACTGTGTATAGCTTTCGTGTTTTTTTTTACTTAAACAGAAACAAGTACTGAAAAAAATAGAGGGAAGAAAGCATCCATAAGAGGAGGAGAGTCAAAATACAATAATCTGAGAAGGAGAACCCAAGTAAATCCTTGGACTCTGACACAGAGCTTTTGAAATAAGCACAGACAGACTCAGTGAGGTTACTACACGCACACCATTCTTCTCAGCTTTTGGACTGAAAACAGAAGTACAACCCCTTGTGACAGTCATTGAATGATACACATTCCATTCTAAAACTTTTGCTAGGATATTCCAGCCAACACGCAGTTCAATACCTATTACATTTTTTCATTGTTCATTATTGAGGATTTTGTAAAAATAGAGACCTAGTGGATCTATGCGATATCTTTGTGGAGATCTCTTAATAAAAGAAGCCAGCAGTGAGAACATACATTCTTTAAGCACGTATCCTATACTAAGAAGCACTGGAAACTGAAAGGCAATGCATCAAAACTCACTGAGAACAGTCTGACAGCGGCAGGTGTGGAATAATGTTGGAGACCATGACAGGGGAGTTTGAATGAGATGATATTTGATGTCCCTTCCAACCTGTACCATTCTGTGATTCTAACATAGAGATGAGAGAGATGCACTGACTGAATAGATGATGAAAGTTGTAAAATAGTTTAATAATGATATTTTGCACATAGAACTTGTCATATTCACACATCTAGAGGAGGAGGCTATTATTTGTGGTAGTAAAGAGGGGTAGTAATATTGTGGAACAGGGGGCTGGAAAAATGTGGCTTACTCCTTGTAGATACAAGTCCTAGCAGCAATATCAGGTTAGAGAATGACTTTCCAAGAAAAATTGTAGGATCACTCTTCTATGGGTTGTTTACAACTACAAACAAGCACTTGACACTGTGCAGTTCTGTATGGTATTTCCCCTTTTTTTTTCTTCTGTTATTAATTCTGAGTTGATATGCCACCTGGGTTTTTCTCTGATGCTAAATCAATTTTCTTTTGTCCGTATTTTATTGTTACAATTTTCAGTTCTATATATAACTTCTGAAAGTTTAGTGACATATACAAATCTTCCTTCATTAGTACCTCAAGACCCACAAAGACATTTTCATGGAAAATTTTACATCTTGACCTCAAATTTTTAAGTTTTGAACGAACTCAGTGTGAGCAAAATCTCTGCTACTACAGAGATGAGAATTACTTATCTGCAGAGTCAGCAGTGACTTTACCCCTAAGCTATAATAAAACTGTTAAAACCAATTGTTTGGTAACTTCCCAGCCAGGAAACATTTTCTGAACTTTTCCCTGTATAGTTTTCTGTGGTTTGAATTATCGTTTGTTAAATATATTATGACATACTGTTTACCACAGACCACAGCTTTGAGACCTTTGTGTAGTTATGTCCCCTAGGAATTTCATAAATCAATCACTGCAAACTAGACATGCACTTAAATCCTTTTTGCTGGATTTTACATCTTCTGAATGATATCTGCTTTAATTCAGATGAGAGCAAGTTTATTAATGTTGCTTCATCTGTTGCTAAGAGCTGAGAAGTGCTGAAGTAGAATTTGGACATTGCTTCTTCATAGCATGTGTGGCTTATAGACCTTAAAGCTATTATCCCAGCTGGAGGGAAATAAAAAAATAAAAAAATGAAAAAGAAATAAAAGAAAGAAAAAAGAAATAAAGAAAAAAAAAAGGTACTTGTTATTCAAGACAGCAGAGCAAATTGAATACTCTTGGGTCATCTGAAAACAGCTACTGAACTTTCCCCAAACAGGAAAATTAATGAAATGCTGCTTGACTATTTGGCTTTTTTGGCATTATATTTTGACATTAATTTGATGTGAAATTTCATCTTGAATAATAGTCGACATCCTTAATATTCATATTCCTTTGGTGGCCAAGGTCACTCAAGTATTTCCTGCTAAAATAGAATCATAGAATCACTGATGTTGGAAAAGACCTCCAAGATCATCTAATCCGGCAGCCCATCTACCACCAGTATTTTCCCACTAAGCCATGCTAGTACCACATCTAAACATTTCTTGAACACCTCCAGGGATGATGACTCCCACCTCGCTGGACAGACCATTCCTGCACATCACCGCTTTTCTTAATATTCAGCCTGAACCTCCCTGACACAGCTTCAGGCCATTACCTCTCATCCTGGCAGAAGATGCTGATCTTCACATCGTCAAAACTTTCTTTCAGGTCACTATAGAGAGCAATAAGATCTCCCTGAACCTCCTCTTTTCTAGATTGAACAGTCCCAGCTTGATCAGTTGCTCCCCATAAGTCTTGTGCTCCAGACCTCTCACACCTTCATTGCCCTTTTCTGGATATACTCCAGGGCCTCAATTTTGTAAAAGTTGGCATTTTTCCTCAGTTGCTTACAGAAAGTAAATCTGACATAACCGGTCTATTACAGGATGTACATCTGATTCTGAGTCAGTGAGAGCTGTAGAAGTTCAGCATATCTCATTATTGAGCCATACAGATAAGGAGGTGCCTCAGACTGGCTCTTGCAGGCTTTGGGGGAAAAAAAAGAAAAATCCCTCATTCTGAGCTGCTTTGTTCAAATCCTACTGTTTATCCTTCAGGCCTCACCCTTTCAGTAATGGAGTTCTACAATATAACACATTTAAACACATATTTAATGAAACTTGGATTCTTTGATGCAGTACAGAGTAAGGATAAACTTAAAGGATGTGGTTTCAAACCTTACTGTTGGAGCATATGTGAATTCTATCTAAGTAAGGCTCAGATCAACTCTAACAAATACTTGTGCTTACAGTCTTGCCATACTGGGACCAATTGTTGTCCAATTGTCTGGCAAAATGCATTCCCTGTCCTGCTTTCTGTTGAAATTTAATATGATGCCCTTCTGCACAGCTTTTCCAATGTTCATTTTGTGAGCAGATGAAATATTTTTAATCTGAGTGGGCTCTTTTTTTTGTTGTTGTTGTTCTTTTTCTGTTAAATAACCAGAAGAAAAAA
This sequence comes from Perdix hodgsoniae, assembly GCA_035772895.1. Lineage (NCBI taxonomy): Eukaryota > Metazoa > Chordata > Aves > Galliformes > Phasianidae > Perdix > Perdix hodgsoniae. The sequence goes on from JAPSGF010000092.1 coordinate 696,757, forward strand.
AACTTGTTTTAGAAATTATATTTACTTTTGTCATAAAAATCATATATGCTACTTGTTTGACATGATTATTTTTTAACCACACATCATGATATTCACATCTTTGGATATATGTAGCCTCTCTGTATTCAAGTTACAATGAAGTAGAATTTTAAAACTGGTTCTAATTTTCTAGTTCTTGTTGCATAAAAACATTTGACTGTTTTTCACAAGTACATTCAAGGAGTTATTGACTTAAATCAGTTTACTGTATTGTTACGTCATCTATTTCAGCACAAACCAAAGTACTTCGGGCTGCACTGTACTGGAATCAGCCATCCATTTCTGAAATGCCCTCGTGGCATTTTGAAGCAGCATCCATTCTGCAAGAGTAACGATGTGTGAAAACCTGTAGGAAGGAACATAAATAATAGTTTATCCAGTTGAAAAGTAAAGCCATTGGTTTGTAAATAGGACAGATGTAATTATTGTGCTCTGATTTGGATGCCTCTCTCTCATAAAAGCCACTAACTTTATCTGTGTCTGAAAAGTATGTCAGAACATCACCTGCTTTATACTCTGTAGATGGTGAATTATCTTTAGTGATCTCTCAGAAATTAATGATTCAATTTAACAGCTTTATGAGATTGGATAAATTCTCAAACTGAAACAGAACATCTCTAGTACATCTTCACCTGAGTTGGGCCCTTTGAGTGCCTTTCAAATAGCAAATATGCTATTTATCCTTAATTACAAATAGGTATGGTATATTTGTATTAACTTTTGTTTACTCTGCAATTGGACAAAGCAGATTAGTGGCACTGAGGCCTTCATTAAACAATATACCCTACTGAACTGTTTTAATCTCACAATGCAAAGCTGACAGATAAAGGTGTTTATGGTAACTCCCTGAGATTTCTAAATTTAACAGTAGAGAATTAAGCTTTTTTGTGTGCTGTGGAATAATTTGTCTCGTAATTTAGCTTTAATTCACATTTTCACAATTAATTAAACATCAACCTATTCATTATACACATAAAGCATTTAAATTGATGTATGAAGAATGATGGGGAATGAATAATGCTTTGAAGATCCATTTCAAATTAGTTGTTTGATTAATGAATATTCCACAAGGGCATTTGTGTGATGACCTCTGTTGATGACTTAAGGAAAGGCATGTCTGTTTAGATAATGAGAAGACAAAGTGAGTGAGAGTTATCTCTGCCCGTATGTTGTGTAGAATTACAAGGATTAATCCGTACAAAGCATATTACTTTTTCACATTGCTTGTAAGGGATAACACAGAACTGTAAGATCAGTAAATAAGTTTGGCATTTGAAAGATTATGCTTAATGATAAAACAAGTTAGCTGTGTATGCCAGTCGTGTATTTCAGGTTGTGGAGCACCATAGTTGAGGGCTGTTTTCTCTCCCTTGAGCCTATTATGATCCTTCACAGCAGCTGACCTTTTGATTTCTTGCATACAACAGAAGAAAAATGTTTCACACCCTAACTCGTTTACTTTTCATTGCTTCTGTAGTTACAGAAATGAAACAGAAATATTCTACTTGGTAGCTTTACTTAATAGATAGGTTTCCAGCTGTTTTCTCTCATCAGAATACAAAACGTATATATGTGAATGGTGATATTCTCCTGCAGCATAAGTAAAATGGCACCTAGAAGTATTTTCCTGCTGTAGGTTTTCTTTCCCTCAAAACTGCTGACCATTCAATGGAGGATATGGAACTGGATGGGCCAATCCAATTCTGTCTGGTCATGCCTACTTTCTACCATGGAACTGCCAGGAAGAAAATGTTTCTGGGCACCAGTCCTGCTGTTGTTTGTTTATCACAATATACAAATAACATATTTTATATATATATTGGTCAGCTGTCAAACACATTCCTGCTCCCTGGATTCATCAGGGTAATATAGTGACAATAAAACCCATTGGAGACCTCACCTGAGATTTCTGGAGAGTGAGGAGTACTTCAACAGGCAAGGGACATGTGATGGGCACCTTGGCATGGCCACCACTGCCCAAATAGCACTTCTAGTGCTGAGGTCATTTGTTGTTTGTATAGCTGCCTTTGGTGACCTTACAGAAGGTATAATTTGGGCAGAAAATCCAGCAGTCTCATCTTTTCCATACTTTTTCTTTTCCTAAGTTGTTCTGACAGTGGAAAAAGGGTTCTGTTTTTAAGGAAAAGTTCATCAGGGCTGAGAAAAATGCAGTTCAGCCCCTCTTCAGGATGTGCTCCTCAGCTGACAAGAATGTGAACATTAGCTTTGGTCATGAATCTTTTGTATTGCACTTTTTCATTGTAAAATGGAGACATAATGAAGTAGGATAAGATTGGGCAAGATGCAACAATTGTTTATTTTCTTCGTTCATCTGCAAGGATGGAGCTTGCATTCCAACTTTGACCCTCTAAAATACAGAAAGGGTCAGACTACAGTTGTCCAATAGTCTGTCTCCAGCAGTGGCTGATGAGGCAAGGCAGGCAGTTCATTTTCTCTGAGATTCCAGCAAGCCTGGGTTTTCTTTCACCAAGTGTTGCATCTTTGTGCTTGGGAAGATTCAAAGCCTATTAGCAAAGGTCAAGATGGAATCTCCTAAATCATAGCCAAAAGTATTCATATTCAGTCTTTGGTTCAGTGAATAATGAATAATTAAAAGAAAAAGAAAATGCTTCTCATGCACAGTCTGATCCAGACAAAGATATGAATGCAGACTTCAGACACCTTCTCTCAGTTGTTGTATTTTGGGGTGGTGTTTTTTTGTTTGTTTGTGTTTTTTTTTTTTGGCCCCATTCCCTGAAGCCTTTCTTTCCAATATTTTTTGTTCTCTTTGTTACAGTCTCAGCAAAAACTGAAATAAATTTCTAATATTTCATCCTGACCCAGGCAGTCACAGAGCAGCCAGGTTTATTCCCTCTCCCCTGAAACAGAGAGCAGTCAACACACACAGGGTACCCTTCCTCCTCTCCAGAGTATATCTGCTCATTCTGACTTGATTTGATGATTTGGGGAACGTACTTCAAATTCCTTATCAAACATATCATTTTTTCCTTAACCTGTGTGATTTCAAGGGCCACATCTAAGAATCCGAAAGAGCTTGAGAGGGGCTGGGAACCAGGATGGGGGCATGACACTTGTGGATTGAACATCCTCAGGTTTTAAACCACTCAGAGAAAAATCCTACCTCTCTCAGGTGCTCATCCTCCGTTCTTCCTCAGCACAAATGGAAAAATTTATCTGAGCCTGCATGTGCATAGGTCTTTTGATTGAGAGACAATGTTTCAAACAGCAGTCGTGGTAAGATGTCTGCTTGCATATCATGTGAAGTCTAGGGGATGCATCAGAGCAAGGCAGGTCTTGTCCCCCCACCTAAGGGCATCCCTGCTTTTTCAGGCCTGGGCAGGAGGGGTTTCTGCAAATTTGAGTACAGAAATAGCAAGAGCTCTCATTTCCCCAGCTTATGTATTATCAAAAGTAATTAGACAGCAAATTAAAGCAGCCTTGTAGTAAGGGATAATGCAGCAAAAATGGTGAAATGAGTTTAGAAGTGAGAATATCAGCACAGAGATGTCAATCATGGCAGGATAAAGTGCTGTGTTTACACGGGAGAAACCAGGATCATGCCCACTGTTCTGTCTGCCAATATGCTTCTTCAGAATGGCACTATTTATAGCACAGTACATTTATCACTAGTAGGAGCCCAGAAATATTAGTGCTTAAGATATAGAACACCTTTGCAGGCAGCGATTGCTAATCATGATTTGAAGTTAATAACCCAAGAAGTGCGTTATCATAATGAGATTTGTCATTATTTTTAGCTATATTTTTGAATTTTGCTGTTGGTAAAATTAATTCTGCCTTGCAACTGCAATGTCTAAGTGAGAATGACAAGAAAATATATTTATTAATGAGTTATTTTTAAATAAAACTTTGAATCAATAAATGCAGATGAAGCTGAACCTACATAGAACAATACGATGTGACAATACAAAGCTTTAAAAGTAATAAGGTGACTATAATGTTAACAAAGTAATTTGTTCAGTGCTAATATTTGTTTTTCATTGCGTGGGAGAAAAGGCATTCAGATAAATCTAAATCTACTTTTCAATGCAACTCGCATTTAGAAGTTGGTGATTCTGACTTTCAGTGAGACTCAGGAGCATATAGAATAAATTTCTTTTGAAACTGGGACACAAACTCCTGCTAGATATTGACTACGATTTTTTTTTCCCTGGGCTCTGATATAGAGTCCCTCAAAATTTAACAAGTTACTGCATTGTGGAAATTAGAAAAGGCACCTGTAGTGAGATGCTAATAAGTGGGAGTGTTAAGAAAAGAAAATGCCATTTCTTGATTCACACTGAATACCTAACTCCATCTACTGTAACATATGGCCTGCCACATGGTATTGATTGCATTAGAAGTGTGTCAGTAGTTAAATAAAATATCTTTAATACATCCTGTATTACTATCTCCTTCCTAATGATGCAGGCAGCCTACAGAAATGATCCCAGGAGACAAATAAGGCATCTTACCCCTCAGCAGGGAGAATTAGAGTTCTGCACTCCTAGCTCTCAGCAGGTGTAAATCAGCATCCTCCACCGACGGCTTTTTGGGGATTTGCTGCATTATATATTTGTCTTTGCTTATGGTAGAGCTGAAGTGAAAAGAAGGCAATTGTTAATCTCTAAGCTTCTTATCTTGTGAACAATATGCCCATGTATATGTGTATATGCATGTGTGTATATAGACTCTAAGTTATCACTGGAATAATGAAAGTACTGGTAACTAGAAAAGATTTACCGAACATCTTGACTTTGCCCCAAAAGACAATAAGAATTGTTAAGGCAGTTAGATCATTTGAAAGAGCAGTAGTGAGGTTACAGCTCCCGGCACAAAGCTGCATCCATCTGTCCCACAAGAACTGCCTTCCAGTGTCTCTAGGAGAGGGACATCCAAAGGGAGCAGCCTGGGCAAATTGGATGGTTCCACCAGGACATCAGCATTCAAGTACTGCTCCTAAACAAGATTGCACAATTGCTCTGCCCTTTCTTTTCTACCCGTGTATATCTTTTTTTTTTTTTTTTTTTTTTCTTAAAGAGGCATTTCCTCATTAATGTCCTGGAAAGAAATAGCACTTCTGTGAAAATAAAATGTTGAAAGTCTACTTCTAAGTGTGTACTGTTCCACCCTTGCATTTTCAGTGGTGAAAACCATCTGTTACATCTGCAGTGGAACTCTTCACCATCCCAAGCTTATTGAAAGAGCAGAGATCAATTTTGAGACTGTGCTGGGGAAAAAAAAAATAATCCCGAGAGGAAAGTGTTCGAAGGCAAGGTATCCAGCTGTGTGAAGATGTTAGGAAGGGAGAACTGCAGCCTTTATTCTTGAATGGCACAATTCAGGGCTTTTAGAACAATAAAATCACACCTTCAGCAATCATAGGGGATGATATCTGAACAGAACCACTGCAATGTAAAGCTCAAGCAATGGACAGCAACATTTCTCTTCCCTGTCCACCCTGAGGATCCTGAGCTGTTGTTTAGGTATCTCTGTTCCTGCACATCTGTGGCAGGAGACATGCTCCTGCTTCCTGCCTGGGGAGCATTGGTCATAGGCAAGAGGAGCCCTTCATTGATAGGACAAAGGGAAATGGTTTCAAACAAAAAGAGGAGAGATTTAGACTGGATATAAGGAAGAAGCTTTTTTGCTTCTAGTAAGGGTGGTGAGACACTGGCACAGGTTGCCCAGAGAGATGGTGGATGCTCCGTTCCTGGAGACATGCAAGGTCAGGCTGGATGGGTCTCTGAGTTCCCTGACCTCCCTGTAGGTGTCCCTGGTCATGGCCAAGGAGTTTGACAGGGTAGCTTTTAAAGGTCCCTTCCAACTCCAAGAAATCCGTGATTCTATTACAAGGAGCCAGGAGGTTCATCCTATGTGCTGTTCTGTTTCCCCACCCTGCTGCCCCTGGGACGGGTAGGTTCCCAGCCTTTCTAGGTAAAAATATTCCTAAATTTTCATCCGTATTTTCAGGGCATTTTCAGTTTAACCAAAGGTAGTATAGCAAAAATGGATTCATCAGCAAAGTGAGATTCAGCAAATCAGTGGCTTTATTTTGCCTGCTCCTTTAATAACGGTGTGAACTGGACAGTGAGGTGTGCAGACTGTCAGGCATCTGTCTCTTAGAAGAGAACAAGCTATGGCTCCATTGAAGCACTATGGCAGCTCAAGGAAAGATTGATGTTTAACTGTCCTGAGACAAGATATTTTAATTCTATTTAGCAAACTAAATTAGTTCTGCATGGATCAATCCAACCTAAGCCAATCTGTTTCATTTGAATTTTGCATGTAGGAAATTGAAAAATGACAGAGAAATTTTTGTTCTCCTGTTTACTTTCTATTAAAACAAAATCCACCCCCCAGATTCTATATTGAATTCTCAGCCAACACGTAACATTTACTTTTTCCTATTCATGGCTGAAAGCCAACCTCCTTCAATGTTGATGCTTGCAAAATCCTTTTTTGCTGGATGGAAGATGTGAAAAGATCAAAGCTGCCCCTGAACTAACTGTTGTCAGCAAGGAAAGATGCGTATCCAGCACATCAAAACATACACTGAAACTGGGCAAACAGCTTTGAATAAATATTGTATAACACTTTTGCCCAAAGGTGAAGATTTGGGGTTGCAGCCATGCTCACCTGTATATGCATGGCTTTTGGTCAGCTTGGACAGTGGGTTAATTGTGCGTGCTTCTGTCTGCAGGGAAATGAGCTGTCTCAAAGAATCACAAGCCAACAAATTCAACAGCAGGAACAGGAGAGAAGGGGCATTGAGGAGTCATTTCAAGAGGACAAGTAGCCGCTGCACGCTGGTGAGAGCCATTCCAGACCTTATGCTTGTAATTGGCACTCTAAGATGCTTTCGCTTTTTATGTTTCCAAGTGAACCATTCAACTAACATTAATTTCATTCAATGGTAATAAAGGTGAAATCTCTCTAAAAATAATTCTCCTTCTTTGCATCAAGATACAATCCCTAAGTAAACAGGCTTTAATTAGTGGCAGAGCACTCTGTCAGCTCACAACACTTCCTTCCTCTGTGGAGCTACACTAAATTCATGGAGCTTTTAAAATGGCTCCTCAGACAAAGCATCACTGCTCCCTTTCATCCTGCTGCCCAACACCCCTCTCTGTGCTGAGACAGAGTGATTTGGAGCAATATGAAACAAAAATAGCTTCCAAGCAGCTGTACTGAGAGTCTGCTGCTCTGTTAGAAAGGAGAAAACATTTCAGTTTGCTTTATGGGCGTTTATACAGTGGTGGCATTTCAATACTTTTTAAAATCTCTCATCCTTTTCTGTGGCCTTCCTGGGAGGTGATAGCTACTGGCAAATGTGGTGTGCATGCTGGAAGCTGCTTTGTCTGGGTCTGGTAGTTATCATCACCAGAAGTGAGGGAATGAGGTTGTTCTGATTCACAGACCATTTAAAAAAAACACTCTATTTTTCATCAGCTCCCCTTTGCTATAGAAGACCCCCACAACACAAGGGGAACAGCTTTGGGAAATGATGCATCCTTAAAGATTTCAGTACTTCTCCTTTGTAACCACTGTAAGGACAGCTCCTTGACAGTCTGCTCTGTTATGTGCCAGCAAGAATGATCTTTTTCCTGTGTCAGAAAGACGCTTAATGATCGTTTAGATTAATTTCCAAATGTCCTTGTGATATCTGACAGGGAATAAAGAAAACAGTGGTTCTGCTATATTAAACTGGGCTTTGTGAGAGGTTTGCTTTGCTGTTAGATAAAGCCAATGAAGAAAGGCTTGCTAGCAACTCCAACCTAATTGATACTGGTGAATGAATGGAAGAACAGCCATCTCTGCTGCCCTGCTCTAACAGCTGCTGGTGTTTCTCAGCAGGTGCAGAGCAAAAGAGGTGTTAGTAGTAAATGGAGCCTAAGACATCATGTGCTGAGGATTTTCTTGCCAGAAGCACAAGAAAGGATGCAGACCTTCAACTAGAGAGACATTGATGAGAGTTAGCTAGGGAATGGGCAGAGTGCAGCACTGTGGTCTGAACAGCATTTTGGTGGTGACAGCAGCACAAGCTGCTGTTGTCCCCTCTGCTGGCTCTTGGTCTGTGGCTCATGCCTCTTTCCTCCCCACAGTCCCATACTGGCACAGCTTTCTCTCCAGGCAGGCAATGAAGCAGGCTGGAATGTAAACCATCTCAATTCTTCCATGGGTTATATTTTTCTCCAACCTACCTGAGCACACGGATATGAGTGAATCAGTGGGGGCACAATTTAGGGCTAGGAGGAAACCGTGAGAAAGGACAACTGGATGGGTCTCAGGTGACTGCCACCAAATGCCATACCATTACCTTGTCCAGAGAGCGTCATGGAAATGCACTGTTTCTTTGTTTAATGTGGAAAAACCTGCAAGGTATGAATTATACCAGTTCAACGGTTTCAGGAAAAGAGCTCCTGATTGTATTTTTAAGATCTTTTATCATACAAGTGAGAATATACACATAGCCTTGGCTCTCCTGTATCCTGTTCCAGCAAAGAGTCAGTGTGGTTGCTACAGGTTTCTAAAGAAAAATGATAAACCCATAGTAACAGATTGCCTTAGTTGACTATGAAGAACAAGGATGAAATGTTTTACTTCATTATTACAATTAAGGAAGCAGTGCATCCATAAGACATGCATCTCTGTCAAGAAATTCTCCACAGCCATAGACAGGCTTCTTGCCTACTCCACCCATGCTGTAGGGTACATCTTCTTGTCCCAGAACTAGCCCATGGGTGTTGAGCAGAGGTGAGGCAGGGGACTGTGTGGAAAAGACAACCAACCTGAGATCCCTTTATTCTCTAACCAGGATGGAAAGCATGAACTAGAATTGTTTCAAACAGAAATAAATATTAAATGAAAGGAAACCGCATAACATGTCTCTTCTATTTTGTAATGAATACTGCAGAGAAGTTTAAAGGGTCATTTGCAGACAGCATAATCAACACATGGCAAAACAAACCCAAATTTCTGCTTTAATGTCAGAGATATAATCAAGGTTTGGCCCACTTGTTGCACTTTTCATATTATAGGCAGAAGTTATGGTTTTATGTACTGGAACTCTCTTTATAAAGGCTTATCAAAAGTGCTTCATATGAACATATGTTTTCCCATGGTTGTGTTTTCTGAGCATGCTAAACGATTTAGTAATGCCAGCTAATGATGCAAAATGGGTTTCAATAGCAATTTTAGTGGCTAAATGAATCATACTTAGATAAGGGAAATCTGAAACATTCCAATTTATGCAAAATTGCTAAATGACCTATCCAACATATCTCTAAGGAGAAGTTAACACAGGGTGGTACATGGAACTGGAAAAATACAGCAATGTTTTCTGCTTTGCAAATGAATGGGTTTTTAAAGGGAACTTCAACATTCAATACCAAGTATTTTCTTTATGCTTGTTATCTTTAAAGAGATTCACACAAGTATTAGGAGATGCATTCTTTTTTTTTCCTTTTTGCATGTAATCTGCTGAAATACTAGGTTACTGTCATTTGTTTTTCTTTACCTGCAATTTCTCTGTCTTTTTTTCTTTCTTCTTTCTCATTAGATATTAACAAACAGAGGAAAACAGAAAAATACAAGTGATGTGTCTTGGTAAACATGCTGTATTGCATATTTTACCCTACTTTATTTTACAGACCTATCAAGTGAGGTGACTTCCTCCAAACAGAGTATTAATCTTCATAGAAATATGACGGGATTTCTTATGCTGTTTGGACAAGCTGGAGTTAATTAACAAATGCATTCATATTTCGGCACCTAAAATCAAATTACCGTAAAACTCGCATAAAAGGGATATGGAATTGGCTGAGTTCCATGCCAGGATTTGGATCAGAAAATTGTTTGCACTATCAATATATTTTGTCTATTTTTTACGTCATTATCTAAAGCATTATCCAGTACTTGCTTATTTGGGAACATGAGAAAAAAGGGAGAGTAAACTGGTAGGACATCTTGTTGACATACTACAGCGCGACCTGTCCAGAAAAGTAAGTGTTACTTTTGAGACACTACTCACTAAAGATGTTCACGGTATGTGAATTTCACTCACTCTTCTAGTATCACTAGATTTTATTTCTAAAAGTGGTGCCTGAAAAAGTGCTTTATTAGGGAAGTGTCTACTATTTACAGCAGCACCTTGTAGCATTTTATATGGCAAAATACTTCTTAAGTTTTAAATAAATTTTATCCCCGGTGACAAGTTAATAGATATCACACTAGGCTATTTGCTAGGAATTGATTTATGTTGATAGTAGGCAGAAATGGTAACCTTCATATTCTGAGGGAAAATTGGGAGTGGGATGTGGAGGAGGAAGTAGAGGAAAAATGAATTTTATAGTGATCTTAATTAGAAAAATATTACAGCACCAGGGTCATGCAGAGGGAGTAAAGCATTGTTTTACTTTATGGCAGAAAGATTGATAGATTCTGCAGAGAATTTGTGGCAAAAGCCCACAGTAAATTGCCATAAAGAAAAATAAAAATTACAGGCAGAAACCATTTTATGTGCAGCTGGCCCACATAACAAGGATATTTTCTCTTTCCTTTTCAGATATTTTATATACTCTTACCTATGGAATTTCCATATTTTCAAAACAATCTCTATTGAAACTTGAAACTGTTATCAAAGAATGTAGGACTTCAAATGAGTATGTGAGGGTAAGATATATTTAGTGCACATAATGAGAAAAGTAGCATGTTTAAGGTTGACATTGACCTATTTTAATTATTCTTAAGCTTCTCAGGCAGTGAAACATGAAGTTTGAGTCCTGCAGCACCCAGAACACATATCCTCAATAGTTTGGAAGTGTGAGCTGAGTCTCCGTTAAGCTGGAAAGGAACATTTTAGGGTGATGAGATGACTGATAGAAGATTATGGATTGATTAAATTACGGCAAACCAAAAGCAGAGGAAATATTACCAGAAATTAATTTATAGAAAAATCAGTCTTTAAATGTTCCCAAGCAACACTAATTTAATCTCTTCATTGCTTGGAAGAAATGTTGTTACATGAAACTCAGAACATATTTCTAAGACCTTTGAAAACCTGTAGAAGCTTAAATGATTTTCAAATTGTGGCTCCTCCTACCTTTTTTTTTAGTGTCACTTGGGAACATGGTTTATAGGTAGGTTTCTTCATCAGGATAAGTGTGAGTACTTTTTGTATCTGGGACTCTAATCCATATTCCTAAATCCATCAAATAATGATGAGAAAGATTAAATTCAACTCCCTCACAAACATATGCCAACAAATGGTTCCAAGACAGGAAAATAAAGCACTTTCACAACTTTTGTGGGCTTCTGTGCTTCTCGACTTTGTAATAAACACCACAAAGAGGAGAGAATTTAGAGGACTGTGTTTTATGGTTGCAGATACCTTAGATATAGAACAGGTGAAGATGTGAGCAATATAAATTTGGGTGCTTACATTTAAAGATCTAACTTCTAATGACAAACTGAAACAGTTACCAGCTTCTTCAGCAGGAAGAGAAGGGATTCCTTTCACATGCAGGTATGGGATTTCTTGCCCTGGTAAGTTCCTTGACTGCTCTCAGCAGCTGACTTCATCCAAATTGGCTGACTCCTACCTCAAAGCCTTTTCTTTGCTTCCAAGATGCTTCTTTCCTTTTCAAGTCTTCTATAGGTTAAATGGTCATCATGTGGAAAGCCTCTGTCCTTCAATTTGTGAAATTTGATGTTATTGCATTTCCCTTATTTCTCTTTATTAGTTAAATATCCAATCCAAAACACTAAAGCTCAAAAAGCAGATTATTACATGGATTCTGTATCAATATATTTTCATAAAAAATGAGCACCTTCAAATGTCAGAACAGAAACTGAAACACAGTAAAGTATACTTGAATGTAAATCTAATGATTGGTTTTAAAATCGGAAATTAAATAGTTCTTAAGCAGCAGATTTATAATGTCATTAGCAGCTAAATGCAAAGGGTTTATATTCTTACTCTCTTGAAGCAAACTGTTTAAATATTTCTTTTTTAAGTCTGAAAGCAGCAGCTGTCTGAAAAGACAATTTTACTTGAAAATTTATCGTGGGCATAGCAAATATCAGAAAAAAAAAAAAAAAGATAAAAAGTAAGATTGCATTGCTCTTTTTTTTCCTACACCTTGAAATTATACAAATGACATTACAACATTTTGGTGTGCGTTTTTTTCTCTTCTTTTTTTTATAAATAATTTTCACTTTACATTGAATATTTGCACATTAATAACTTGGGGATTTTGTCATTTTCAGTATACTCTTCTTTCATGAAACTATGTGATTATTCATAATGAGCAGCCGGTGTCTTTGAAAATACTGTAGACTGTGCAAGTAAGATAAAAAAAAATATTTTTGTAGTGACTGCAAATGAAAGACCTCATTAATCAACTAGATTCCATTTAAACATTAGCATTAGAAACTTCAGTATATAATCATTATATGATTAACCCTTTAAGTGTCACACTCTTCAGAGTCACCATTTAGAGAGTACACTGTGAGGCAGCATTGAATGCAGAACATATGCATTGAGTTAATGAAATGTGCATTCCAGACCAAAAGCAGAGCTTTTTCAAGTTTCCTCCTGGATGTATTCTCAGACCTCTTTCTGCATTTACTCAAAACACTGTTTGAGCACTCATGGGATAAGCAATTCCCTTTCCAAAGCATTTGGATGGGTTTAGAAACTGCTGATACGACCATAAAAGATATTTATGAAGTTAATGTGGATGGATTTTTGTATTATAAAGTTAGCCCAGTAATGCTGACTGCATTTGCTTTTCTCTGTGCATGTGTGTATTAGCATCTCATTTTATAACTGAAGAAATATTTGAAGTATTATAAAAATGTACCACTTTTCTCTGGGGGAGATATGGAGATATCTGTTGCAGGTCCACAGTTACAGCAGAGATGCATTTTGCATTTATTAGTCATTAAGCCCCCTTAATTCTGAAATGTAGAGTTTGGGACACATTCTGGATATGCTGTAAAAAAAAAGGGGGGTGGGGGGGTGGGGAGCAAACAGCTTGAGATGGTGTATCTTTCAACTCAGTTTAATCAGGAGATAAGAAAATAAAACTCTAAGTTCCTCAGATCTAAACGGTGAGCTTATTTCTGAATGGTATAACTGCTAAAGACATAAAAGATACCCTAAAATCTTCTCCATTTGGTGTGTTTCTTCTGTATTAGTTTGTATTCATCTGGTTTTGCCTGAACACTGCCAAGTCTCATTGGATTCCTGGCTGGATTTTGTTAGCTGTTGGATACAGGATACAGTTTCCTTAGAGGACCAGGGGCTTGGAAGTCATCAAGCTAATGACTTAGTTTAGGGTTCATTTAAGGCTTTAAAGAGAAGAATAGAGACCTGAAACAGTGTCAGGATAAGAAATGTTGACTTTTGGTTAAGTAGCTACTGCCAGTGGTGCGGTAATGGTCTAGATTTAGTTTCAGATGAGAAAATCTGTGGCTTCCCCAAGGGTCTGAAGCATCAGAGTACTTCTGAGGACTGAAGATTAATGTGATGTAAGTGGGGTTACTAGGACATGCACTTCATATATGCTAATATTATAAAATTAGTATTCCTGTGAAATCCCAGCATACTGTTGCTCTTGAAACCTTTATTTATATTTACTGCAGCTGGACTGAGAAGCTGCTGGGCACAGAATCCCACAGTCCCCATGCAAACCATAAATTTTGTCCCCTGCACTGGAAAGGGTGGGAGCTGGGGCAAATACTGTTCCCACTCCCTTGCCAAGGTAGCAAGCTTACCTGAATACATTTCCACCTACGCATTAGCTTCTCACGTTTTGAGACAAAAGGAGTATCCATGTGGACAGGCAACTTGTGCTTGATTTATTGTTGTTGATGCTGACACAAGTAATAAATTCAAACAAAGATGAAAATTGCCTAGCAAGAATGATTCAAATAACACCTGCCTTCCTGGGCAAAGAAGCACTTATTTGCTTCTCCTCCACTGACAGCATACTCACTGACCTTTACAGGAGTCGTGAAAACTGCACACATGCCAATATTTTAGAAATTAATGTCTTTTTATATCTCATTTCTGAGCAAACATAAAGAGCCAGATCTGTTTTCTGGGACTTATTCTATGGTGAAAATATGAAAAGCAACTTTCCAACCAACAAAAGATAGAAATCCTACTTACCAATAAAATTAAAAAATGCATTTGACTGACATAGAAGATGTATCAATTCTGAAATGTTGACGATTATTTTGAAATGATATGTTTAATAAGTGATTTTTGTGTACGGACAGCACTTTCTGATCAATACCAATAAAAGTGTCCATCTACATGTGAAGTGTAAAGTACAGTTTTCCCAAGTGAATGAATTAAGATTTGATGTTAAGAGCAATCTGCATCTTAAAACCACTACAATTCATTGAGAACAGCTGATAGCATGCATTCAAGACAGAAAATAATCACTGGAAATGTAGGGTGTCTTTGTGTGTCTTTGTAACTGGAGGTATTCCCATAGAAAAATGTAGATTAATGATCTTTTATGCTCAAAGGTATTCCCAGGATTAAGATTCCTGGGATCACTGCATGCATTAAGTAGAGCTGACTCTCCATGCAGACTTGTGCACAGCTCATACAAGTCCTGCAGTACAAACCACCTTGAACTTCTGTTAGTTTTCCTGCAGCTTTTCCAGTGCCAAGTCTGAATTTGGCTGCTGTAAAGAATGATATGCTTTAATGAAAACGCCTGGATGAATTTCGCCCTTCCCAAGCCTCCTCGATGGGTGGATAATCAGGCTTGTCCTGCCTGAGCAGCAGAGCAGAAACATCACAGCTGAAGCTTCAAGCTGAAGGTGGGCCTCAGGGCCTGTGGAGACAGTGGTGTCTCCATGCCAGGGATTCAGGACTCAAACTGAGAAGGCCTAGAAATATCTTTTTTCACTGGAATGCTTTGTGTGGGAAGCTGGAGCAGAAGTCCACTTCTGCAGAACCCCTCCTTTGCTTTACCTGTGAGTTTCTAAAATCCTTTGTTCTTCCTGGCTAGCTCATGCTAGTGTTGCATTAAGAATCCTATAAGTTCTGGAGAGGTTAAAGGTCTAAGAGGTGATGCAACAGAAGCTTGAAAGGTGCAATCAAAAGCACAGATTTGCTACAGTGAGAATATCTTAACACTTCTAGTACCTCTTTACTCCGTTTTGGAACCAAAGTTTTGAACTAAACCTTTCCAAGACAGTGAGGAACAGTGCTGTGTAGAAGGCTTTGTAGTGGCATGTGAAGCTCTCTCCCAAATAGTGCTGTTTTATGGGGAGTGTTTATCTTTCAGACTAGTCCTACTAAAAGTTTAACTCAGGAGCAGCTCTGGAAATTCGTAAACTGAAGGGTGGGCTTTCAGGGATCACCTCAAAGGCTGTTGCATCCTAAAGCATCAGGCGAAGGAAGACAGAAAGATCAAAAAGACTTTTGTTTGTTTTCTCTACCTCCACTGTACCTTGACTGCTGTTTGGGAGGATTATATGCTTTAGCCATTAAGAGGTGATGTAGAAATTTCACCTTCTCTTACAGGGAGCCTTCTCTGCTAAGGGTATTATAGCGCATAGATTTCTTAAAGCTGTTTCTCAAATGTAGAGGACTATTCAGTCATTTCATTTACTTATTTTTTACCTTCCAGGCTGTAGCGCTTAAGGAATTAGCACTATGTCTGTTTTAACATAAATGGCAGTAATGTGCCTTGGATAGAAATGCTGGTGTAGAGCCATTCAGGTATGGGTGATACTAAGCAGATCTCAAAGTATTTTTGATTATTTTGTGGTAAGGTAATACTACGTGGGGGAAATCTCTGAGGAAAATCTCTGTATCTGGGCCTCTGTATCTTTCAGCTGTGAGAGCGAGAGAGGGTAGAGCACCAACATGATAAGTCTTTCCAATATCAATCAGATTGGAGATGGTTACCTGTTCACCCAGTACAGCTACACACCAGGCACAGGGTTTTCTTAGCCAAGCGCTTGGGTCAGATCAAACCCAGAGTCTGAGAGGTCACTCAGTAGATAAGAGTAAAAATTCTTCTTCATCATAATTTGCACTGCACTGTTTGGTCAACTGCCATTATAGCTGTTTGCTATGACAAAAGATAGCCCATGCCATCTGAGTCACCCAATATTCCTTCCCAAATTAAGTAAAGGGGGAAAAGGGCTTAAAATATTTATAAAGCCTGCATATCAAGTTATAGATAACCTGAGTTCTGAGATGGAGTCTGATATCCTCATTTTTCTTGTGCAGTTCTGGATATTTTGGCATGAGTCTGACGTAGGTCATAGCCCTGGGTTTCTGAGCAGGAGGCTGATAACACCGTAAGTTGTGACTGTGGGACCAAGAGATAGAAATATCCTTTAGACTGTGAGTAATGGACAGAAATGTTTTCTACAGTCACCAAATATTATTTTTCATCAGCCCTCTAAAACTTTTCAACCTGCCCTAATTTTCTCCATTGAATCTAATAGAGCTGGATTAAACTACAGGGGAGATGAGAACATAAATTTGATTCCTTTCATTTCATGTAATATTAGGGTTTGTATTCTTTCAAGCTGTAATAACCTCTAGACTTCAGCAAAATTGAAAACCTTTAAATAGCCTTTCACAACCTTTCAGTGTAGTAATGAAGTTTTAAGTGCTCACTGGGGATTTTCAGTTCAGAAAAAATCTAAGCAGCAGTAGATATTAAAATCTAATGTTTACTTCAACTCTTTTACCGCCTAATGGGTTTTTCTGACAGTGTAATTTTTAAAAGGTTTGGTTTCATTTATTAATATAGTTTACTCACCCTGGAAATCTTTTTTTTACTTAAGGACTCTGGTGGGAGTCTTGTAGTTTGTTGGAGCACCTGAAAAGCCACGTAGAGAAAGGAAAAGAGAAACTTGCTAGGCCCAACCAGAACAAGAGGTAAAAAAAAAAAGAAAAAAGAAAAAAGAAAAAAGAAAAAAGAAAAAAGAAAAAAGAAAAAAGAAAAAAGAAGAAAAGAAAAGAAAAGAAAAGAAAAGAAAAGAAAAGAAAAGAAAA
>JAPSGF010000092.1:717081-782558 GCA_035772895.1 Perdix hodgsoniae
AAGAAAGAAAGAAAGAAAGAAAGAAAGAAAGAAAGAAAGAAAGAAAGAAAGAAAGAAAGAAAGAAAGAAAGAAAGAAAGAAAGAAAGAAAGAAAGAAAGAAAGAAAGAAAGAAAGAAAGAAAGAAGACAGCACATTTACTTTAACCAAAATATCCAACCAATATATCCAATGTATTTGGATCCTTCCAAATTTCAGGAGCTAAAACAAGAACTGAACTTCCACACATTTGCACAGGCAATGAAAATCTACAGTTCTGTTAGATAGGGTGTTTTTTTCTACATAATTCTTATTAATTAGGATTATAAAATTGAATTTGTGGAGCATGAACTAGTTGCCAGGGGTATGTCTCCACTGCATAATAAAGTGCTGTGCAGATGTGATGGAATTAACCAAGCAAGAGATGGAACACAGATTTCACCCAGAGTTTTTAGGTGCTTGAGCTCACCATCTTTATAGAGAGTCTGGATATGTTCCCATAGTGCTACACTGTCCTTTCTGACTTATAGCAGACAAAATGAGATATAAACTTCTTTATGACATATACCTTGAATCTTTCTATGATTTTAGAATTAGAGAAAAGACTGCTGAGAGAAGAGTTCAAGATCATCCTACTTTGTCTTCCACAGACCAACAAACCAATGCCTCCTCATGCACATTTGTGCCTCTCTAAGACTGAAGCACAGACATTCCACAGCCTGTTCACAACAGTCATGACAAACAGATTATTCTCTCTCTTTTCTGCAAAAGCTTTTTTAGTGCTTGCTATTGTTTCTTCTTTCAGTCTCATAAATTGATTCTGTTTGTTCAGTCTTTCACTATGGCTCATTCCAGTTTCTCCTTCCAGATGTATTCCAACTGATGAATAGTTTTCTTTAGTTTCTTCAAAACTCAGCATGGCATTTCAGCTGCAGATTCTTCAGTACTGGATGTTCATTTTGTGAGTGTATCTGTGCTTCCTGATCTCTCATAACAACACTTTTGAAAAAATGGTGGCTAATGGAAATATCAGAGAAGGGCAGACGTAGATACAATGAGTTGCAGAACCCTCTTTATATTGTCCTCTCTTTGAGAACATACCACTGTAGCTACATTTAAATATGGTTTTCCAACACTTTAAGTTAGCTTGAAATAATTTTCTTCAGAACAGTTTTCCCAGGCCTTCTTAGGAGTCAGCGTCAAAAGCCTCACCAAAGAGAATGTCTGTGACATCTGCTGTAACTTCCATATCCACTAGTCATTTTCCTTCAAAGAAAGAAATTATATTGTTTTGGTGTTGTTGTCTTTGACAAGCCAATATTGACTATTGCTTATCTTGTTTTCTTTTCTGGGCTTATGTATAGCCTTTTGTTTAATAGTTTGTTCCAGTGCTTTTGGGGCATTTAAATTGGGCTGGTAGCTCTGTGGATCTCCTTGTACAAATATCATCTTTCTGTTGTCCCATTCCAGTTTTGTAATGTCACTCAACATCCATGAATTCTCAAAGTTAATAAGTAATAATTCTCATGTTGTTTTACCAAGCTGTTTGATTTTGTAATTAAGCTCATTACTTTTTTTACCTTTTACTTGCCTGCATTAATCTGGGACATTACCCCAGTGTCCTTGGCATTGCTGGCCACCGTGTTGTAGCTGGCCTCACTAGTAAAGACATACAGAAAAAGCTGTAAGCTTTGGTCTTCTCGTCACTACCTGTTGATATTTTTTACTTCGCAATTTCTGTTCTAACAATTTATTTCTTCTCTTTATATAACTAAGTTTTTTGAATTATTTTTAGCTACGCACCGTGTCCCTTTTGTAAGTCTATCCTATAGACTTACACTGCTTCTCTGCCTGTCAGCAAGTTAGCATCATTTTTGCCACCTGTATATGTCTGCTAAATGAAAAATTATTGTTTACTAAACTCCATCTCCTACTTTCTCCTTATTTTGGTTTATGCTTTTGTCCCTCATACAGTCATGCTGAGGAACTGCCATCTCTCTTGAATTTTTTCCCCCTTCAGCTTAATTTTGGGAGAGTTGTCTGTGCAATTTTTTGAGGTTATCAATTTACTGAAGTCCGTTGGTTTTTATTTTGTTGTTCTCTGTCTGTGATGATGCTCACTAAACTTGTATTCTGTATTCATGTTTTCAGAAGAATGCAAACAATACAAACATTCACAAAGAAACAAACACTTCTACCAGCTTCTTACTATCTCCATCAAGTAGTTTTTGCCAGGTCATCTGAAGGAGAATAGGCTTCCAGTCTTGGTACATCCAGTTTCCATAGTTGCTGGGCAGTTGAAATCTTTGAGTGCTGAAAAGTCCTTTCATTTAAATGATTCTGCCTATTGCTCATAAAAACATCTTCCATCAGATCATCTGGTTCTGGAGAACTTTAATATATAAACACAACATTTCCTTCTAATTATTACTTAAGAGCTCTTCAGTTGCTCAAAAGCCCTCTGTGTTTTGAAACCTCAGAGAAAATGAATGTGTCCTTGGATTTGAAAAAAACAGATCTTTTTTTTTTTTTTCATCTACCTGTATTCTAAAGCAAGTTTCATATCCCTAAACACACACAGAAATAGCATATGATTGGATTGAGTCTTTTAGGCCAAACAAGTAATAAGCAAATCATGCTTGAAGACTTCAAGATTCTTTTGTTTATCCCACAAACTTACGTACTAGTATGCAGGTATCTATGATAATTACTGAATTGATTCTTGTCTCACCTCTGATTCTCTTTCTCCAAAGACATAGGGCCCAAGCAGATAACTCCTGCTAGTATTTATAAGTATCCATGATGGCTTGTTTGACTCTCAGTCCTCAAGCCTGCCCACATAGTCTTAACTGGCTCATGTGCAAAGATTGACCTCTGGTGGATTAGAGGGGCTACTGGTGTGACCCATTTGGTACATTTCTTCATTTCCTATCCTTCTATACACTTTGGAGCTGAGGTTCCTGAGAACATCAGGGGAGACCACACTCTGTCCTTTCTGTATCTGCATGAGCTGGAGCCTGATGGTTCTGTAGGTGAATGGTTTGTCAAAGCTCATCTACTTCATTTGTCTTAAAGTATAAGCCTGAGAGTTATATATGCGTTTTATTTACAAGAAGGCACCAGGGAGAGAAGCGCTGTAAATAGTAAGCAGTAGGAAGCATCTTCTCTGAAGCTGCATTGGATATGAACAGAATCCTGCTTCTACATTACCCATTCACCAAATCCAAAGAGGTAGTTACTTGTCAAAGAGCTAGTGGAAATTACAGAGTTGGAAATCATACCGTGATCTTAAGCTTGCAGTGTGAGTCAGAATTTTATATTCCCCATAATATTCCTTTTTTTATGTATGTTTTTGAGAATTTTATTCTAGACAGAATATGTAGCCCAAACAAGCACTGTACTTTGCTCAGAAGAAAACTGTGTTACCAAATGGACGTTTCACTTGTATGGTTATCACCTTTATAACCTCTGCAGTCTTCAAACCAGCTATAACAGTGAAACAAATGTGTCTACACCACGTGTAAATCAATATGCTGCTTTTCAGATTTTTCATGTCTTATGCCTTTGTTTTCATTTGTATTTTAATTCCCACACACAAAACAAAAAAAAACAAACAAAAACTTATATGTGGGTAGTGTTTTCACCTGCTTGGTCTTCAGGAAATGATAAATATTTATTTCCAGATTGTTATAAAGAACACATAGCAAAACCAGTGAATTTAAAAATCGGGGAAACACTCATCTTGATATATGACTGTATGTTCCCTGGGGCTACCAATGCGAAGATCTTGGTTCCAGGTGTGCCCGAAGAGGTACCTGCCCTAAGGATGTGTAGCTGGAATCAGACTCCTGTCAAGATACTTGGTCCTCTTTGCACTATCAGGCAGTAAGTAGGGGATGAAGAGGTAGAGATGGAGGAAGAAGATACTTCTTGTTCAAGTACCCTGCAGTAAGAGACCTTGCCTTGTCATGGAAGGGTTTTCATACTGTCAGCACACAGGGTAAGAGTCCAGGAATCTCTCCTTCACCTGCTCACTAGTTTTAGGGGGGATTTGCATCTTCTTTCTCTTACCCTGTCTTTGCCTCTTTCCCTTCCCTTTCTCTCCTCCTCTCCTCTCCCCTCCTCTCTTCTTTTTTTGTTTTTTTTTTTTTCTTTTCTGGAAATTATGTGCTTTCTTTAAAAGAATTGATATTTCTTTGAGATGTTGAGCAGTATACTTGAGTGTTGAAATGGGTTAGACCTGAAGCTGCTGCTGCTTTTTTGGCTTTGTTTTCCTACTGTTAGAGATTTATTTTTAAAATTATGTGGAAATGCATTTCACATGCTACTGTGAAAGATTGAGTCATTTAAGAGCTACATGAGTACTTTTCTATTACACACTGAGAATGGACAAATAAGGGGAAATTCCAGGGATGGGATGGCAGAGGGGGAGGCTGAGTTAAATGTTGCCAAATCCTATACATTAAAAAAAAAAAAAATAAATCCTTTAAAGTTCTTTTCTTTTGGCAGTGCATTGTGTTGAACTATTCCGATGGACTGGACTACAAAGCCATGGGGAAATTCTTCAAAGGTCTGGCACAATCTGGAGCCTTGGTGTGCTCTGATGAATTTAATCGTATAGAGCTGGAGGTAATTGTAGTACCAGTTTCTTAGCAAAGTTGGTATTCAGTGAAAGTGACAAGCTTGACAACTTCATTAACAGCACTGACATTAAACAACATTGACTGAAACTGTTAAATGAAAAAAAAAAAAATTACGATTTTAGTACATTTTAATCAAACTCAACTGGTAGTCTACATCAAATCTGTGTCCCTGTGATTTTTTTGTGATTTCTGCATTCTCTACAGTAAATGTAACCAGAGAAATATTGCTGTTGCAACTTTCTGAGCATGGTGACAGGGAGAGGTTTGCAGGGAAACTTTGTATTTTGTTCGTGATAGATTAGCTGCAAGACGTCTTTCCTGCTCTGGTATGCAACCTGCCACTCACAGTGTTTTGAAAGATGGGAGTTAACTTTCATCTACAGAAAGCTCACAGCCGGGGAGAGAGACTGCTTTAATACTGCTTTTATTATCTTGATGGGGAGGGGGGAGCAACAGGAGAAAAAAAGAAAAAAAAGTACCTGTAATGATCACTGCAAAGAGGTATCTGCAGTAAATGAAGGCTTTGTTTTGGAGTTTGGGTTTTGTGTGTGTCTGTGGGTAGTTTGTTGTGGGATTTTTTCCCCATTATTCAGAACAGGGTTTAAGAAGGTAATTTATTTTGCTTACACAACGCATAATTAAGTGCCCATATAGAGAAATAGTTCATAACTTATCTTGTTGTATAAACAGAGGTGATCTGGTTGATTTTTCAGTTCCTACATTTTTCTGACTGTTTTCCTTTTTAAACCACAGCTACTCACAACCCTTAGTAGCAAGTATTGACATTGAATTAGGTAATAGCTGTTCTTCAGCTTCTGAGGCAACACAGAAGCAAGCCTTTAAAAGTGTAATACGCTTGCTTTATTTTCCATTGTTTTGTGTTACACCATTAGAAATACATAGCTATTTCTGGCAGATACTGTGGCTTTAGCATTTTCATCCATTTAGCAGGTTATCATTTGATGCACTGGGAATTTTTCAGTGTTCCAGGTAATTTAGTAGCTTAAGGGTGTGATGGATTTTTGTTTTTATTACACTTAATAACACATTAAAATGTCATTTTAAAGTTTAGAAACAGGAGTATTGTTTTCATACCAAAAGAAGCTGCTTCACACGTCCCTTCAGTTCTCATTGAGCTGCTCAGCAAATGCTGGCCCTTCAGACAGTGGTGTCTGATCAGGTACTGGAAGTTATGTCTGGGCTCACCCTTCGCTGTGTTTATTATCAGTAGTTTGAGTTAGAGTGGAGCTGTCAAACAATCCAAAATAGTCACAACGACTTTGCTAGGATGGACAAAATTATGGGATAGTTTCTTCCTTATTGAAGTTCACTCCTCTGCTAGAACTAGGAAGGTTTTCTCACTAGATTGCAGTATCGTGAAGAGCAACTCTGCCTACTCTGGTGCTGTTTCAATAAAAAGGCAATCAGCTCTCGTTTTTATATTATAGTGCAGCATACACCAAACAGTGCCTGAGTGGAATCTCTTTTGCCGCTGTGCACTTTTTACCTTTGCCCACTGACAGGAGATCCCTCAAGACCAGCACTAAGCTCCTCTTCATTAGTACCCAGTTTTCAATTTAAATTTTAATTAGAATGGATGACTCAAACACTTACCATTTGCTCTAATTTCTGCATTCAGGTCATCAGCAACCAGAAGAATATTTCTTGCTTTTCATTTTTAAAAGGCAGGTTCAGATTCTGTAGGAGTTATTTCTGGCAGTTAAAAGAAAAGCAGATGATCTTCTAAAGCTTCATTTTTCAAAAAGATTCATGTTTACAAACAGATTTTTTTTGCCATTCTTTGCATGTGAAGCACCTGGATGAGTGGATTCTCACATTAATTAAGAGTTAGGGGGCAGCTAGGGTTGGGGTTACACTGCATATGTGTACAGTAAAGTACTTTTCAGTACATTCATGATCCATTTTATTATATGTTATCAAAATATATTGACATATCATCATTATATAATATAAATTATATATAGTTGATGAAAATAATGTGGGGAGTTATGCTTCTTTAGAGTTTAACTTGTCTTTCAACCATATTTATCCTCTGAGACCTAGATTTAGTTGGAGACATCTTCACATTGGAAAATAAACCACTATGAGATATAAACAGTAACTTTTCTTCCTTAAAGTGCTCAAGAAATTTCTTTCTGAAGAAAAGTGCTACCATGCTCTTTGTATCTGTTGTGGTTTCCATGGAAACAAATAGAAGGCATTACTTTCAGAGCAATCTACATAGTTAATGTAATCCCCACAATCGTTCCCAGCCATCACTCGCTGTAATTGCCTGGCAGTAAGATAGTTAGCTCCGTGTTAGAGCACTAACATCAGAGCTGAGTTAGGAAAGAAAATTTCTGCAGCTTTTTCATCTTGTAAATGAGTTCAGATCTAACACAGTTCCCAGCCTGTAGACTTCAGTTGCAAAAAAAGTTTTTACAACATCTGGTTGCTTACTTCAGCCCATTACTATGACATTGGTCTTATCTGCATAAGCTCAGCTAAGCCCTTGTTATCCTCTCTTGAATTAGAAATTCACCGAGGTATTCATTTTTCTGTAACTGTTGGAATTGATGAAATAAAGCAAGGAGATCGTAAAAATCCTGTATGGAGAATCACTGGAAATTCCACTGGAAATTTCGTTGTTATTTGAATAGACCCAAAATTTTGCCTCGTCGTCGTTAATTGCTCTTCAGAAGTTCAAATACTGTCACTCTTACGAGTATTTGTGCAAGAACATGCACAATACACAGCGGGATACATAGTGGGGTTTGTGCAATTCCTAAATACTTCTCAAGTTACACTTTAACATATTCTTAATAACGCACTCCAGAAAAGAATAAATGGAAGAAATGGGAAATAAGATATTCCTTATAATTCTGACTATACAAATTCAAATAACTTGAAGTTTACTGCTAGTTGAAGGGCCTGAGACTGTATGACAGAGGTAAGTAGTCAAAAGAATTTCAGACTGTACAGGAATCTAGCTACTAAGGCACTGCATTCAACCAGATACAGCATTATAATGGATTGCACAATTCAAATAACTTCAGAATTTCTCTCATTTCTTATGCTGTTTGCTTACAGAAAGTACACTTTGACACTGCTGTAATCACAGGGAAAGTAGTCCTCTAGCAGGAAAATGAAATAGAAAACTTTATGCTGATAGACAGCAAAAGAAGTGAAATCATCTTTGCTGCAGGTGTATGCACCAAACTGCTGATAAAAACAGTTATGTAATATCTATAAGGAATAGAGAGAAATCCAACCTTTTGTTTTGTAATCCCAGCAATATTTGCTATCCATAATGAACTGATTGGATTACCAGTTTCAGCTATTTTTCTCTTTTTTCTCTGATCCGTTTTGTTTTGTTGTTGCTTCTTTTTTCTTTTCTTACTCTTCCTAAGTAGCTGAATTTCATAAGTGAAGATATGTAGAATGTGTAGTTACAAGGGAGCTGTTCAGAAATAAGCAATGCAGTCTTACAGATTCAGAATAATTTCCATAGCATTTCTTGGCTGTTCTCCTGGAGCCACCTACCCAGGTGCTGTGATGGGGCAGGAGGCAGTGCCTCAGGCTAGGCAATTTCCATGAAGA
Organism: Perdix hodgsoniae; assembly: GCA_035772895.1. NCBI lineage: Eukaryota > Metazoa > Chordata > Aves > Galliformes > Phasianidae > Perdix > Perdix hodgsoniae. Next base: position 725,302 of record JAPSGF010000092.1, read on the forward strand.
CAGCTCTCCTGGCTGAATCTGGTTTCCTCCAGAGAGTCAGCAGAAATAGAGGATGTGAGAAAGCTTTTTCACGTGTACACTGGCTAAGTTTATGCATAGTACATCCTGTTATGAAGTGTTTTCCAAAATGCTGACATATCCATCAGTGCAAGACTTTCATCAGTCTACCACAGAAGTGGTGGTTGGCCTTAAGGTAACTAACATCTGTTTTGATATTGGCATTTATAAATAATAGAAATCAGTGGAATTATCCTAACAGAGGGTTTTATTCCCAATTCACTGAAGGTATTACAGAAAGTAAGTCTCTTCTTTTTGCTTCCTCACATCTGCATGATTTGATCCCCTGCAAATGCTTTCCCTTGTTGCCAAGTTTTCTACCCCCAGGTCCAGAATCCTTCTCTGCCCACCTTCCTGGCCTCACCTGCATTTTCTCTGCCTCTGATTAAAGCTCAGTTTGATTTCTGCTTCCTATATTATCTCACAAAAGCTGAAGTGTGCATGTAGGTTTGGATTAGTCCCATCTTCATAGCCAGGTGCTCTATTCTGGGACAGTGATTAAAAAGTTTGAAATCTGAGGGTCCTCAAGAGATGCCTCATTAGTGCATCCTCCACATCGAAGGAAAAAAACAGGTTCTACCTTGATGAAGCCTCATCTTTTTGCTGTCACCTGTATTGCATGTAAATACTTTTGTTCTGTAAGATTGTCTCTCAGTTTTGAAGACATTCGCTTTTGTAAAACTACTGTTGTGTACTGGAAGATACTCTCTTCCATTCTTTGCCTTCCAAAGCTAAATCAACAGCAGTAATGCAGCTTGTATTATTTCTGCCTTTGCTGAGGCAGAGGTAAGGGAAGATCCATCCTGCTCTTGGATACCATGTCCTAATATGTAACAAGTTCCCTCACCCGCTACCAACTCTGGCAGATTGATGTTTATTGAAAATATTGGTAAAATAGGTTCTGGTAGCATCCCCAGCTTTTTCTCCATTCTGAAAAGCCATGATGCCTTCTAATCACAGAAAATACCTAATTGAAGGCACCAAGATGAGTTGGCCAAGGCAATCTGAAGCCGTATCCATACATTGTCGAGCACTGGTCCTGTAAATTTGTGCACGGATCATTTTAAAAATGTGTTTTTCTCATTAGTTAATATTTTCTGGCATGTATCTCTGTTACATATGCTAATTATGATTATCTATTATTGTCAATGTTACTAATTTATCTTATTGTAGCTTGCAAGGTTGTTCAATTTTCACTACTCTTATTTGTCATTCTTTTGTGCAAGGTATCACTCTACTATTGTCCTTTCTTTTCTTCCTCTTTTTTTAAATATGCATGTATCCATACAGCAGCCTTCAGAACAGCATGCAGTGATCATTCTTTCCTGTCAACTCAAGAAGTAGCTGATTTTTCCTATCCGTTTTCCAAATGTCACTTCAACAGTTCAGCTTGCTTCTTACCTCCTCTTACCACCACCTTCCTGGTTAGGTTGGTCTTTTAAGCTCATTTCTCTCACCTAACATTTTTAATATTCCTTCCTGGAAATCTTCAAAGAAGAATTTATCCTTTTTTTCTTGATATTTGTGAATGTGGGGCTGAAACTTCAACTATTTGTAGGCTTTACTAAAACAAAAAACTTTTACTTTATCCTTTTAAAGTAGTTATACTTCAAAATAATCCTTTGCTTTACTTTCTTAAAGACCTCATGCAATAAAACCGTTCTATCTTTTATATCAAGCAACTTCAGTTTAGAAGACAGAAACACAGGCATCATAAAATCTAATATCATATTAAGATGGATCTGGACTTCTTTTCTGCTGTATAAAATTGAATGAGGTTCAAAGACTGCGCTGGGAATCAGTGACAGCACCTTCGCTGACAATGCAGAAGGGCACAAGAGGATTGAGATCATCCCCTACAAAGCTGTGTAGCAGCTCTGCAGTTGTCATGGTAAAAATGGCTTTAACATGTATGGAGTAGAGTGACTGGTTAGGTTGCGGTTGGACTTAATAATCTTTAAGGTCTTTTCCAACATGAGCAATTCTATGATTCTATGACTTGAAATCCTTATTTCAGCACCGTCAAAGAAAGCATAGTTAATAATTTAGAAGGCATTGTGTGTTCTTTTGTGAATTTAGCAATATGGCATGAGACTAATGAAAGAAGCTACTCATAGTAGTTTACTTGACTTAAATTGTTTCAGATTTCAAAACACACAGAAAAAATATGGTTTGAAGTTCATCTTTTCCTTATGACAACAGCCCTATGAAACAGCAGTGCTTTACTGGATATATGTTTTACTAAGGAGAATGGTCTTATTTTGAAGTGAGCAATTCACATGTCAGAGTGGTCCTTTTTTCATGAACATATTGCCAAATTTATATTGAAAACCACATTTAGATCTATTCTTCCCTTGATATCTTTTTGCATATTTATTTTATGTGCAAGGAATAATCTGAATAGCCCAAAGATGGTATTGAAGCAGAATTGTTCATTACTCTGACCATTTCAATTTAGTTGCACGCTAATTTTTCAAATTTTGATTATTTATCATTGAACAAACATAAATATTTCATCCAAGTAATGGCACCAATATGTTTATAGTATGTAAAAGGCTCGCTTGCATTTCAGCAATGTATTTTATTATGTTGGTATTTATTCCAAGTATATAAATTTCCCAAATTGATAAACATGCATCTCGGTGTATATTTCAGCCTGGTAAAAGGTTGAAGTATTTTCAATACATGTCAGGTTTTGTTTCTTAGTGCAGGCACTACTCACGGAAATTTTTAACTAAGGGCTCAAGACAGTGTTTGTCTGTTTATTCGTTAATGTGGTTAAAAGAACAGTTAGGTTGTTACACTTAAGGGTACTCCCCTGTTTTTCTGAAAGTGAATGAGAAGCAAGCTTCTAGTTACCTCAAATGTTTGAAAGGATTTCTTTTGAAAAGGCAAATTCTTCTGTTGGAATTTTATATTTCTTATCTTCAGTAGGGCCAGACTTGAAAAGCCTGAAAGCGGCTCCCATTGATTTTTCTGAGAGTCCCTAATCAAGCATCCAAGAAAGAAATTTGACCCCAAATAGGGATTTCTAGGGCAAGGGGGATTTGTCTGGGCAGTTTGCTTCTGAAGGAAGAAAGCCGTATTCTTTCCTCTCTTGAAAGGCAGTTGATGAAAGAAACATAAGGAATGGCTCTGCAAAAAGAAAACAAAAAGGTTCCAAACTGCAGGTAGAAACAATATGTCTTTTGATAAAGCTAATGTTGCTTTGTGTCAAAAGCAGAGTTCAGATCGCCGGGAGTTACACTCTTTGTGCAACGATTTCCTAGCTCACGCCATCAAAGGCTCACAAGCGCTGGATGAATACACCACTGCTCAAAAAGAAAACCGAGATAAAGAGTAACCCTGAAGGTAAGAGATGACGAACAGGTGCTGTCTTTTATGGGGAACGTGATGCAGATCTCGCACTGTGTGGTGATGGGGGCAAAGACATTGGGAGAATGGTGTGTTTCAGTCATGTCAGGGTTCTGTCTCAGCGCAGGAGTACAGCACACACACACGCACAAAAAAAAGGAAACAAAGGACACAAACCTTCATTAACCCAGAGAGAGGAGAAAAGAGGGGTCTGGAGATGATCTTTTGTGCACAACAAGCAGGGACCATGTTCAGTCCAGCCCAGAGCAGCTCTGGGGCTACTGTCCTACAGACAGGGAGGCTAAGCCTCCAAATGGGAGGGCTTCAGGGTGACACCCTGCTTCGGCTGCTGTTGTCCCAGTGTCATGCAGACAGCCATGGCCCATGGCGGTGGGCAGAGAAAAGGACTTCCTGAGGGCTGCAGAAGGAAAGCGCAGTGCTGCACTGGAGGCTGCAGGGACATATGTGTATAGATGCTCATACCTTGAATCATTAGATGCCTGTTTTCTTTTTTTTAATTGCTACCTTCCATTTGCCTTTCCTTCTCCTTTTTTTCTTTTCTTTCCATTTAAATCACATTCCTAACCATGATAATTTGTGATGTTGAATCAGCAAAAGAAAATCTGAGTAAAATTTCAATCCTCTACCCAGCCTTTGTTGAGCTAGTAGCTCAATTTCAAGCCAATCATTTTTGCCAACTGTGGTTCTAAGGAATAGGTTATAGTTAGCAGTCTTATATTGAAAACGGGCTGTTTATCTGTATTTTTTTAATACAACATGGGGAAAGTGATTAAAAATAAAAATAAAATGGAATATTTATTATTTTGCCCATCTATTACTTACATTTTTTATTGCATCTCTGGACAGAATGGAAAAGAGTTTGAATTATTTAATTCAAGCAATTCTCTGTTGTGCTATCCAAACATGATGTCTAATATTTGCAGCCTACTTCAGCTCCCAGAAAATGTGAAGGAAAAAGATACAGATATTTTTGAATAGATATAGTGGTAACTTGGTAAAAGATATTTTAAAGATGAGGGGAATAGCGGGATTTTCATGTTCTGTTTGTTGTTGTTGCTTTTCATTTGCTGGTGTGATTTACTGCCTCCACACACACACACTCACACACACCTACAAAAATAGTCACTGAACTTCCTCCTTACTCTCTGCAGTGAAGTTGGAAACAACATGTTCCCAGCACTTTTTTCCCTACCCTATATGACAGCACCATATCTTTGATATGAGACTTCCAGTAGGCAACCTTTTTACTTTGAAGAATCGTCTTTGAGAGGTGGGTTCAAAGTAGAGAGTCACTCGTCTCACTGTCATAAAACGAGAATGTTAAAAGAAACAACAAGAATGCAAGCTACTCGCTGTCTAGGCTGAGGGAAGGTTTTCTATAATGTCAAAGGCTGCAAATTTCATTGCTACCGACCAGAAGTTATTTTCTCATTAACTATGTTCTCCCCTGCCCCCTGAAGTATGTTTTTCTATTTCATCTTACTTTAATCTTGTTTTAATCAGTTTATTTTGTATACTGACTCTTTCCAGATCTATGTCCAGCAGCCCAGTGCAAGAGCAAGGAACATCATCACTTCTCCCCACATTTCACAGCCACTTTCTTTGTTGAAAACAGGCAAGGATCCAGCATGGGTCCAATTGGGATTCTACCCTCCCTGTAGGATCTCAAGGTGTTCTTTTGAGGGAGTTCATGGAGCTGTGCTTTTTTCTGTATGCAAAGCCACCATTTCTTTACTCATCTTGTAACAACTCAACAGATTTCCTAGTTAATAGTCAACCTTGCTGTTAAATTGTGGAAGAGCAAAACCTTGAAAAAACAAGTATTTCATATAAATTTTGTTTGGCATATAAGCTTCTTAAAGGCAATTTCCTTAGGGTTTCCCATGATATTCAAAAGGAATTTGTCAAGCCTTTTTCCTGTTTCCTTAAGTCACTCTAGAAACTCCAGATAGTCAAACTTTTTAACAGCTAGACAAGCAGCTCAGCTGCAAGAAGGAGCGGGTTACAGAAGCTGCAAACACCAGCATTTTTACTGAGGCATTTTCATGGTCTTTTAACACAAAGCAAAGAGAAAAGGAATCACTAATTCTCTATAAAAACAAATCAAATTACTTAACACCCTTGCTTTTAATATCAGTTCAGAAGCAAGTGAGAAAGCAGATGCAACACTGTGTGTCTTGCAGGTATGCATTAAGCCCTTGAATGCTTTCATTTTAATTTAGAGCTGAAGTCTGACCTACATTGAAGTTTTCCATATAAATTAGATGTATCCCAATGAATAGTGTTATATCAGACATTCTTTTATAATAATTTTCATTTTCTTAGTCTTTGGAAATGAATCAGTCTTTGCAGCCCATGGGTGACTGGAACAAGATTCATCTTCATCATCACTGAAAACCTGAATGTTAATTCCCAGTCACTGGCTTGTTTTTCAGGATGATTTAAAACTGCACATGGAAAAATAATCTGTCATCGAGGAATTAAGCTTTGACCAGATATGAGACTCGTGCTGGGTCATGGAGGCTTGGAAAGGGCAGCGTGATGCATTGCGGCCCCATGCTTGGGGCTGGCTTGCATGAGCCACCCCTGACCTGGGATTTCTGTTACCTGAAAGCACTGTGATCTCACACATCAGAAATCACATTTCAGAGAGAGGCTACACCAAGTATACTCAGCATGACCCAGTACGATAGGCACTATGGCCTTGTATATCAAAATTATTTTAGAAGGCTCTCACTGGAAATGAAAAGCGATATATTCTAAATAGGCTTTTAAACTGAGGAAATAAAAGACTCAGTGTTTCATTTCCGGATTTGAAAGATATCCAAGGAAGAATTTTAAAGTTTGTGTCTTGTTTACCTTGTGTTCTCACTCACAGGATCAGATAAAATGCTGTGCTTTCTTACTGCTTTCTTGCCTTAACTGTTACTAATGAAGAAGTTCAACAAACAGCCTAGCACAGGAATTTTCCAAACAAAAAATGTCCAGAAGGACATAGAATACTGTTCTATCTGAGAAGAACCGCGTAATTCATCAATGCAAAAACATTTCATGTTAATGTCAATTTATGAGGATCACAGCAATTTTGAGTTCTGTTTATTTCATCTTGTCCTTTTTTAAGACAAGAAAATGAGAACAAAGCCATTGATACCTTTGGTTCGTGCTTTCCCCTGCTTTTAATGTTATATCAGGGGACTCAAGAAGACTAGAAAAAAAATTCTACAACAGATTCTGCATTCTTTTTCTTCTAAGCAGGCAGTTGTACAGTCAGATTTGACTTTTTACTTCAATTGACTTCAATATAAAAAATCCTATAAAACATTCAGGATTCTATCCTAAAATCAATCAAGCATCTTCCCAACATGAAACTCCCAGTTTAGATCCACCTTACGTTGTAAATGACAAAACAGGAGCAATTTCACTCTCTTGTTGCAGTTTGAAGGGAAAAAAAATCTGAACTCTGTACAATAAGATTTAAATACTGATCTTCTGCAGGTGCAGTCGAGAAGCAATTTTGCCAAACATGAGAAATTTTTGTTAATACAGATGTTATTTTTGTTTCTTTTATAATCTAAAGGTAAAAGACAAAAATATTGATGGAAAGGGATTTTCACTTATGTCTGTACCGGATTCATGAAGCTTTCAGTGTTCACAGAGCTGTCATTTGAACTATTCGAAAGTTGCTGTGAAATAGCCAACAGCTTCCACATTGACCTCCAGATGAGAATGTGGGTAGGGGGTGCCTGTCCAGGCTAGAAAGTAAATAGATCTTAGTGGTCTTTTCAAACATTAATGATTTTATGATTCTACAAAGTTCTGTGGGGTTCATGGAAGGGGCAGGACATTTCCCACAGCATCCTCGTTACTTAGGGATTTCTGTCACCTCAAGTGCACTCATAATAATTTGTGTCTGGTTAAGGAATCGTGTTGTTGACTATATATTCCTAGTTTGTAGCATGGGAAATATCTGATTTCTGAATCAAATACATCCTTTTCAATGTCTATTCTCAGTTGCATTCGGAAGGTCATGGCTGATGAAGTTAGCTGGGCCAGACATGAAAATATTTATTATTTAGTCTGTGAATATTAGAAGCAGCATTCTCAGTACAAGTAGCTAGAGGATATTTTTGACATAGTGTCTCTTTAAATCCTTATGGATTTTTAAGGTGAGACTTTGCAGTGAGGCTCTATTTATAAACGGATTACCAAAGATTAATTGCTTCTTTTTACCAAGTGGTTAAGCAGGTCTTACAGCACACCTCCTCTCTCCAAATATTGATTCCGTTTGTGACCGTTTGTACCTTGTAGCTGCCTTTTTCTCTTCTTCATAAACCTGCATAACACTTGGTGCTCCTGCAGCAACTGCACTGGGGCTTTAAACTCTCAATCAGTCTCTTCAAGCTTTTGCATAAAAATAGGACCATGATGGAGTCTTCGTGCACTGAGCCCTCTGAACCTTAAAAGATTCTATGAAAATAATAGAAACCAAATAGAAAACTGATACAAAAACAGTTTTTATCAAAAACATTCTAAAGGTTGGCAACCTATCAGAAAAACAAAAATAAAAGAGTCCCTCCCAAATACTCCCAATCAGGTGTTCTGTGTAATGGACTGTAACTTATTCATATGAAGAAATGACTGCCTATTTAGCAAGACAGCAGCAATTCTGGAGCATAAAGAGTGCAAATTTTTAAGTTCTACTTGAAACATGGCTGTTGCTCCCTTTTGAACTGAGGACAGGAAAAACACTCTGGTAGCTTGCTGGGCTTGAAAGATGAGATCATTTTCCCAGTATTGCAGTTTATGTAAATCTCTGAGGCCAGAATATGTCTCACCTGTCTCCGATCCAGTATTAAGATGTCTGAGCTGGAGCTGACGCCTTCGCACAGCCCTGGAGCAGAGGTGGAGGAGGTGATGCCTCCAAAGGGTATGGAGTTGGGTGAGCCTGGGGTGACAAGTGACTTTAGCTACTCAAATTAGGGCAGACAAACACTGTGCTTTGTTCCTCTGACTCACAGGATAATGGCACAGAGAGGCTGTGCAGTACATGTGTTTAATACAGAGAACAGCTCAAGAAGTCTGCTGCTGGAGGCTATATCAGTATCTGAAACAGATACACGGGCAGAATTTGGCAGGATATTCCCAGACAGGAGAGCACTTCCATGGGCTCTGGGGTTTGCTTTGGGTTATTTGTAGGACCTGTTTGCTCAAAGCATAAGTGAGACATTAAGTGAGAGGGAAACTGGGATAATATAGTTCCTGTGGTAAAATAATTAATATTACTTTTATTAATGTTAAGTAATTAATGTTACTTTAATGTTAAGTGAGAGAAAAGAAGGTTACTTCTTGTGCCCTGATTATGAATTAGCCACATTTGTGGGAACTCGAAAGAAAGATGAATGTTTGCAATTTTGTTAAGTATTTAAGTCTGAAACTGCTGCGCACTAACTCACCTGGAAATGGGGAAAATGGATTGGAGGCATTAGGTTTGAACTGATGTGACTATTCCTTATTCCTCATGCACCTGATCAATTTACAAAGTTCCCTCTCCATAGACAAAGAACAATTATAACAGATGTTTGCAGGTTTAAAGTAATGGAAAGCAAATCATAAAATCATAGAATTGAGTTGGTAGAGACCCATAAAGGTTCTGTGGCAGTATTCACAGAAAGTCAGAATTTCAATTTTAGTTCAGTATTAAATGGATAATATAGTATTTTGCATTTTGGTTTGTATACATTGCATTAGTTTTTCACATCACTGTTTTAGTACCATTTTTTATAATCCTTTACAGATGCGCATCGTGAAACTGTTCCAAGAAAAATCTTTTCTTCATTTATAAGTCATTTCTCTTCTTGATTTGCATGGTAAGGGGCCTAGGTATTTGTACTGAACATGAGTATTCATAGCAACAGATTTCTATTTTGCAAGGAAATTCCAAGTATCTACAAAGAACTTTAATATGATATGCTTTAAATTCTAAGGAGGGTACTATCTACTCTTGATTTCAGTGGTTCTGGAAAACAAATTGATGGAAATAAATTAAAAGTTAACTGACTTTTATTTAATCATCTTGTCGCTAAAGTTTTAAACGGCAGATGTCACTTGGAATAGATCCTATTCTCCAGAACCACAATCGAAATAATCAATAAAGCATATTTGCTTTAAAGTTTCTCCGCGTCCCGATTCTTTTGTGCTTAACTGAAAATTGGGAGGAAAAATGAAAGGTTTCTGTATACCCCATTATCTGAGGCTGTTCCAAACAGGTGTCTGGGGCTGGCATTTCGCCCAGCAGTGGTCAGATGGCTCCATCAGAGCTGCTCCGTCCTGAGTGCAGCTCTGGCTATTCTTGGGATGTGACTTCTCAGTGCCACAGCATGGCCCTTGATTTCCTATAGAAATTGTTGAAAGAGTAAGAAGGGGCAAGTAGGAGAGGAGAATGCACTGTTGGGATTTCACAGTAATAGAAGCCATATCACAGACTCACACAGAATTACAGAATCTATATGCTCTGTCTTAAAATGGAGACCAGTCAGGATTTGCTCATTCTACGGAGAGATAATTTTCTGCTTGAGATCCTGCAAATTAATTGCCAAGTGTCTCAGCTGTCCCCAGAGAGGCAGTGGAAGTTGTATTGATGGTACCTGCAGATAGCTGAGAGAGATGAGCTGCCTTTGGCGTTGAGCAGGCCACCTCTCTGGCAGGGGACAGCACTCCTGGTCTTAACTTAAACATCATATTCCCCAGGTGGAGAAGTTCTCTGTCTTTGCAGGCTCAGAGCTTCTCTGCACACCCAGCAGTTCTAGGCAGAATGGCAAAAACATGGACTTGACCGAGCATATTTCAGGACTCTATAAGCTGCAGCCAGCTGCACCAGGTAAAGAGAAGTGCTGGGTCTCTTCCACATCAGCCCAGGGATGTAACAATCAAAAGCTGGGAAGTAGCTGTCTGATGAGGTTTTCCTGGAGAAGCTTTGAAAGTGGATGACATCACTCTTCCCGTGTGAGCACACCAGTGCCTGTCAAATTGGTGGCCTCTCATGAACCGGGGTAACTCTGCATGGTCATGGAGATGACTCAAAATGATTTTGAAGGGTTTATAGAACTGTGGAAGTGGTGTGAAGCTTGTTAACGAGCAACCTGGGGGAGTTCAGCAAACTGTGAAGCTAGGTGGTGAGAGTACATTGTGTGCAGGTGGGCAGGCAAGGCAGGACAGCAGCCATTTGGGTGACTGTATAAGTGTGCTATATATCCCTTGTTTGTAACTGTTACTCAGAAAAACACAAATTAAAGCAATGCCACTGCCAACAACAAATTAAGAATTTGAGATTGTTCCTTGGAAAATAAATATAAGGCTCTTCTCACCCTAGTATTTTTATCAGGGCTGGTGAGACTGGGAGGCTGGGGCTGTGAGAGAAGGGTGATAGGCACAAGATTGGATCAATTAAATACACAAAGAGAAATGCTGCAAATCATTTTTTCTTAATACAAGGACACATGAGCCAAGTGCTCTAATACTGCATCCCAAACGAGTATCTGTATGGCCTAGAAAATACTGTGCTTCCGTGTGTGTATGTCCCAAGTGTCTGATGACAAGAAATGTTATAAGCTCTCCTCAAGAAGGGGAATGAAACAAAGTCTTTTTTGGCTTTGAAACGTTTGACTTTACAGTCTTTTGAAATTGTCATTGTCTTTTCAGAGTGCTCTGCACTGTCTGGGAAGGCGGAGTAAAAATGCTCACCTACTCACCAATAACTGTTTACATGAGATTGAAGTTTGGTCCTGTAGGTGCAAGGGGCTCATCTGATCACCTGAACCATGTCATGAAATGGACTCTAAACCCTTAAAAGTTCACTCAGCTCTACTCTGCAGTGAAACAAATGGGTGCAATAACAACATGCAAGCTGCACTTGGCTCCACACTGTTTTACACCACATTCCCTGATCCCTGCTGAGCCTTTCTCTCCACTTCCAACCCTCTCCTCACCTGCTCTCCCAGCCCTTCCCAGCTTGAACTTCCAGCACTGAGGTGCTTTGTTAGTCCCAGCTGTGGACTCCACACCTCTTGGGCCCCAGTCAGCTTGCTTTGATTGCTGAAGCTAACAGCTGATTTAACACATTTCCCAATTATGATGTGCAAAGATGTCGTGTGAAACAACCCCCGAGCTTTGTAGAAGTTTTTCTCTCCAGAAATAATAATCAAACAGGCAAAACTTCCCAAAAGTCAGGGAAGGAGATGTGAGAAGGAGGCTGGCAAGAGAGCAGTTTGGGGGATGGAATAAGACTGCATGTCTGAACTGATTTGCCTTGCACCTTGCCTTGCAATAAACATCTCCTCCTTCTATCAGCCACTTCTGAAAGTGCCTTTGAGATATGTGTGTGGGGAGGAGGACATTTTAAATGACTTAATTTGTTTTCTGCATAGAAAATGAATAAGCTTTGGAAATTGGTTCTATTAAGAGCCTTGCCAGCTTCTTCCTTGTCATCATCTTCCAACCCTCTCTCCTCCAGAGACTCCTATATACTGGGATCTTTATATGATGGCTTAAGAACAGGGCTGTATTGTGTATATATTGTGCCTAGTAAATAAAGGCATGATTGCCATTGCACAGTGAGCAGGGGCAGTAGGTCTTCAGAGAAAGTTGATCATTTGATACAAAAGGTGTGTGGGAAAAACAGCTGGATGGAGACATCTCAGCTGGGCTATGCCAAACATTCTATCAAAAAAGTGCATTTCAGCATAACCGATGACAGAAAATGCACCCTAATATTTTAAAAATTTGGAGGTAAAGTTCCTTGGAAAAAGGGGAAATCAACTTAGAGGAGCCTAAATAATTAAAAACAGATAAATAAATACAAATGCATCCATGAATGAGAATCTATAAGAATCTATTATCCTTCTCATGGATATATAAATATATATATGCTACCGTGACACATTTTCCTAATTCAATTGCTTGCTACTGTCCTATCTCTAAATTTCTATCTCTGGCTCTTGCTGTCTTCTTTCCCTGGGAAATATGGATTTGCAATATCTGACAAGTCCACATCGACTTTAACAGAATTACTTCCAATCTATGCTGGCATTGATGAGAGGGATGTCTGGTCCTTTTTAGTGCCTACTGTGTGCAAAAAATTCATCCATAGCTGTTATAGTATGTGATAGGGGAGTGTCTGAGATACTATTGCAGATATTGGGTATTTTGAATGTGAAAGGATTTTACCTGTGTGAATCTAGTCCTCTAATCTATAAAAGAAATAGAAAATGGAATTTATAGAATATGATCAAACTTAATTTTATTACTTAATGAATTACATAATTTTAGTCAGTGTATCTGTCTTCCTGTCTGGCTATACTGTTCCTGGTAGGTGTTGCTGATGCCACCAAATACAGGAGACTATGGAGAGCACAAGACTAAGTGAAGGGGAACTGAATACTGATGGCCTCCCTGCAAATACAGTTAGAAGTTCACCTGAGATGTGCTGCCATCCCCAGGGTCTCATTGCCTGCTTGGACTTTGATCCACAGATTCTGCAGGTTTCAGCACCCCTGCTGCTGTCAAGAAGATGAAGCAAAAAGTGAAAGGTGTTTTCTATACCCTCAGCCAACAGAGCCTTAATGACATATTTTTATCTTCTTCTGTTCTTGCACAGAAGGAGATGACTTGCAAATCTGTCCCTCTGTGCTAACTCTTATTTCTTTATTTCCATGCATTCTGCATTGTATATTTGCCAAGTAATTCCAGGTTGTAATTCATTCAAAACAAAGGGGTTTGTGTGGTTTTGATTCTTTAATGATTGGACAGTGGATTAGAGCAGACTTTTGGCAGAGATCCTTCAAACTTGTTTACATTTCCATCTGTCTCTGCATCTTCTTGAGGTTTTCAGGTTATTGTGCATGCACCTTGTTTCATATTCTTGAGAGGAACATGCATTTTAAAAATAGAAATAAATTAGATATTTCAGGATTTGAAATTTCACACTTAGGTATTCCTCAGAGTCTAACAGGCAGTTTTCCAGTTGCTTCTTGATACAGAACACTTTTGTTTCTTCTACAGCTAATTTATTATGCCCTCCTTGAGAAAACCCGATTGCTTGTTCTTTAGCCTTTAAATGCTTAGGTATAGCTTTTAGCCGTTGTCTTGCATTAATGCGGTGGATCTATAGTTGGGGAGACTAAGAAATATTTCACTTTCATGTGTTAGCTTCAACACTTTGAAAAATAGATCTTAGACTCAGTGTTTCATATTCATCTCCACTCTGCTTTTGAACACGCATGGAAAAGTGGCATGGTAATTTAAGTTGTTTTGGCAGGGAATTTGCTAGTAGGCTTTCCTTCTTGAAATGTATTTCGAAATGTTTTTTTGTTGCTGTCTGAAAAAAACTCAAAATGTCATTACAGCCATTTGGAATTATTAAATATAAATTTTAATGGAAGCTGTTATTTTCCCTTGGACACATATCTGTATGTACATGATGCGGTAAGGATTAACAGCTTTTTTTCTGGAAGCTACCATTCTTCTCTGAATTGATCTGAATTACATATACACAGTAAGTGTAATAATTTCCTTCCTTCCTTCCTTCCTTCCTTCCTTCCTTCCTTCCTTCCTTCCTTCCTTTTTTTCTGTGGTGTGAAACCTCCTTCAGTGTGTTTATATTGCCTTGCAGCAACCTCCGTGATTTAAATGTCACGGTGAGTGGTTTGGTTCACAGTATCTACATGATCTGGTCACAGGATGGTTTTCAGCTTTTTCTTTGGGGCATTATGGCACCCTGAACTCTGGTAGAACTCCAGTCATGTTGATGAAGAAGAGATTTTTGGCCATCTGGTGTTTGTATCTTAGAAATTTTTATGTGTTAAAATGATATATTAGTGAGTTCAGAAATGTGAATAATATCATTCTTATATGTTTTCTCTGAAATAGTAGTATTCTTTCAAACTTCCAGTTTGTGGATCCCAATCCAGCCTTGCGAGCTCAAGAGAGGAGATTAAATTAGGACAGCTCAGATGGATAACTGCAAATCAAGTCCATTTAAAGGCCATTAAACTGAATAACCAGAAATGATTCACTGTTGAGTCTTTGGAATGTTCTGTACAAAATATAATAGACACATAGTGGTATGTAGCTCTTTTTCTTTGCATACACATCATCTCTGAGAGAAACACAGCATACACTTCTGCATTGCAGTTCTATGCCAATATATGTGATTGTAGAGCTAAGTCTTTTCAGGTATCCCAGTGAAAAATAACATCTTGCTGGCGCAACTCGTCTTCCACAGCAGACATACCATTGCTAGAGGATCCTTGGTTTTTCTAATGGTCCTAAGGGATGCCCCTGCCAGGGTCCCCCTCTGTGTGAGCACTATCAGCAGAAGCATGCTCCCCCATCATCCCCTGCTTTTATCTCATTCTGATGCTTGAGCACCAGGAAAGTGAGACTGGGAACTAGGGAGCACAGACAGGCACTGAAGAGGTGGCTTGTTTGTCTTCAGGTAGTGTCATTTATTTTCAAAGCTACAGGAAAAAAAGAAAAAGAAAAAAAAAAAAGAAAAAAAAAGAAAAAAAAGCCCTCTCCAAAATGTGAATAGAAACTTCCTAGCACAATTTCAATAGCACTTTTGGAGAGATAGGAAGTGCTTGAGTGTGTAGATTGATGCAGAGAAAATTCATTTATTTAGCTAGGTGCATGCCTCTTTTTATATACAATAAGAACAACAGCAATGACAAGGAGTCATGTTATCTTTTTTCATGTTAAATCAATGTTATGTCCCAAACTTCCCAAAGCAGTACCACTGCTCATTCTGTAGGTCACTCCAATGGCAACAGGTGTATTGAGAGAGAAAATATCCTCTATAGTGAAAAGGATGACAAACTTTCAGGTACCTGGGTTCATTTCCTGCTCTGACATAAATTCAGCAAGAGGTTTTCTTTCCACTTATCATTGCTGTTAAGCTGTTTGGGATGTAATTTAAGTATTATGTCCAGAAATTCTTACTAAACCACAAGACATCCAAAGGCAGAAGGAGCGGGTCCTGGCTAACCAATAGATGAAAAATAATCTGATGAAAAGCAAATATATCTCCATCCAGATGTGGAGACTTCAGTACAGAAGAGATATGAACATGTTGGAATATGTCCGGAGGGCCACCAAAGTAGTTCAAGGGATGGAACACATCTCCTATGAGGACAGGATGAGAGAGCTGGGGCTGTTCAGCCTGGAGATGAGAAGGCTCTCTGGGGAGACCTGAGATGGTCTTTCAGTATCTAAAGGGGGGCTATAAGGAGGAAGGAAACATTCTTTTTAGCACGATCTGACATGACAAGAAAAGGGGAAATGGTTTCAAACTGAAAAGGAGGAGATTTAGACTGGATATAAGCAGTAAGGGTGGTGAGGCACTGGAACAAGTTGCCCAGAGAGGTGGTGGATACTTCATTCCTGGAGACATTCATGGTCAGGCTGGATGGGGCTCTGAGCACCATGATCAGCTGTAGGTGTCCCTGCTCATTGCTGCGGAGTTGGACGAGATGGCCATTAACGGTCCTCAACAAATCCATGATTCTCTGGTTCTATGATTTTATTCTATGAATGAGGAAGATCTTTTTTTTCTCTACAGCAATGTAGCTCTGAAGCTGATTCATGGTTCCTGTGGCACAGCAGAGTCCACTCTGGTCACTAGCTTTGCTCAGGGGGAAATCCATATTTTGTGGCACTTTTGTCTCTTTGCTGCTCTGCTTACCTTAGGTATTGAAGCCTCTCAGGCAAGTGTGTCAGCAGAACATACTCTGTGTCATCCAGGAGTGGCAGTGCCCATGTGGCCCTGTGTACCCTATAGGCCCCTTCTCATTCCCCAAGCAGAAATGCCAGCATGTCTGACAGAAGTGAACAATAGCCATGATGTCCAAACAGGGCACGTCTCATGGCACATGACAGAGAGAAACAGATGACAAATGAAGGTGTGGGGGTGTGTCCAAGCTGATAGCTGTAAAGCTACAGTGATGTGGGATGATGCAATGTGGTGGCTCTGGGTGGCTGGTGACACTGGGAATAAAAGGAATGTGTCTGTTTTCTGCTGGGCCGGACTGCACTTCCCCAGCTCCCAGTGCTCATGCACAAGTCTCTGTTATGCTAATAAAGGAACTGCACAGAGGCTTCTGCCTTCCTTACAAATCATGTCAGGCTCATCTCTGTGTATTAAAACAGGACTTTGTTTAGCAATCCAGTACTTGACTACAAAAATAGCCCTTTTGTGAGAGCTGCATGTTCAAATATCTTACTTGGGTCTAAAAGCAAACAATACTGTGTGGGTGCTGTTCCATTTTGATATTATGATTTCTGTCACTGCTGTTATGAGAGTCCTCATTTAACATTCATTTGGGGTTGTTTCCCTGTACTTATTTTTTCCATCCATGTGCCCAGACTGTCTGACATTATTTGGTATGAGAAAGATAATCTGTGCACCTTTAATAGCTTACATTTTATTTTAAGTGAAAAATTGTCTTCCAAAATAGATAGAATGCATTCTCTCTTTGATGCCAGCTCAGTATACCACTGAGTATTATCTTGCCTTATACCTTTGTTGCTCTGCGGTGGGTTTTTGACAATAAATTGTTCATTTGGGGCAGTTTTTTAACTTGTCACCCTCAGAGGTGTTTGAAAGAGACTTTTGATTCACCAAGTTTTATATATATTTTAGATGATGAAAGGCCAGAATTTCACTTTTATGTTTCAGCAATAAGCACAGAACCCTCTGAACTATTTTAAATAGCAAATCTTATTAATTGTAGATGAAGGATTAAAGGAGATTTAAATAAGAGAAGCTAAAATGATTAAGTTAGTCGTGGCCCTGGCTGCACATTCCTTATCTGTTTGCTGTTTTTTTCTCTGTGTTGTTTTTTTTAATTTTCTATGCTTGTCCCATGGCATTCTGTTCTCTGATAGCATCATTTCTGACCTCTTCCCAAGGGTTGTTTTACCAGCTCCTGACCGTGGCATCCTGAATGTATCCATCAGGGAAATCATACAGAAAATGAATCTGCAGCTGGTTCCCTGTTTCATTGGCTAGATAATACAAACCAGAGCATCATTTTTTTTATTATTATTTTTTTTAATACTTTAAAATGTGAATGCAGAATTCTTTGGTTTAAGAAAATAATGTGAAAATATTTCTGTGGGATGATGCATAGCCTTTCATATCTTTAAATAATTTTTGTTTTGAGCCATGTGTATGCACTGGTTAAGCGAGTTGATAAATGGACCTCAAGGGCAAAAGCTTTAGAAATGGAAAAGGGTATTTGCGTAGAAAAGCAGTCTTTCCTTTAAATCCATCTGCCTGTCCTTCTCCAGTATGACACTCTTTTAGAAATGGTGCAACATGTTTTACTGTGGATCTCCTATCCTTTGCTACTATTTTATATATTGAATCACTTTACGTATTTTGTGTTACCAATTTCAGTGGTGTACTACAAGTTCTTCTACCATCCGCCATTAAAAGCCACCACCACGACCACCAACGGTAACACCTTTTTTTTTAGGATGTAATACAAATCTTGTCTTCTAAGGGGGAAAATTTGGACCAGACATAGGAATTGCTGTCATGGGAAACTGAATAATCTCTTGCTTAAACATTTTATCTCCATATGGTAAATGTTTATTTGCTTGCTTTTGACAGGTCTCTGAAAGAGTGTTAGTTTGGGAGAGTTTTATGTTGATGGGAAGCCCTCTAGGGTATAAAAAATCCTTCTTTGAGTGTATTTGCTGGGCTCTTGAACAGCAGGAAGCAATAGATCTGATGGATGAACATAGAGTAGAGCATGTTTTCGTGAGACCAGGAACTATCACTATGGAGCAGTTGTGTGCCAGACTTGACTCAGTCTCACATGAAAGGAGAAATGGCTGGTGTTTCAGAGAGAAAAATGGGACTCCTGTAGTGAGAACCGCTAACCATTTTAATTTTATTTTCTTGTGTGGCCTATTTTATGTTGCAGTTTTCCTGAAAGGCTTGTAATTTGATTCCTCTGGCTCAGGAGTACACTTTGAGTTTTCTTTGAAAACTAATGGACACCCAGCAAACTTTTTTTTTTTTTCTTTGCTTCATGTGTGAGCAGATGTTACAAATAAAACCATTTTAAAATACAATAATGAGTAAAAAGCCAATCTTAATCAACAGTGTACAGCTCAAATAAGTGAACTGCAAAAGACTAGGGAACCGGTTCTGATGAAGTTTCTGACTACTGGCCAAATTGGTTCAGAAATTCTCTTTTCACTGCAGGGCTTCAGTGTAGAGGATGATTTTAGACAAAATCATGTGTATCTGTTTATTTACCAATCTGTCAGCAAATCCACAGGTGGTTCCTGTTGTGACTTACAGGCTGACGTGACCCTGACTAATAATACAGTTAAACAAGTTGAAGACAAACTGAATTTGGTGTTGGGTTGAAGAATGTGTTCTAAGCCTATGCTTCTGAGTATAAAAGTATTGAAGGAAAAGCTGTTATCCACTCACCTTGTTTACAGAATGCATCTTCCTTTCAGTACAGTTCCTATTAGTATTTGCTGGGAATTGGATAACATAAAGAGATTATTTTGTACTAGAGTTTAATCTGTTTCTGAAACAAACTGTCATAAGGGAGCGCAATGCAGAAGCTGTCCAGAGATATCAGAAAGACATTTGGCCAACAAGAATTTACAAAAGGAAAACAAAACTGTGTCTTGAATCAGCAGTATGTAATCATGAACAAACTTGTTTTCTTAATGCCTTTGAAAAAAATCTGCTATATGAGATAAAACATAATGTATACAGATACTGTGGCAAATGCAACACAATCTACTTTGGTATAGCCTGCATCCAGGAGCCTGAGACAATACTAATAACAGAGTTAACATATAAAATGATATTGCTGAGAGAAAAGAAAAGGAATTAAAGAGGTCAGTGTGGAGAACATGTTGTCAACAGTGAACTGAAGTAAGATAAACAATGAGTGAGGCAGATTATATAGGAAGAAGTTTCACACAGATGGTGAGTATGTGGAGGTGGAGTGAATGCTCTTGAGAGTAACAGGCATTTCAGAAAAGGGGCGATGCCAGCTTAGTGGAGGAAAGGAGAGAACAACATAAAATAATTGCATTTTCTATTATGCTAAAGTACTGACTCTCCTGCTGCTTAGGGGCATGTGTGCTCATCATTTAAGAGTCTGGTTTTATTTTTGTAGGGAATCTTGATCAAGCTCCCACTTGTTCTTCCACAGGAGGATTGCAGCATCCCAAAGAACATCAAATAATAGACACCTTTTTCTCATATTTTCAGGAAGAAAAAAATCCATGGAGAATATATTTGTTTTAACAAGATCACAGGTTTACTGTGTAATGAGACTGCTCTGAGACTTACCTGGCAAGAAGTGCCTTGTTTGGTGCATGTCATCTTTTCTTCCCAAGATTATCCTATCATTTCTTCAGCTAGATAGAACTTAATTACCCATTTCCTTACTGGCGGGCAAAGCATTTTAGCAGAGACCTTCTTCCACCCTGGAGATAATGGTAATCTGCACTGTCTTATCAGTACTGTGACTTTGTGGCCTGAATGACAGTTTCTATGGCTTTAGTGAATAATTTGGGGAAAATTTTGTTGGTTGTTTTTTGTTTCTTTCTTTCTTTGTTTTTTATTTCAGACTTTTCATCTTTCCTTCATTTGCCCATCTTGAAAGAAGAGAAACCCCTTCTTAGATCCTTTGTGAGAAGCAAAGAATGACTGAAGGAATACACAACAATCCTTTCTAGTCTAATTATAGGAATGGCCAGGTCGAATCTGTTGATTCAAGTACACAGCAGCATGTACTGCTGTGTGTTCAGAGAAAGTGTTTTATACTCTGCCTCGTTCAATGAAGACTCAATAGATTGTCTAGAATCCTGACACCCTGCCTTCTTTCCTCCATGCTGTCTGTCCCCTTAACTTCTGAGGACATAGATCCTCAAAAAGGAAAGAAGAGATATTGGGCAGCCACCACGTTTTATACTGCGAGTCTTCTCTATGTGTCTGTGCAGAGTAGGGCAGAAGGACCTGACAGCTGGTCTAGCAGCAACTTGGGTGCGGGAGCAGCCTGCCCACTGCCTGCTGCAGTTTCCAGCAGGCCATCTTAACCCTGACAGTATGGGAGCTTCTTCTCCCTAACTAACATCTCCTAAGCCTCCAGTCTTTAAGTTACTTGCTTAAAGCTAGCTCAGGAGTTCTCTATGCGAACTCAGAAGTGCCTTTTGTATGTCCTCTCCTGCCTTAGAGACCAAAATATTTATCTGTTCTTACTTTGAGGAATCTATTCCATTCTTCTTTTTTGAGAGCTCACAATGATGATACAACACAGATGCAATAAGAATACCTATCAGAAAGGACATCTGTCCTTTTCAAGAGGGTTTCCAGGAATTCTAGAGTGGCTATAGTGAAGTAGACTGTAGAAATTCAAAGAGACATGAGAAAATGAGATTAAAAAAAAAGACAGTTCACAGACAGCACAACAAAGCAAAAACAATTCAGAGAAAGAGATGACCGGAAACATCAAGAGGAGACCACATGATCGGTTCTCTTTGCACAAGAAAAATTTTACAAAAGAGAATTAAAATGCGCAAGTGCCTCTGTAATATGGCTATTCCATGTAGACTGTCACTGCAACTACTCCAGGGATGTTGAGTAATCATGACTGGGAAGCTGGGAGAGAGGGTGATCGCTCTATTAGAGTGTCTCCCACACTGTGAGAAAATAATAATAAATGGATTGCTGCATCTTCAAATCTTAATTTAATTTAATTTAATTGCATTTAATTAATATGATTTTTTAATCAAGAAGCAAAATCTAATGTATGATAATAACTCTGCTCTTCAGGAGAGCCTGTAAAAATCATGCATCTTGTTTGTAGATGGTACAAAATCTGTTTAGCCTGGGGGATAAATGCCTTATACTTCAAGAATATTGAATCCAAACACATTGCAGTTCATACTTTCATTAAAATTTCTATTAACTTTTTCCACTGGTATAGGACTTATGATTTAATTCCTTTTTTTTTTTTTTTTTTTTTTTTAAGCAGAAATTGATGTTTTTGCTCACTTATTTTTCGTGTAAGAGAGAAAAATTAACTGAGAGGAAAAGAAACTGTTCATCATCTGGTGACTATATTTATTTCTTTTTGGTAATATATTAGTTTATTTCCAACATTAAGATTCCTTTTAATGCATCAACTATTTTGAATGAAGTATCATGTAAAGCTTTCAAATACTTAGGAAAGCTGAAGTCTGATTCAGATGTTACTCTGCTTTCTGTCTTCACATGCTACAAAGCCCACAGTTCCTCATTTGATAAATAAACACACAAAAGTCTCCCCTGGGGTGTCCGATACCTTAACCGAAATACCTTAATGCTGAACAAATAGCTTCACTTCATAACCCTGAAACAGAATGGACAGCTAGTGAAAATCTTCTGTGATATTTATTCTGTCTTTTTTTTTTTTCCTTGAACACAGTAAAATGATAAATCTACAGAATTCTAATATAGTGTGTGGGATGTGTTTTGCTTGCTGCATTTACTGACACCAAACTGTGAATTTTCATTACTATGGGGCAAATGCCAAGGCCACATTTGTGAAGTTCTTCGCTGGCTATGTAGATGAACATCCTGGTGGGGACAATTTGGCCTACAGCATCCACAGCGCACTTTAGTCTTCTGTTCCATATGGTCCGGTTGCCTGGAGATAAAGTATCAAAATAGAGCTGTAGTCTGTCTTGTCCAGATGACAAGGATGCTATTAACATGTTAGAAGAATAATAATAGCCAAATACCCAGTACTGAGACAGTCCTTCTCATACACTATGCATAACTTTTTATTACTGTTGATATTTAAAAATATACCTTTCAGGCTTGATTCTGATTCCATTTGTCACATTACTGTTTTTCAAGGTCTCTTTTTCCTACTCAGATATATTATACTCCAGCCTGAAATGTAATTGCAAGTCCTTGAGGCTCATAAGGGATTTGAATCCTTTGCTGACTTAGGATGCAGTTTAAATAAATGCACATCGTTAAGCAGGTATGTAGAAGTTGTATTACATTGGAACCTCAATATGCTGTAACTGTAATTCGGTATTATTAAGCATAGATATATTTTTCTCAAACGAACCTTTCCTGGAAAGGTCTCTCATGAAGAGGAAATGTGTAAGAACAAGCAACTGAACTTTCTGAACTGTTCTTTCACAAGACTCCCTCTGTCCTTTCACTCCTCTCATCTTGAAAAGGAGCCACACAATTACCATTTTATTACACTATGAGTGAAAAATAGATAAACCTATCTTGATTTCTCTGTATGTGGCAGCCCAGAATGAGTATACCTATAGGTATGTCTAAGGACCTGTAAACATCAGAAAAGTTAGGGTTACTGCTTACTATCCCTTCAGATTAGAGCTCCCTTATTGTGGCAACTGCAGCAGTTTTGCAGTTTGTGCTGCCTGTTTATGTTAAACATGAATGAGTGTGATGGAAGTTATTATTATCATTATTAAGGTTTCTACCACTGCAGTACTCTCTTGGGGTTTTTTTTTCTGTTATCTCTATGGTTTTCCAGAGATGCCAGCAGAATTTTTGAGCCTCTGTAGGCCAGGCATAAGATGAAGCAATCTGCAAGAAAATATCCTCTGCAGCTTTAATGAAAGAATTTCTATTACTGCTCCAAATACAGGAAGGCCAGGCTGCAAAATAGTGGAGCCAGCCACATATTTGGGCATTGCTCCATTCTCTCACATTTGTTCACTGTCATCACTCCCTTCTCCTCTTCTGCCTGCAGGTGTCATAAAGCATCATAAAGTCAAAGTGGAGACAAGGAAGCCTTGCTTCTGATTTGAATGGAAAAACTCTTGACTACCTCTGAGCAAGCAATTATCAAACTTGCCAAATGCAACAAGCTTTGCTGAACCCCTTCCATAATCACTGCTGTTTGTAGTGAATTCAGCAGAGTCAAAGGGAAAGAACATGGTGGGTAAGTGTTCCTTGATGTCAGGGCATGGAAGGACAAGAGGTCTGAGATCATGATTCCTAAGACAAACAAATCTGACTAGAGAGTTATGTACTTTTTATTTTTCCTGCAGTATCCCACCTCAAAGATATTTAAATCACCTGAATGTCAGCATACACAGTGCAGTGTGAGAACATACTGCTATGATACTGGCATCACAGCTGTTGGGCTCTGAGATGTCTGCTGGAAGCATGGAGACATCTCAAGTGAGCTTTCCATGTTCTGATGCTCAACCAGTGATGGTTTTCAGAGGTAACTTCTGGACATGTTTAGTGTATTTGCGTATTTACCTATTCTTATTTCAAGCTGTCTGAGCTAACCCAAAGACGTGGGGTAATTTCATGACAAAAGATTCAGTGCTTGCATGTTAGGGAAGATAGAGCTGCAACTATGCCTTCAGCTTTCCTTGTGCTCAGTCCTAAGT
Source organism: Perdix hodgsoniae (assembly GCA_035772895.1). Lineage (NCBI taxonomy): Eukaryota > Metazoa > Chordata > Aves > Galliformes > Phasianidae > Perdix > Perdix hodgsoniae. The sequence goes on from JAPSGF010000092.1 coordinate 749,203, forward strand.
GATCTCGGTGATGCTTCTGCAGTCAATATCTGATAGGGATTGACTTTGTCATAAGCATCTAGATTATTAAACAGTCTCTTTCCCAGGGATTAATGTGTATCAAAGAAGCTTTTGGCTAGCAATATCTTGACCCTTATTTCTTCCAGAAACAAAATTTCCATGATGTTTTCTGTGTGTTTCTGTGTCTTATGATTTGTGAGCCAGTCAGTCAGCCTCAGACAGAGATGTTGTAGAGGCAAGGAGGTCAGAGAACGTGTTCACAAACATGTTCACGCTTACCTACCCATGCATGGTACAGCCTGACCTGAGATCATCCTACAGTAATTGCCCTGAACAGGAACACACCATTCCTTCTCTGTCCAGATTTGATTTTGGAGCTCGGGTGCAGTTCAGTGCATGGCATGCTTGGATCATAGAGCATGAAGTCTTTCTGTGCTTCATAATCTGGATGGGAAAAAAAGTCTTAAAATTCTTTGAGTTTTATGTAAACAAAACCAAAAGACAAAAGGTATTTGTGGAGCAGCTCACACTTCAGAGAGTCCACACACTGTGGCAGGAGTCCAGCCTGTGCTCGACTTCAATAAATCTGTGTAAGCAAATCTTGGACGGGCAAGGTCCTCTTCACATGCCATGCATACAAGACTCACAGCTGCAGGGAAAACTTCACTTGTAGCTTGTGCTGTGGAAGCCACCTGGCAGACCAAGACACAAACATGTTGGAAGCTCATCCTCATTAGTTCTTACTTTTATAATTATTGTCTGAAGAAATTAAAGCACAACACTATTTCCTTTCTTCTAGCTCTACCTTTACACTGTGCTAGCCCTAAGCCTCTGCATGCGCAACATTTTTTTAGAAACCATGACTGTTTTAGAGGCTGAAAGACAAAAGCTCTTGAAGTTTAACTTCAAGCAGTATTTCTGGGGAAAAGGAACGAGAATTAGATGTCAGAATTAAATTAATGACTTATTATATAAGAAAAGCCCTTCTGTTGACTTTAGAAAGTTTTCTCTTCCCTCAAGGCCTGTAAAATAGCATTTGGAGTATGAAGACCTCTCTTGCTTTGTAAATAAGAAGATGGGGAAACAGTGTATTTAAAAAGAAATGATTCAAAAGATTCTGAAAGAGATAATCTAAGAAGTATGCGCTTTATACAGAATGTATTACTGAAAAAAGATGTGTCAGTCTAGACTGGACTGAAAACCAAATATTCCTTAGCTAGGGCTAGAGCTGAGAAAAGTAAGGTCCATTAAAAAACCAGGCTGAGTTGGGTGCAGCTGAGGGTAAATGTGATTCCCTGCCAGAAGTTTACTAGATAGCCATCCTCTTTGAACAATTTACAGATTCCTCCTTTTTTCCATTCCCAGTTTGTTACTGCTGGCAAAACAGCAAACATAATTGCAATTTCAGTTGAGCACCTAAACAAATTCCATGAGAAGAAGCTCATGGGAAAGTAAATAATTTTATGTTCCATATCTGATATGCAGTAAACAGAGCATGATTCCATAGGGAGAGCACGATCCCATAGGGAGAGCACTGAGGATACTAAATTCAGTCTTTGATAAAACCATACTTCCTTGGTCTTCATGTTTGCAGGGCAGTTGGCTGAGAAGGGTCATACGAGTCCTTGGCAGGAGCTGGTCACCTCCTTTCCAATGTGTTGAGAGAACAGTCCCAGCTGGGATTTTATACCCTGGCTATGCCGTCCCCAGGCTATAGGTGCAGAGGTAATGGGACATCCTTTACTCAGTCTGGAGGTCAGCAAAGGAATAAAATCTGTTTTCATTAAAGGTGAAAGCAGTTCCACTGAAAGAAGGGAGGAAGAGTTATCATGAGTGAGTTAAATTCAAACAACTTTATGGAGCTGCTCACTTACTGCTTCTTACTGCTATGACTTTGCCTCTGTGACATTAACATTGTTCTAACATCTACTTTGTGTGTATGCAGAAGGTGTATATGCATCTGCACATGTGCATACATATGTAAATATAAAAGTATTTCTACCCTATATTTAGCCATTTTCATACTGCATAGGTATAGACAAACTATCAGTTAAACAGAGACAAAAAATGCAGATGATAATTGGATCAGACAGAAAATGAGAAAAGACTGTAAGAGCTTAAGAAAGAAAATAAATGTGGAAAATTCTTTAATATTTCTTTAATGTATTTTTGGGATAACTCAAGTATGAATATGATTTAGGAAAGAAAAAAACACAATATAAAGAAAAGTGTGGAATAAGTAGGAGGAAGTCAAAGAATTTAGAGTTTATTCAGTAGAAAATCTGCTAGCAGAAGTTTGTAATGAAATATAACCAAATTGCCAACCAGGTATAACAAGGTATGTACCAAGATCTAACCTTGATGAGGTTATGTGTATGGTCATAGACTAATGATTTCCATAGACTTTCTTCATCTTGCTTATAGATTACAAGTTAATTCTCTTCCTTTCAGCACTTTTCCATGCTATTCAGACACCTGTAGTTGCTTTTGCTTGTCTGTTGACTTGAAGAAATTCTTCTGCTATCTGATATTATACGTCTTTACCTCTTGAAATACAGAAAACTGTAAAAATAAAAAAATTATATGTATGAGGCAGAAGAACATAGAAGTTGCAAAGTCCAGTATCCAAAACTTAGGCAATGTCAGAGTGAATTTTTCAGGGCATCCTTAATTTTGCCTCCTGGTGAATATGCATTATGATACAGTTTTAATTACAAGGTTGCATACTATTACTTTTCCCCAGGACACCTGCTTCAGCAGGGCACAGGATGGATGATGCTCGCTTAATGAGCAGCTATTCAATATGTTCTTTTATCCTCATTGCTTGGCATTTGGCCCCAGGCCTTATTTACTGCACACTGCTCAGGCATGGCTCTAAAGACAGAATTATTCATTTGCCACTCAACTGTTCTGTAGTTCTTCTCACTCTATCTAAACACATTGCAAACTTTAATGAATCTTCACAATACCATGGGAAGAGCAGGGTCAGCTGAACCCCTCTTATAGCTAGGAACCTGAACATTACAACTTATCCTCAGTGCTTGCATGTATTTGAACTGCTTTCTCTTCCATCCTTTCAGGAGAGACCCTTTTCTCAAGATGGCAAAACAATTTTCTCCCCACATCTTATTTGCTGACTGTTGTGGCTGAAAATTTGAAAGAAAAACTGCAATCTGAGGTGGCAATTCCACACAGAAAACTGCAGTCCTAAGAGAGCAATAAGCTTTGTGAAAGTACAGTGCACTCTCTACAAGACACTTTCAGCTACAGAAAGTGTGAGCAGCCTTTCCTGTAGTATTTCTATCTGTACACACAAGAGTGTGTACATACATACATAAGAATCAGACTTCCATGTGTAGGGATGCATATAGAAAGTCCTGTGTCCAGAGAGACAAAGCATGTGTAATGAAACAAGACTGAATCTTTCCCCAGTAACAGGGCCATGGGCTTCAGTACAGCTTTCACAAGTCCCTCCAGCTGAGGAACTGGCCAATGACTTTATGGCTGCTTCCTTAATGGTGAAATAAACAGATTTGCTTACAAAATCTAAAACCACTTTCAAATTATATTTATTTTAGATACTGTGCTCTTTGCTGGCATATTAAGCTCGAAAGCCTTTTGTAGCGTGCCTGTTTCTAAAATCACTCAGTTTTAAATGACCTTTGTCTAAAACAAAAAGCAAAACTGGGCAGAAAAATGGGATCTTCTCTTACCTTCCTTAACCTCTGCTGTTTACCACATAAGAGCAGTGAGTTAAAATAAAAACCTGGTGATACTTTATCGTGGGCCAGTGAAATTCAATATCCAATATCTGTTGGTGGATTTCTTGGCTTAAGAAGATGGCAGCTTGCAGGTGCTTCACAGAGATTAGCCTCTGCTTAGGAATCACTGAGAGGAAATGGAAGAAATGATGGCAGAAAGACTCTTTTTGGTGTTCTGCTAGAGGAAGATTAAAACATTGACAAATTACTTGAACTTTGATGAATTTTTTTAGAAATCGATACAGCCCAGTTGGGTAAAACACTATGTGTTTTTTTTTAACTATATCTGTTTGCTGAAGATCAGCAGAAAATTCAGCTAAATTAAAATTACCTTAAGAATCAGTGGTGTCTTAGATGAAAATTCCTGAAAACCAAGAACTGCATGACAAATTTTTTAATTAACAAGCAATTGGGTTTGAAGTTCAGAGCCAAATATTCTTTTTGTTTGTTTGTTTGTTTTGTTTTGTTTTGCTTTGCTTTTTTTTACTGTTTATTTTTAATTTATTTTTACCAGTCAGGATCTTCAAACATTTTTAATATCCCAGTCCATCTTCTCCAGATTTGTAGTCCTGGTCTGTGAGTTTGTGTCTTTAAATAAATTATTCTCACTGATGTTTTTGTGAATTTTGCTCTGCATATGCCAATAATGTACTCTTTCTGGACTGTATGAATCTACTTACTGGGACAGGAGTACAGAGTTTTGCTCTGGAATAGTATCTGTAGCTAAACGTTTTCACTGTTTATGGATGCCCATACCTGGCATTGAAATTCTGAGTATCTCACATCTCAGACGTGAATTCAGATGTTCCCAGCTTTGTGGCTAGGGTGCATAAGTTTGGCAAATCAAGATATGCTTGAAAGTCATACAAGCATTCCTGGAGAGAAGATCCAATAGAAGTCCTATCTTCCATGGGCATTGTGCAAAAAAAGTCACTTCAGTTTTCCTACGGAGGAACTTTCGACTTATCTTTTGACTCTGAGGATAAAATGATATTTGTTTAGACTTGGCAACCAGTGAACACTGCCTTCTGAAATGCCACAAGATCAAGGAGAGAACGTTGGGTGAACTAGATTAATCAGTACTGAGTTGTTTTTCTCTTTTCTGGTTCACAAAATATTCTCATTTACTTCATAGTTTACAGTGCAAGATAAATGGGCAAAATACAACTACAGGAGACTGAATTTTCTTTCTTGTCTAATATTTGCTGTGTATACATTCTCTTCTTTTTCCACTGTTTAGACTTAAAGATAAAATGAGTCTTTCCTGAAGGACTAATGGGAGAAGAAAAATGTGTTCTTATAATATTGGTATGTTCAAAGACTTTATTAAAAAACTATATATTGCAACTACAACTAAAAATTAACTGCATAATATGTGCAATCTGATTTTCAGGTGTCTTGGACTTCCAAAAGAATTGCCTCCATCTACTCCTGATGTGTCCTGTTTACTTTCTTCCACCATCTGCTAAAGTACTTTTCAGAAGTGTTGCCCAGATACTTTTGGCTTTTCTTTTTTTCCATTTTCCTTTCTTTTTTTCATTTGAATATTAACAGAATGCTTTTTTAAAAAAAATATTAGATATGCAAACTCATTAGGAAATAACCTCGGTTTGGATAATAATATAATTTGCAGCTACTCTGCATCTGCACAGAGCATTAAGGTAGTAGGAGAAAGAGCTTTTTCTTCATTGGCATTCATGGCACTTTCTCATCCTTCATTATCAGAGATGTTCTCCCAATGAGCTCAGCTACCAAGAAAAGGCCAAAATAGAGGAATCACAGTTGTCAAAGACCTTGAAATTAAAAGGCAAAATACAGCAACCTCATTGTGCAAGTGCTTCACTGCTCTTTCTCTGGTATGCCTAGCATATGCATCCAAAAGCCTGTGCAGCATTCAATAGGTTACTCTGAACATTGATCTTTTCCCTCTATTTCCATCACTGTTTAAATCATTAGTATATTTATCCCAGACTTTGCCATGAGAATTTCACCAGACTCCACTTGCAAATAACTCAATCTGTTTCCTGTAATTAATATGATTCTAGTAGCAGCTATGGCTGCTTTTTATTTAAAAGGGGAATTATTAATCTTTGATAATACTTCCTTTACACTGAAGCAATGAGACAAAGGCAGACTCTGTAAAGGAAGGAAGAAGGTTCCTGTCCTTGTACCTCCCCTTTGGGGGTGCTGAAAGCAACAGGACTCAAAAATCAATATTAAAAATCCAGCAAGTTCAACATCAATTATCTTCCCGTGGTGTTTTGCCCATCCCGGTGACTGGTGCCACACAATATGGTGCCAAAAGTCATCAGCCTGGCAGCTGGGGTGTTTTTGTTTTGTTTTGTTTTGCTTTTCTTTTATTTTCTAACACTGATCCAGTAAATATTTGCTGGGCCATTTGCACCATCTGCCATGCAAATGTTAGTCCAAGGAAGAATGACAGACATAGGGGAATATCCATGTTAAAGCATCATTTAAAGTGGAAATGCTGATGCCAGTGTCACGAAACAATGAGAACAAAGAAGATGAGCAAGAAATATGAAGGAGAAAAGGATACGGCCTCTGCAACTCTGTAGAGAATCATCTGATTCTCAGCACCTGTGACCAAAAGTGTAAAGTGTGCATTTAACAGCTACCGTCTTCCCCAGACACCATGAACATGGAAAACCAAGGACCTACATGCATATGGCTTGGCACTAGAAAAAGACAAACTGGTTTGACTTGATTGGAAAACAAACTGAGCCTCTGTCCAATATCTGCAACTAAAAATACTCGTTTCTGTGGCTGAAAAACACTTTGGTTTCTGTCTGTCGCTCTCAAGCGCTCAGGGGCTGCTGTCTGAGTCAGAAGCTGGGGGAGGTGTGATTTACAGCCAAACAGGGATCATCCTGAGATATGGCAGTGTCATTATAAACAAAAAGCCAGGAGATGCACTGATGTAATGAAATGCCAATGTTGCCTCAGGCCAAAGATGAGAACTTGTGATATTCTTCTGATAAGTATCTGGGTTTGGGTCCCCTCCCCAACTGCATGAGTCAGCTTCACATTTAATAGATGAGAATCTCAACATGTTTTGAATGTGTTTTCTCTGAATGGAAGCAACCTTCTTTTGAGATTTTAGTACCCACTGGGTCAGCTCACATGAACTCGCAAAGAAAAAGAAAAAAAAAGCCAGGAAAGAAAGAAAAGATGCTTTTCTTTTGTTTGACCAGTGGTACAGAGAATGGAGCAAAGACCATGATATTGATTTTCAGATGGCACACATCACACAACAGGTCAAGTTAGTCTACAGTAAAACACAAGGATATGTGTAACACAAAAGGAAACAATAAAAGGTGATTTCCTGGGCATCAGCCACTCACTGTTATTGTTGCCTCAGCCACACAAAACCCTGTGTACTCCTGATGCTTGACCTTCAATCACTATAACAATGCCATGTGGATATGAAAGCAGTGAATTTCACTTTCTTCCACTGTAACGTTCTCCACTGGCATTTGTGACAGGAATGATTGTTGTCAAAGAAAATTAGGTGTCAAGATGCTTGGACAGAACCTCAAACATCCATTGTGGTAGGAAATCAGAAAAACAACAATGTCATGACAGCTGTACATTAATGGAAGAATGATTGTTTCTGTAGGGGAAAAAAACACATCCACAGAACTCAAAACTTCTTTCTTCTTCAGCAAAGTGAGAAACTAATTACCAGTGCTGTTTGATTTTGATTATTTTTGATTATTCCTGCTCATATATTTCCAGTTTATATCTGATGCATTTTTGCAACCTATTGGGATTTCTGGTCATTTCTCTTTCCAAGGTGAAAACAAAAGAATACCTCTGTGCAAGACACTGCAAAGTATCAGCCTTCTAGCTCAAGTCATAATGACAGTTCACAGGCAAGAGGACACCAATTAGCTGCATCTTTTGGTGCTTCAATGGAAAGTACAAACAAAACCACATCATCCTTCCCATTGGAAGAAAGTATAAACAAATCAGTTTGGAAAGCCATGGTTGAAATATGTTTTTGTTTTGTTTTGTATTTATATTAGAAAAATAAAATCATTTTCCATGTGCTTGCATAGGGATCATCTTTCTCATTTTGTATGTGAAGGACAGTGAGAAAGAATTATAATTTTTTCTTTCCTGTCCATTTTCTCTTTCATAACTGAAAGAAACAAATTATGCTGTCAGAAAGGAAATGAGGGTTGCATTTCTTGCTTCCAGACTTCCTTTGCTGCCATGTAAGTTATGCTTGCCTGTGTTGGAATGGGGAGGGTTATATACTTTATCAGTGATGGAGTTGCTGCTGTGGATTTGCAGAACAGTGATGTGAGTGAATCTGAAACTGTCATCTTTCTCTTGTTTGGTGAGACAAAAGGTAATTTTTAAACCAGTCCCATGTGTCATTCACACATATTCAGCAATCTCTGCAGACCCATCCATCTGCCACCTTTACCCAACCTGAGGACTAGGAAGCCCACCTCGAGGAAATGGAAAGCATGTATTAAAAATAATGAGCTTTGGTTTTGCAGCATCCCAGAACAAATTTTTCACTGATGTCTATGTTAAGGCTTATTTGTTTCATTTGAATTCTATTTCTGTTGTTTAACCATTAATTGATTCATCATAGATGTACTGATTCAACACAAAAGTAGAAGGTCAGTGCCCAGTTCTTTTCAATTTTAATTCCAATTAAATGTTGCTTTCTAGCATCTTGATCTGACGGGCTCCCCCTGCACTCAGCTCTTTGTGTCTTCCTTTCCTTTCAAGCTATTTGACAGCCACTTCCAAGCAGGAGATAGCAGCTGCAGCAAACTCTCATTCTTGTCTTCCTTGTTTGCCCCAAGTGAGATGAAACTGTGTAAAAGGCATTTATTCTTTGAGATCACTAAGGCTGAGACTTGGGGCACAGTTCTGTCATGTGCCACAGGACTTCCATAGTCCAGTTTTCAGAGAGAGAATTCTGCGTGCTTTTTGAAAGAGATTTAAATCTCAGGAAAGATGCAACGTATTTCTGAAAATATATCAGATCTAAGGAGATAACTTTCATAAGCGCCATCTTGCCATGTTAGGATTTGCAGTGTCATTCCTATGGGGACACTGTAAATGTATGCAGTGCTTTAAAGCATTGTCTGGTGTTTCACATACATTGTGTTTCTCAAAGCAATTGACTGTTGTCTGGGGAAAAAAAAAAGAAATTTACTACATTAAGCAATAAATATTATATGTAATTGCATTTAGATATAGATTCGTATTTCCATGTTACATTTTATCATTCTATAAAGGCAACACCCAGAAGGTAATGAATAATTATAGAACTAGGCTGGGCATCGGGAGTGATTTTATGAAATTTTTAGGCATCCTTTGACATGAAAAATCCAATTGTTTGTGGTAAATACGTATGACTGTTTTCCTTTTTCTCACTTTTTCTGGAGATCTTAGTTGGGCACGAACAGCACACATTATCAGTTGTAGACACACACAAGGTGTCAGAGCCTCAGAGCATTTAACTCTGTCAAAGCACGGTCTGTGGCAGGAAAGGCAGCACTGAGAGGACCAGGGAGGGTGCTGGGCATTTGCTCTGTGACTCTGCCACTTCAGTGGGCCTGTTTCACCTTTCAAACAGATGGACCACTGTGCAGCTTCGTTTAGGCTGGACTCCAACATTTATGTTTCCCAGGTAGATTCTCACATGGTGGTCCTCTTCCTGGTGCTTCAGGGATGGCACTTGCACCACTTTCCTTAACAACAAGAAGAGCCAAGTTTGCAGCAAGGCAATCCTTCTCCTCAGAGCACACGTTATCCATTACCATCATGAGGTTTCTAGAGCTGTGCAAGCTTGTCTTTTCCTGAAGGACAAAGTAATCTCCTTCATACAGCTTGGACCTAATGGTTGGCAATCCTGCGCATGGCAGGGGGGGGTTAAAGCTCAATGATCCTTAAGGTCCTTTGCAACCTAAGGCAGTCTATGATTCTATGATTCTAAGTCCTTTCTATGATCTTGGACTTATCAGAGAGATGTTCCACAAGCTTTACAGGCAAAAAGAGACCTATAGGACCTCCCTGGTGAGAAAATTCCAGAGCGCAGAGGCCAGGTTTGGCAGAGATTTCTAGACATCATGCTGCCATGTCAGATGACACAGGGGGTATAAAGCAGCTAGAAAGCAAGTTAACTGAGTTAGGTACACAATTATATTTCTTGAACTATTTTGTTTCCTGATAGCAATCAAGCATAGTTAATCTGTGTAAATATTACAATTATATAGCAAGATAAAAACTTTCATCTTGCTGAAAATTCTTTTTCATGAGAAATATGTCATTTTCTGATGGGATTTTTAGTCTTCCAAATTAATTTTCATTCATGCCAGAGAAGGTTGGGGAAGATGACTAAACTATTTTTTCAGATTTTTTCTTGCCCTCCGTGTTTTTGCCTTGATAGGAAGGTACAGTTTTGATTCTTTCTAGTCAGTGAACAAGCCACAGGTTTCTTAGAGGACCGCTGTATGGAAATGGACAGTCTTGGGAGGGGAAGCATTTCTGAGACAGTACAATGGGAGTCTCATGTAAGTACAATTACTCACATCCTGATGCTTTTGAAGCTTTGGGCTCCAGCCCATTACGAATTGCAACCTGCAGGGCGGATCATTTAGCAACCGACGGAATTCGTTAGACTAGAACAATGATGACATTTGTATTGGCAGCTGTCTAGCAGCAAATATTTTAGTTTCATGCTAAGCATGTTCAAACCGAACAGGAATTGATTATAAACCCAAGTCAATATTATGCTGGCAAAAGTAAAGTGTTCAGTGAGAAAAAAGTGTCCACTTTTCAGAGAAACTTATTGTAATGTATTATTAATGCAAAGATGATCAGATAAAAACTGGAAGTTGGCCAGCTGTCAAAAACTCAAAGTGAATCAAAAATTTATAGAACACTATTGAGTTATAACAATCCTATTATAGATCCCAGCAATCATTTCTGCTGAAGCACGCTCCTTAGATTATTTTACTGTTGAGACATTAGGATACAAGGATTTAAAGCTTTGAAGAGTCTCTCTCTCACACTCTTTTCTTTGGAATAGCATAAAATTAAAAATGAAATTTACACAGTAAATTATTTAGCTCCAGTTCACGTTTGGATTGAATAAGAACAATAGAGTTTGAAGTCAGGGCAGTATTTTTCCTTTATGGATTGTATTTTGCTGACTTACATGAAAAATTACTGCTATTACATTCAAGCAGAATGAATTGCTTTATGAAATCTGTAAACTTAATTTGTGCATGCACTCAACCCACTAGCTGCAGACGTGATGCTTTCAGGAAAAAAAAAAAGGGAAAAAAAGAAACACCCCCCCCCCACACATACACATACACACCCTGGTGAAATGTTCCTCTGTCTATGGATTTTCTCTCCTTGAGAGTGTTTTCAATTTTTATTACCTATGTCATTCTTATATATGAGATCCATTCTTCCCAAATGCTGGGCAGTGACATTAGGTGGATACGTTCAGAAATGGGCACCTATAATCGTCCATATCTCTGACTGTCTGTCCCTTTTTGTGCCAGGATTTCTAAAGGACCTATCACTCCTTTATTTAAGCTTCATATTTCTTGTAGATAACTTAAAGCAAAGGATGCCTTGAAATATCCCTGCTGCTAGATATCAGCTTCCTCTGTCTCACTTAAGACTAAGCAATAATTGTTCCCTGGAAGGAAGAACAGCCTTAAAGTAGTGCTAGTTTAAAGCAATGTAGTTCTGAAATAAGGATGAGTCTCCTTCCTTCCTATCATATGTGTCTCAGAGAAGATGAGCTTACCAGATCCAGTGGTTCTAAATAGTTCTATAGATGAGTAGGATGCAAAAGGTGCCTTTGCGTTCCTCTTTGTTTTTGCCATATTACCAAGCCTACCGTTTTCACTCATTTATTATATTTTATAAAAGATAAAGTAACTGTTTTTTAATAGTAGGCTTTAAGTGTAGGGAGAAAGGTGTTAAGAATGGGCTGGAGGGTCTTTCTTTGTTGCAGCTGCTGTTCAACAACTAAGGAGTGTCATAATATGAGAGCATAGATGGGCACAGTTTGTGGGCTGCAATGCAGCTCCCATGAAAAACATAGCAAGCCACATTGTCATGGTCCTGAGTTTGAGCTGCTGTACCAGCTTCATCACCAGCCACCTTCAGCACCATGCTAGCCACCAGCTCTGGGTTAGTGCAGTTCCTGCAGGCTCAGACCACAAGTACAGGCCATCTGCATCTGCCTACCCCATGTTGTGCAGACTGTCCCGTGTTTTCGTTTTGGAACATGGAAAAATGGAGACTCTTTGTATGTCTTTGAATAACTGATAATCTTAAAATGGATCAGATTAAACTTTTCCTCATTTGCCAGCTCATATAAAGCCTGAATGCCAGAGCAGCTTTCATCTGCTCACAGACGTAATGTAATGAAACGATGGTAGATACCATGACCCATGAATTGTTATTTTTAACTTGACATTTCTTTCACGTCATTGCAGATGTATTGAAGAATGGGAAATAAATGAAATTACTGGGTTCTTTTGAACTAACAGTCTATTGTCAGGTTTATCGTGTTACAGTGGTAGCTGCAATTGCCTTAAGTGATTTTTAATGGATAGCAGTACACATCAAGTTATGATCTTGTCAGATATGAAAACTAACCAGTGTTAAGTTTCATCAATATTTGAATGGAAGACTAGAGAAAATCCTGAGGGTTAAACAGAGCTGGGAGAACAAGAGGTTATTAGGAAATAAAAAAGCAACTGAAACACACATAACAGTTAATTAAAATTAATTGACCATACTATTTTCAAAAAAATAAGTATAATTGTAGCTGTTTATGCAAAATATGCATGACGATTACTTCGTAATTAAGAAGAACAGAAAGTTGATAAACAGTCACAATTGCTTCATTTACATATATATGTGATTGCCTTCATATTCTCCAGTTTGACATTTGCCAGCTAGCAATGCTGCACTGTAATTCTAAGTATAGGGATGATGAGGAGCCAAGTTCTACTGTTCTGATATAAGATATGATCTAACATGCTACCAGTACATTAAGATCACTAATATAAAATTCTGTTGTGGTATAGTCCGAAAAAACAATTATGCTTGTTTCTGGCAAACATAAAAAAGAAATGATCCCTGGCTTTTCAAGTCTCATAAAAGGAAGAAGACTGGAGACCAAACATATGAACAGAGAGGAAGAGTTAACATCTGTTAAGTTACATATATTACAAATTTCCTTGTTTTCAACTAGGGTGAATAAGGTCAAGAGAACAGGGGCAGTTGCAGAGAATAGTCACAGTGTGCAACATAATGGAATCATAGAATCACAGTATCACTAAGGTTGGAAAGGACCTCTAAGACCATCCAGTCCAACCATTCACCTATCACTAATATTTTCCACTGAACTACATACCTCAGTACAAAATCTAAATGTTGTGACAGGGGAATAAAAAGATCCATTCAAATCACATACCTAGTGGTTTATCATCCAGATTGTTCCCAAAAACAGAGCTACTTGTGTGGAGAGTAACTTATTCTTCCAGCCAACATTCTGAGTGTGGTAGCACCTTCCTATCTGATTGCATTGCTTTATGACATACAGAATGTCCGAAATTTATCTTAATTCTTAATTAAGCCATTATTTGCACAAGGGAATACCTGTGATATGGCTATAGTGTCACAAAGGTTTTCTCTTCATTCTTTGAGATGAAAGGAATTTAGCTCAGCCATGCAAATCTTCCCCAAGCTTCCTGCTGCACACGTGAAATTCTGTCTCGGATACAAATGTATGTTTTTATTTATTTGTCCTTTATTGTGTATTATTTGAACTGCTCGCTTGAATGACGATCCACACATGTAAACTTAAACAGGCTTTTGCAATTTTTTTTTTTTAATCTGGGCTTTTCTAAGGCACTCGTTGCTCTCAGCATCTGAGCTCAGCACCCATGCCGAGCGAATGAGCAGGAAACAATCTCCTGGAGTCATTTTAAGAGCCTTTCTGCAAATGGTTTTGCACCAGTTATCTAATGGTGCATGAAAGCAACATAAAACTGGAAAAGCTCTTACCAATACTTCCGTGTAATCACAGCACTAGGACGTCAGCTCTCTGGGCTTGAATTTTTGAACGGCATAGTATGGTTCAAGTATCACTTGATGCTCAGGCCTGAATCATCTCCTTTCTGCCTAGTGAGCGGTATCGTGTCATGATGACATTGTAGTTGGGGTTTCTCTCATTTATTGTTTCAGAATCACAAATCAGGTTTTCTCTGGGGGAGGGGAGCAGCTGCGTGGCCAAAGATGTCTTCAAGCAGCTGATCTCAATGTCTTCATTTTCTATCTGCTATGCAGATAAAGTGAATTGTTCTACAAGTACATTTTCCAAATGAGGATGACACCAGCCATATCACTATCTCCGACTTAACTAGAACTATGTTACAGTTTATTGGACAATTGTTCCGGGCTTCCTGCCTTCTCTCTTCTACTCCCCTCTGCCCTATTTGTTTTTGATTTACAGCTCTGGGCTGTAGAAGACTTTTCCACAGGCATTACCATGTAGAGTTTTCATCTTATTAGCATCTGAGGCAGTAAAGCATCTGATTCCGTAAGGGCTTGTCTATAAACCTAAAGGTCTTGTCTGTGTTAGTGTCTGTTTGGCTATTTGTGAGCACTGGCCAGCCCATTAAACTGTCAGTAATAAGTACTACCAGCTATATTTGAAGCCCCAATACTTTACAAATCTTCAACATTCCTCCAAAGTATATGGTGACCCATTATCTCAAATGAGCTCATTGCAAATACAGTATTTGGTGACTATTACCTCAGTGTAATTCACTAGAGTGTTGGCTAATGTTTTGCTTACTTTAGTTAGTTTCAAAAGAACAACTGTAATAATCAATTATCAGCAGGCGGTGGTTTCCTCCATGTACAAATGCATCAATTACCAATTCCTGCCAAGCTCTGCTGGATGCATCACAAATTGTTGTAGCTTCCCGGTGATTTTGTCTCTTGCACTTTGCACTGTGGCAATGATTTCTGACCATTTTTACTGTCTGTGCATTCATGTTGGCCCAATAAAGTCTGCCTGTTGCCTGGTCTTTTGCATAACGCCATCTAAGGAGTCATCATGAATCTTTTTCAGTCTCTCTTGGTGCATTTTAATCGGATTCTGTGTTTTCCCTTCTTTCTGCACTTACTTATTCTCTTTGTCACCTCTGGGTTTTTTCCATTCCAAAAGTCTCTGGTAGTCAAGGGAACTAGTTTCTGTGCTGCCCGGGCTGAGCTTATTATTTCTTTTAAAGGACTCATTGCATTGTCACTCTCAGTTTCTGTTTTTCAGCTCATGTATTTTGCAGATCTGGTAACTGGCACGGCCGTGTGTGCACTTGTTATTCCCAATACTTCTCTAGGCATTATGTGGTTTCTTTCTGCATTTTGTCCAGCTTTGAAATTACTCAGAGCTTACTTTTTTATTTAAGCAGTATCTTTATAACTCTAGCACTGACCATGGAGTTCACTGTGCCACAGTGAAGACAAGGGTCTGTCCTCATTTTAATATCAAGTAATATGAAAGCATCCAGATTGGCATAAGCAAAGATCTATCCTGCCCAATATCTTACTCCTGGCAATGACCAACAGCAGATGCCACAGGATGAGTTTTAATAGTTGTCAAGTGTCTAATTAAACATTGTCCCATTGTCCAAGTTGCAGGTCAGTGGTTTCAAAAAACATTTTATTGGTTTGGTTTGGTTTATCAGGTTTTTTGTTTGGTAGGTTTGGTTTTGGTTTTGTTTGTTTTTATTTTTCTTTCAATTACCCTAGGTCTGTATTTCTTCTGTACACTGGTTGCTTTTTGAATCTTTGTAAATTTTTAGCATCCATGAGCTGAAGTATAACTTGTGAGAACTCTTTTTGAGAACTTACCACCTCCTGGTGCTACATGATGCTTTCTTGCTCTTCTACAGGAAGAGATGGTGAGTAGTTCCTCCTCAACTGATCTTTCCCTGTCATTCACAGTTTCATAATCTTCTGTTATATGCCTCCCTCAGTCATTCCTTTCTCAAACACAATCTTGTTTTATGTTTGCTCCCTATTCTTTTCTCGATCATTCTTTTCATTTGTTTTTTTTTTTCTCTCTCTCTTTTGATAACAATGAACCTTGCCAATATTTTCAAGGAACTGTCTATTTATTCATCGGAAGACAAAAATCTTGCTCCTGAATGGTAATATCAGATAAAATTGCTTTCATATACTTTCATTTTTTCCTTATTTTGCATTTCTTCAGTTTGACTTCTGTAGTCCAGTCATTCAATTTTAAGAGGTACTTAAGATTTTTTCCATCACTGGCCTTCAAATTTCTTCCCCTGAATAAACTGGTATCCTCAGTAAAATTTGCTACTTTACAGCCCACCCTCTGCTTCTCGGCTTTTAAGAATATGTTAAACAGCATGAGTCCTAGCACAGTCCCCATGGGTCTTCATTGGTGACCTCCTTCTGCTGTTATAATTGGCCATTTACTCTTCCCCTTTCTTCCAATTGTTTAATCAATTATTTATTCATGCAACGACCTTCCTTTTTATCCCATGACTGTTTAGTTACCTTAGGAGCCTTTGTAGAAGGACCTTGCAGAATGTCTTTTGGAAATCCATGTAGACTATCAGTCAGATCTCTTTTATCCATATGAATGAAATACACATTTTTTTAAGTGGGAATAGTCTGACCTATTTCCTGCCACCTACATCAGGATGAAAAGAAGCTTCCTTTGCAGTGTGTATTCATTCCGTTGACTTGGGAGGGGAATCCATACACATAGCCAATGGCCTCAAGGTGTTTTCCACTGAAGACCACAGGTATCCTAACCTTTCTGTATAAAATTGATAAGGACATGGGTCTACAACTTCCTGGCCCAAAAATCACTTGTCATTTGGAGTCCTACGGAATTCAGGTCTGGTCTCTGAGTATAATTTTCTGAAATAGCTCATGTTCCATAGTCCATTAATTTGTCCAGGGTTTATAAAAGTAGACATAATTTCTAGCAGCTCAGATCATAGAATCATAGAATGGCTTACATTGAAAGGGACCTTAAAGAACATCTAGTTCCAACCCTCCAGCCATGGCAGGGTTTCCAATCACTAAATCAGGGCCCCATCCAACCTCACCTTGACTATCACCAGGGATGGGACATTGACAAACCTCTCTGGACAATGTGTACCAATGCCTCACCACCCCCTGAGTGAAAAACTTCTTCCTATAATGTAAAATAAACCTCCCCTCTTTTAGTTTAAAGCCACTGTCCTATCACTATCACACCTTGTAAAAAGTCGATCCCTCTCCTGCTTCTAAGCTATCTTCAAGTTTGGAAGGCTACAGTGAGGTTTCCTTTCTCCAAGCTAAACAAGCCCAACTTCCTCAACCTTTCTTCACAGGACAGGTGACCCAGATCCACAAATCTGGACACAGAAGAAGCATTATCCTAAGATTCTTCCTTTGTGCATCTATGAGTTCCCATATGATTACCCATCACTTAAGACTCTCTGAATACACATGCTTTCCATTACTTGGTAAGTTTAATTTCAAAATTATGGGGCATGTTTTTAAGTAGGCTTTCTGGTTTCTCTACCTGTTTTTTTTTTTTGTTTGTTTGTTTTTTCTTTCCCATAGACTGCCTAATTTTCTTTCAGAATGACTCTTTTCCATGAATGAAAAGGTACAGATTAGCATGTTCAATGTCTAGCTTAAATACTTCATCTGTTCATATAAATTGAAATAAGTATTGATATATCTGTCATCTACTCTTATTTTAACAGAGAAATAATCCTTCATTTAATTCATTATATTACTGTAACAAATATTACTATTTGACCTTGTGAGTATGCTTCTGTAGACCCTTGTCATTCGAGAGTTTCCTTATTCAAAGGTTTCAAATGATTTTTAGAATTAACCCAATCAGTTTTCCTTTATGCTAATTATATGAATTATTAGAACTGGGATAAGTATTCTTCTCCATCTGCAGCATCTTAGAATACCAATTCAGATTTATATAAGAGTTTGGTTGGCTGCATTTCCAATGATAAAGGATTAGCGTGGAACAGCTTGGTCCTTCTGGTATACTGTCTTTTTTGTTTTCAGATTCCTAAAAGCACTTGTTTATTTATATTTTCCTTAATCTGCTGAGTTGAGTTTTTTTTTAAATGCGTTTAATTCTGAGGCATTTTCTTCCATGTCTGAGATCATATAGTAGTATCTATTCAAAATCTTGCTGGCAGTTTTTGATCAGATAATTTTAGTCCGAATGAGCTTAAAGTCTTCCACATTATTCTCAGAAAACAATTACAGCTGTCTTTCCTTTTTTAAACTAATTGCTTATAATTCTACAGCTAATGAAATTAAACACTGAATGTCCTACCTCTAGATAAGTATTGGACTACTCTGGAAATCTGAATATTTTAAGGGGTTAAAAATACATGATTTTTAGTTATGTATCTGGGGATTATTTAAAATATATAACGTTATTTAACTACAGATTAATTTTTCTAGTAGGAAGTGTCTCATCATTTCTGACTCAGTCTTCATAAGCTCTTGCTCTAACATTTGGCAACTGTTGCTCTGATGATGCTCATGATCCCGGACCTGGCCTATCAAATGTTATTTTGGGCCTTCATAGTAGAATTTCTTCCTTACACATTTGTGTTACAGCTCTAGGACCTCTCTACTGCTTTCAAGCCTCAGAGGTAGCTGTGGAGCCCAGGTCTCCTATCGAGGTACGCCTGGTGTGAAGTCTTCCTTGCTGGAGGAGACACAGGAAGAAGAGTTCCAGCCTAAAGAAGGAGTTTCTTCATCAAACCACCCCCTGGTGCAACTATTACTTTCTACCATGTGCAATGTGTATTTCTGCTCCCATGTGCACAGTGAAAAATGTTCAGTCTCACCATGTTGTACCACCCCCAGAGGGTCATTTCCCAGCGTTGGAACAGTCCCCAGCAGGACCACATCAGGAAGAATGTGTACAAACATCTCACATCATATCCCACTTTACACTCCACTTTGACAAGGAAAGCAGAGGCTGGAGGAAATGGAGGTTAGTTATTGCCATGCATGTCTGTGATTCTGAGTCACAGACAGATGGCCTCACATCCCACCACTGCACAAGAAGCATGAGGTGGAGTGGTGGGTTAAACACAGATCTCCCAGCTGCCAAACAGTGCCTTAGCTTTATGCCTGAATGTCTCCACTGTGATGTTGAAGGTTTTTTTCAGGTGAGTTGTGAAGCATTTAGCTTGCTCCTTTGCAACCATTGAGGATCCCAGGATTGCTTTTCATGAGCTTCCTGTAGCATTACTTAGCTGAGTGTCCTGGCTACAGTCCAGCTTGGCTTACTGCAGACTGCATCTCCAGACTTCTGTCATTTCAGTCGTGTGACATAAACCATCCGAAAACATCAGTCAGCTCTGCTGATGCTGACAAAAAGTTACATAGGCTTGCTGCATAGCCACTGTAAAGCCATGAAGTGAAGTAGTGCTTTTACGCAAATGCTCAAAGCAGAGTTCAATTTAGCTATCTGTCTGCAATTCCAGAGCATGGAATTTTTCAGTGTTTTTATGACCATTATTGTTATTATAAAATCGTGTATGACTTCATGGACTAAGGAGCTCTATGTCAAGGCAGTTTTTTGCCCTGAACTTGAAACTGATTACATGCAGAAGTCAAGGGCTTGTTTTGATAACAGTTCTTATGGAAACTTTGGAAACAGACAGAAAGGGATGAATAATTCTGATCACTCTTCAGAGTCGGGCAGAGTCCTAAGAAATTTCTGAGCACCTCTTGAGAATTTTCTCTTCATTTTGATATTGAAATACCCATAGGTTTTGATCTTCCTTTCCTGCCAGATGGCCCTTCCCAGACAAGCAATGGCAATGTTGATGAATGTTAAATGTGATCCTTCGGCATGCAGATATGGTAGATAGTGTAGTTTTCTACATTTGGCTGACCTACCTAATCCGAAATTATAGTCCCTTATGTTCACTGATCTTCACTTTTCCATTCTTTATGATAATGGGACAAGGCTCTATTTTCAACACTTCTCGTGTGTATAGGAAACAAGTCACAGGCTATAGCCTCCTCACCTATAACCTACACCAGGGATACCTTAGGCTTGCAGTTACAATTGTTTGTAAAATGAATGCTAATCCTGAAACACATAATTAGCAGGGGGTTTTTTTGTTTGCAGTTTTACTAGATTATAAGATACAGCATGTTTGCTTTGTAAAAGCATTGCATTGACTCCATCTAACAGTTTTACAGTTAGCTCTTTAGCAATAACAAAATATTAATCAGACTTTGTAAGAATTTTTACCCATTTTCCATGTAGAGATTTTTCTCTCCCTCTGCTTAAAATAGTGTTCTGATTCTTTCATGTATATTCTCATCATTTTATTTTTGCACTCATTTCAAAGCATAGGCAGCTCTTTTTCAGGTATGCAAAGAAGGTAAAACATTCTTTAAGCACAAGACCATCAGTAGACTTCAGCTGCTTTCCTTCTTTCCAGATCAGTACATGTTTAATATGTCAACACCAGCTTTGGATGTAAAACTCTGCATGGTGAGCTGGTTTCAGTTGTCTGGATTTATTGCCTGCATTCCTTTAAGGTCTGATCCATTACACCAGTGCTGTATGATGTTTCTGGAATAGCACATAAAACTTGTTTGGGATATTCATTTTCCCTCAGAGTTACCTCTTTTCTGTGACAAAGATTTTGAAACCTCTGGATAAGAGGAAGGTAGTTATTATTTCTTATTATCCTATTCCAATTCTATTCCTTGTATTAGTCAGAAGTCTGAGTTAATATTCAAGAATTCTCAGTAGGTCTTTTTGCTTTCTAGAAACCTGACAAAGATGCCTTGGTATTGTCAACCTGCCTCTTTGTTATACATACTCAAAAATTTGCTCAACAAACTGCTAAATATATTACTTTATGTTAAATGGAATCCAACATTTTTTAAATATACTCAGAAAAACATGCTCTGGAAATCACAAACTATAACCAGCTTGAGGAAATGAAATCAATCAGTATCTCACCCACTAGATTAGGGGAAATATATTTTCTTTAAAAAAAGAAAAATTGCTTAAAAGAAAGGCCCAGAAAACTAAAAGGTGAAATCCTTGTTATATTTCTGTGTTATTGGCAGATGCCCCAGGCATCTCTGTCTTCCATATCTTGAAAAGTGGGAATTATTTACCCTAGAGCATGGAACCTGAAAAGGTGTTGGAGTTCAGATAAACTGTGGGGCAAAAGAGGGTTTAACAGGGATAAGGGAAAACAAGAGCAAGGATTTCCTGATCCCACCAGTTGCAGTTCTGCTATGGGAAATCTGAATGCTTGAGTGTGTGTTCCAGTGCCAGCCCTTTCTCCCCAAGGCAGTTCAGCACTCAGGAAGTCAGTCGACATGGCCAGCTCTGTCCATCATTTCATGCTGTTTGTTCTCCTGGGAATTCCAGCTGTGGTGAAAGCTAAGAAAGAGCACAGGGCTTTTTTCTGAGCAGCAATAACAATTTGCTCCTGACACTGCATCTCTTCTCTCTTTGTGCTCAGCCCTTCCCAAGAATATGGGTTCACTTCCTTCAATCCATCTGGAGTAATTTGCGATGACAACAGATAGCACAGGGGGAAGCAGACGTGACCCCACCGCAGGTCTCGGGCTCCTGCCTAGCAACAGCAGCCACTGCCGGCTGGTGTCCGCCCCCCACTGCCTGCCCGCGAGAGCCAACGCTGATGGACTTCGCATGTGACTCCTGAAACTGAATTACAGGAGTTGACCCGACCAGAAATGCCAAGATCACAAAGTCTCGGGAGTTTAGTTGCTAACATAATGCATCATTACGCCGCTGAATCAAACTCCTTGCTTGCTGTTTGCAGCCACATTAAATATAAATAAGAGAACTAAACAAACCGCTGAAAAATAGTCTAATTAAATTGTGCAGCAAGATAGGCCCATGGCTTTTTGTGCTTCTAATTCCCCATGAAGAAAAGCATATTCACTTTCCTCCTTTTTCATGACATTTGTTCCCATACAGAAAGGCTAAAAGCAGCTGGCACTGGCTTGTTATAATAAAGGACTTTTGAACTCGCCAGTGAATGACTTTGCAGGGTTAAGCAAAGCATCTGCAGGACCAAAACAAGACCCAAATAAGCAGTGAATATGACCAAACTTGATGTGCCTGCTGATCTGAATTGCAGGATAAGCCTGCTGCCTGGTCATGGGACCCTTCACTTGCTGGCCTGACACAGGAGTAGAGTCAATGCATAGCTTAGCATGGCATGGCACAGCATAGTGCAGCACTGCATGACATGGCATAGCATGGCATGGTACAGCATGGCATGGTGCAGCACTGCATGGTACAGCATGATATATCATGGTATAGCAAAGCACGTCATGGCATGGTGTGGTACAGCACAGCACAACATGGCATGGTATGGCATGGCACAGCATAGTATGGTGTGGCACAACCCCTTCCCTGCCCTGCTAAAGGTGTAGTTCTGCTTTAAGCATGTTATTTCTTACAGGCTGGAAGATAAGCTGGTGCTCAAGCACTGTGCTTGCCAAGGGCTAACTGGGGGTACTTATAAGTTCTTCCTGCAAAGCATTCCCTTTGCAAGTTTTACAAGACTTAAAAAGGAAAAGCTTTGTGAATGCTACTTGTAGTCTTTTTTTTCTCAGTGCTCCTTCTCACTTCAAGTATTTATAAAATAACTTTACGCAGCTCTGGCTGTCAGTAATTCTGCCTACAGGAGAAGTACCTATTAAACTTTTTATGATTTGTAAACAAGTACATTTCTTTTAAAAATGATGATGTTTTCATGATCGATGCCCCAGTCCCTGGATTTAGCTCCAGAAAGGTACTTCATGGAAAATACCTTCCAGTCACTCTGCTTCTGATTACAATAGCAGATCTGAGAAATGGCCACTTGCCATGTAGTCCTCAGAGCACTCGTAATATCTCCCTTCTCCCAAATCAAATGTATTTGAATCTCTTTGCCTCATAGAATCCAGCAGCTTTTTGGGGTGAGGAAAAGCACATACTGCGAAGAACGAGAGGCTGAATATTTCCCTCTGGATTCAGGTTGATAAATATTAAAGAATGGAAGCACTTCTGATTTGTAGAGAAGAAAATAGACACTACTCCAATCTCATGGGCCATATTGGAAAGCTTATTTTATTTAGCAAAGAGAGTGATGGAAATTACACTGGAGATGTCAACGCTTTGGTAGCCCTGAAGCATTTTGGCACCCTCCAGACACAAGAACTGAATTGAGAGCCTGCCCTGCTGCCATGCTCTCTGCTGCTGTAACAGGTGTGTGGTGAACTCGTGCCCAGAGACCGATGGCTGTGCTGCCAAAAGGCGGAGAATGGTGTATTGCTGATGAACCAGCAGGCACCGACTGGCCAGGGAAACGGCCTGACCATAGCAGTGTGTAGAAACATAAGAAAACATAGCCTTGTGTGAATCTCCATGTGCTGTTTTTTCCAGCAGTCTGCATCCTCTTGGAAAGTATTAAGATTAGGCAGTATATTTTAATTGCATCAACAGCCATTTTTTGAAAGAGCACACACTGAGGGCTCTATGATTCGCCAATCATGTATGAACTCACCAATGAAACAAGCCTCCAGTGCCCACACCTAACCCTTTTTTTTGTCCTTGATCAAAACGTACAGCATTCTGAAATTCTCTAGCAACAGCATTTCTAAAAATAGCCACTTAGGTTTCCCACACAGAATATTCTTGTAACCTTTATAAGTGTCTGCAATGACAAAATCATTCCTATTGTGATTAATGGTGCTCTGTTGAGGAATATTGGGGAAACATACCTACAGGCTCTGACAATGATTTTGTGACTAATATATTCCCCTGGTTTGCCTTTGAACTCCATCATTCCTTGCCTTGCAGCTGCGTTTAATGAGTGGCGAGATTATTCAAATGAGCCCACAACAAAATGCTGTTTTCTTAGTTCCCAGATCTTAAGAAGACATCTCCTGCCACAGTCAGTAGGTAAAACCTGAATCACAACCTTGGCATTGAGTTCAATTTTATGCTTAAGGGTTTGTAAGTACCTTTGTACCCTATAAATATAATTGTTCTCAGTTGTGATGGAGCTGATCTCTACTTACAGCAGCTGCCAATGAGCCAGCAATAAAACAAAGGGAGAAACAGCTCAGCCTGTCACCGATGAGTGAGGAGCCAAATGTGGCTGTGCTGCAGCATACATGCTTCTGCGAGGAGATTGCAAAGAGAGCTTATAGGGTGCTCAGACACAGCAGATTTGTATATGGGAGCTTGCTGCCATCTGTTATTTCCCATTCTTAACCAGTGGGTTTAGTCCCTGGGAGAGAAAAGGAAGACAGAAAGAAATTTAATTCTATGCAAAAGAGAGGCATTTTCCAGCACGAGGGAAAAAAAAAAAAGAAAATTAATAAGGTCCAGTTTAAAACTGATAAATAGTCAATTCAGTATGGTAGGATTAAGGATTTTTCCTAAGGAATTTACAGAGATAAGCATCTCATGAATAAATAAATTCAGCTGCAGCAGCCTAACATATTTATTGATTCACAAGCCATTTGTTTGAGAGTTTGCCCCTGAGGAGAAGAAGGTACCCTATTATTATTGATAATATAAGATGTACAATAATATTCAGAAACGACAAACTACATTTAAATGATGTCTCAGGGTGAGAACAAGTAACCCACCAAAGCCAGGAAATTCAAAGTTACGTCTGACGCTGTGTCAGACTGTACAGTGTCAGGAAAAATGACGGTTGTGTCTTTGCTTCTACGGTTTATATCTCAATTTTAATGGCATATGAGTGACATCATTTCCCCTATTTTTTTTTTTGTTTGTTTTACTTTATCACAAATAAAAAAGAATCATGCAGGACTGTGAATATGCATAGCGGCTCTCCTGAGGTGATACCTGCCTGCAAAAGAAACAGCTCTTTACAACCTGTCTAAAGACCTACTTTCCACATTGAGTGTTATTTATTAGTTACGTATCTGCCCAGCTAAGCAATTCATAGATAGCTTTTGCTATCCGATGTAAGGGCAAAATACCTGGCCATGAAGCATATAGAAGGAACAGGCAAGAGAAAACCAAGGCTTGCTGGGAGGCAATGGGAACCATGTGGCTGCAACTCTGAGCAGTGCCTGGACTTTATTAGAGCTATTTCAAAGACATATTTTCTCCAGTTTATCCCCTTTATTGTGAAGGGAAAAGACCTGAAAATCAACATCCGCCATGCTGGAGACTCAAGCATTCTGACAATGCTCTGCCCAGATCAGGAGCTGCCGGTGTTCCTACATGAGATGCTGTGCGATGTCACCATGCTGCACTGGTTTATAATGCTGTCTTCACTGAGGAGCACATCCAGTAGCATAAGGTGGTCTCAGTGATTTTGCAAGAGACATTTGACCTTGTCTTTAATCCACATCCTTTGAGGACGAGGAGGACCTCATGCTCATGTCCAGTCTAGCTGGGCTGTAAGTGTAATTTCATTGTGGAAATGAACTGGCATAACTGTGGTTCATCTCCACATTTGCCTTTATACAGCGTTTTCTGAGGCAATTCATGAGGCATAAATTATAACTGGTAGAAATAAGAAATGTTCCTAAGCCTCTTTATTTGTGTAGCTAACAGGGGTCTCTCAGGTTGCACAAACTCTCACCCTTCTGTATTTCATCTCCAAAATCCAAATGGGAAACCTAGAGCTGTTTGCACAGCGAATTTGTTGCACTTTGCACAGGACTTTGCTGTTAAACAATGGACAGATTATATTCACACATCAATGTATTCATAGAAATTGCAAAGGTTACACTCTGGGTTAACTTGAAGGCAGCAAGTGGGGAATTCATTTGCTTTAGGGAGAACGATTCAGGAATACTAGGCTATTCAAAGGGCTGACATAAGAAGTGCTGCTAATGTATATGACAAAACTGACAACTCAGACCCTTTTCACATATCTCAGTGCAATAAAAGATGAGAGATGGATGCCCAAATGAGGGCCCTCTGATTGAGTATTGGGCCCAACAGTTATATTGCCCAGAAGTTTCATTTCAAAAACAACTCTCTCTCTCTCTCTCCCTGTATATATATATATATATATATATATATATATAGCCCACAGTCGGCAAATTCACAGCTAGGTGAATTTGTCAAATTCGTTAGATATTTATCTTGATATACATAGTAATCGGATTTTTTTCAAAGTTTGAAGAAATAAAGCCTCAGATACGATGAATTTCAGGTGGCCATTAATAGTTTGAACTTGGCTAAGTTACCAAACTGCCAGAAACACTCACAAGAGATTATGAAAAGCTAGTGCAGATGAGATCTGTTTGATCTGTTTATTGGAAGCAGGGTGGGAGATAATGTTCTTTGAAGGCAATTTTACAAATAATTCCTACCTGCTAGACTTGGTCAGCATTTCAGCATGTGACTAATAACCAGGCTCATGGACAGGGCTTTTCTTTATTTTTTTTCCGTGATAGCCTTACAGAGGTAATCATGCATCTTGTCAGTTGTTATAAAGATAAAGACAAATGTTCCCCATTGCCGTAGTGTCAGCGCATTTCAGTACAAGCAGAAGGGTAGCACAGCACACCTGTTAGATGTGTGGAATATACCATTTGTCTTGTCATAGCTGCAGAATCAGGTGTGTTCTGTACTGACAGGATCTTTGGAGCAGGAAAAATTTAGTTCTGTTCTTTGTATTGCCATTGACCATTCTGCTGCCAGCTGTTCCCCTCCTCCAGGCTCTTCAATAAGTCAGGAGACAGGGAGCAAGGCTCTCCAAAACATTACTTTTTTGCATGAGGAAATCTTGCCTTTTAACTTGGTATATATCATATAGAAATCCAGAGACCTATACATTATTAAATACACGCAATGTGACTTGAAGGCAGAAGTTCATGATTGTGACCTTTTTTCTTTTATTACATTCAGCTTTTGAAGAAACAGATGGGGTTTAGCTTTACTGTTAACATAAATTGCCATATGGAACAAAACACAGCTGATTATTATATTAACACCAATTTTAATATGTTTCATCATGTTATTGAGGCTCCAGTTGTCATGCTTTTCTGTTCAGTATATTCATTCAAGAAATTTAATGTTGTATCTTACAAATTGAGATCTTATTACAAACATATGGCATATAAATAGATTTTGCCACCTGGTGACTGTTAAAAATCTGTAAGGAAGAGATTGCCATAGTGTTAACTCCTCCCTGCTGGAAGTCAATTTTCCAATCATAGACTTTTTAAAGAAACACTGAGAGGTGGAAACTCTTGATTTGCTGCTGTGACAAAGGGTTAATTGTGCTAATTGCATTGTAATACCTGCTCAGTTTAAAGTCTTTCCCTGTTGTGATTGTCTTGGGAGTCAAATTGTTTTTAAATTGGTTTGTCACTTGAATGCATTTGGAACTTTGTGATTAGGGTTGTGGAAACTGAGATAATGTCTAAGTTATATAACAGTTCTTTCCATAATCAATCACTGTCTAGTTTTAGATCTACCTAAGAAGGCTCCTTGCACACATGGGAATAAGCCGATTGAGGTAATAGATGAGGTAGCTGCTTGCTTTCTGTGAATATTTGTGCTTCTTTGCACAAGTGAGTGCTGTATAAAATATTTGTGCGGTTTCTTCTTTCTAAAATCAAGTCCATGACCGTCATGAGTTATATGCAGTGAAATGAGTGTTAAAAACATAACTCTCTACGAAATCTTATGAATGTTTGCTTAATCGTATTGCTCTTACCTGCTCTAACGGAAAGAGAAATAAAGCAGCAGACCCTATTTACTGACCTCTCAAGTCAATGGACCAAATCTGGAAGTTTTTCCACTAAGTCCAGGAATATGGAGTTAGGAGGCATTGCTCTTAATGGTAGCATTTTCAATTGCGTCTGGAAGAAAATATCTACAAATACAAATTTTCCAAGTTTCTGACAATGCGTAAAGACTTCTTCTGTGTTCCTTTGTTTATAGATTAGTAAAGGTGTGGAAAAGTACATATGTAGTAGTAATGGTGAGAAAGGAGAGAGACTATTTTTAAAATATCTAATGAGTTAGATGGTATAGAAGATTCTCCAATGGAAACTGGCGATCTTGGGAAAGCTAGAAATGCCTACATTCTATAATGATCTGAGCACCATAAATGCTGAAGATAGATGGGGAGACTTGATAGGAATACAGTTACTTCAACAGCATTACAGGGGCCAAGTAAAGGGCAAGTAATTCCCTGGGGAGAAAACTGATGAAAGACATTGGGGTAGATTGATGGAAGGGGAAAAAAAAAATGCATAAACTGAAATTTATTGCAGGCCTGGGAAGTGCTTGCTGTGGATAGAGTGGAAATATGAAAGATAATTGAGTGGCAGTAACAGTCAGACAAAGTGGAAATGGGTAGCAGGGAAAGGAGACTGAAGAGGTGATTCAGGCTCTGGATGGAGAAATACACAGAGATAAGAGCTAGATGCACTAAGGGCAGGCACAGGAGGCTGGGACCTGGGGGATAAGCAGGTGTGTGGGACATGGGCTGGGGATTCGGGGACATGTGACAATGAGCAGTGAAGAGAAGAGCTATGATGAATGGGGACAGTGAGTTTTGTGAGTAGGCTGTGGATGCGGTGATAGTGACGGTGGACTGGACTGAAAGCTGCAGCACCTTTAGCATGCTTGGTACAGGAGTTCAGTTTGGCCTGTGTGCAGCTCTGAGGTGATCAGGATATTGCCTATGGCTATAGGGTGCCTAAAAAAAGTTGTTGCCTTAGGCACAGGCTTCTGAAAATATGGAGATTGTCAGCAACAAAATATAGGGCAACAGCAACAAAGAGAAATGAGTTCTTCCCCCAGTGGGTCCTCATTTCACTATGCAGTCATCCTCCTTGAACTAGACATACCAGGGGACCAACAGAGGGACTGCAGAAAAATTACTGAAGCCTTTTGTACCTAAAGCTAGTATCAGAGGTGCCATAAGGGCTGGAAACAAAATGGATAAGACACAGAGGACTTGTTGGGCCATTTAGATGTCCTACTTCAGAGCATTTGTGTCCAGCTGCTGTGTCACATTAGCTCCTGGTTTTCCTGTGGCACATATATCCTTGATACCCAATGATGCATTTCTTGGGTCTCCTGGGCTGTTAACCACAACTTGTAGAGAACCTAAAGATTTGGTCATCACCAGAATTCCATCTTAGCATTAGAACAGGCAGATAGATCCCTATCATTTTGGATTATTCAGTGGGCAGCCTACTTTAGCTTTGATGACTACAAGCAGAACAACGTTTTTATGCATCCATTTTCTTACCTGCTCTGCACTTGGTTACTTTCCCTTGGCTTACATTTTGGCGAAAAGGGGTGCAAGTTCCTACTGCAGTCTCCTGTTGTTTTTCCCTGTATAATTACTTAAATAACTATAGTTAACAATGAAAATATTATAGAATATATGATATCATAATGATAACAGGAATTTTACAATCATGATACATTATCATCAGCGCTTTTCCTAGTATTTTTGTCAGATATAAACTCTATATAACACAATTTGTTAGGGAGACAGAAATGTACTGTATCAAACTACTGTTCTGTGGCTTCTAAATGACTTTAAATCACATTGTATCCGATAATTACTAATGCTCCATTAAAGATCGGAAAGGCAATTTATTAGGAACTCCCAAAAGTCTTCTTTAAGCAGTGCAATCTGTGTTTGGTTAAAAGTTTACATAAAATCAATACAAAATTATAGCAGCATAAATAGTTAAACAGTTCTCAGTTAATGTTATATTTGAATCTGTTCTGTTCTCGACAGTTTGGAAAATGTAAGTTACAGAGGAAGGGTAACTGAGATCTCAGGGGAGGGAGATGCAAATGGTTTTGCTGTTCTGTGTGCAGTGGAAGAGCATCAATCTATTACTTGCCCGTGGTGTCTTTGTAGTCTCTCTTTTTTTTTTTTTAATCTGATGTAGGAATCTTGAAAGTATCATCAAAATAACAGAAAAGGAAACTTTTACTGCATGCTAGTTCTTCCTAGCAAAATGTTCAATATCCTTCCTTGCTAAGAAGTGATTCCAACGTTAATTAAGGTCCAAATAATCTCCTCTCTACACAAAAATAAGAACAGTAAACCAGCAGGTTCTGAGGCTGAGGAATAAGTGTTTCATCCCTTAAAATAAAAATTGAGGAAAAAAAACCTCCAAAAAAATCACCGGTGAAAAATAAACTAAGGAAAATTACTTTCACTTCCACCTACTCTGCCAGTTTATTCACTGGGACGTTATTTATTTCTGCCCAAAAGTCTCATGACCTTAAGGAGGAGGGGGAAAAAAGCACACTGAACTGCATCAGTTTTCCAGCATCATGGGGTAATTTCATCTACTTGATTATGAATTGAATGCATGTTCTACCTATTGAACTAAAGAAAGGAATTAGTCGTACCTGGTGTCAAAAGTTGTTCTTGTTTACGATGTGGGAGTGTTGGGTATAAATAAATAAAGTTGCCCCAATGTCACATTTGTACCACAAATAAATAGTTCAGAACACAAGCTGGAAACATAAAAAATTAACTCCTTTTCTCTTCTAAGTAAAAAAATAAAAAAATGAAAAGGCCTCTGCTGTCTGGGCTTTGAGAAATCCAGATAAAAGAACCTCCATTCCTAGGGCTTTTCATCCCATGCAAAAGCACAGCAACTTATGACTGTGCTCCACAGCAAGTTTCCTTAACTGTCTTCATCTGCAGAACTTCCCTCTCCTATCACTACTGCAGACTCCATGGAGACATGTAATGTTATGCCAAAAAAAGGAAATGATGTTCAGCAACAGTGTTGCTTTTCTGGTAAAGCAGACTGGAAGCCATTACTCACTGGTGTAATTAATTTTACTTGGCTTACCTCAGATCAAGGTTAGGGAAAAAAAAAAGCAAAAACTGCATTTAGGTTTCACTTTAAAAAATCAGTAGTCCTTACCTGCCTGGACAACCTATTTGCTTTTAACAGAAATATAATTTCTTAATGAAGGTGTGTGTGGATCTTATCAACCTGCAGTTAATGATAAAAGTAAATCTTATAAACAGGCAGACTTTAAATAACACATTAAAGCTTATCACTGATGATATCTTTAATTATAGTAAAGCAAATTGTAAGAGAGTCTAATGGGAAATACAAATTACTTGTTAAAATTATTAACAGCGTTAATGTGCTTACATTTGTTTATGTGTACAGGAATCGTTTCAAATATTTGACTGCAATGACAATATGTGTAAAGATCAATTAAAAGTCAGGAAGATGAGATATTGGATTTTCAGACCTTAATAGGATTTCATCTGCACTTGTTATATTATGTTATCCACTTATAATTGAGCTTCCATCACATCACAGAATCTGTCACTTCACCAATTTATATTTCTAACCTCTAATGAAACTTCTATTTGCTAAGGAGGATTTTTGAAACCCATGATTCTAGTAGAGCTGTCTGCTACAAGCACTAAACTGCCCCAGCTTGAGATTGGGGGTTCAGGCAATTGGCATGAAAAACAAATAAAGCAGTAGCAATGGATAGGCAGTTGTCTATTTCCCAAGCATCGCTGCTATCACACGTTGATCTAATAAATAACTTAGAATTGAATAAGAGACAGTTATACGTATAACAAACAAGGTAGTTTGGTAAAATGAAAATTGCTAGGAGTTTGACTAATACTGAATTATTTGATTTTCCAGAATGAAAATAAGCACCGTAAGTGCACCTAAAATATTTCTGCTTGCTGGTCTGTTGAGTCAGCTGAAGCTTTGACCCTGAAAAAGACCTGTGATAAGCTCTCAGCACCATGCGGGGGATCCACTTGGAGAGTCTTCATCTGCTGGTGGTTTCCAGCCATGCATCACTGATGGGAATCCTGTATAGGATTCCTTTTCATCAAACCCTGCCTATCTTTGTGGTGACTGAGATGTCATTTCTATGGAGTGATCATGGGGCGCTTTGGCAGGGTAGAATCTATGCTAGGTTAAGGCCTCCATTACATGAATGCAGATTCAAAAACAGTGTAAAGAGAGTCTTTCAGAGTTACCAGCTGAAGCTATTGTAACCAAAGTGATTGCTCCCAACAAATGTCCCTGTAATTTAGCTTAGCTTTTCTTTTATTTTCTCTTCCATATTCCTAGATAATAAGTTATTCATAAAGTGGGCCTTGGCAAAGGTATTTCTATAACTAACATTTTAGTAGTACTTTGCTGTAACAGCAAGTTTAACCTTGAAACCAACAGACGTAGTTTTGCAATGATCTGATGTTAGCTAGTTCTGAAGTACATAAAACTAAGCTTAGATGATAATGAAAGGAAAAAAACACCTGAGTATATATGTATGCTAAGTTTGAAAGTACCTATCCACATTGAATTTCAGGCCATAAAATATACATATTTCTTAAAAAAACAATCTTTAGAAAACAGAAGTATTTAAGTTTTTCCTGACATCAAGCCGACCCTTATTTAAACTCTCTTCTACTAGAAATTGCCTCAATTGATTACACCTGGGATATTAAGCTGTGTGCTCAAAGATATCACATTGCAATCTGTCTCCTCCAATCACTTATACAGTTGCTTAAAATAATGAAATATTTTTAGGAAAAAATAAAAAGGAAACCAGGGAAAAAAGAGTAGAGAATATAAAAGAATCTATGCCAGGTTCTTTGTTGGTTTTAAACTGGTATTGCTCCTGGCCTAGCCTCAGGTTTATTTGCAGAGCCAAATACTGCTGCTGAGCTGATTTTTAATGACATGAGAAAAAGCTGAATAGAAATAGATTTGCAAAATAAGCTCAAGAACATATGATCAAAACTACAAGCCCTTTCAGGAAAATAAGTATCATTATGGTTTGTCCAAACTGACCAGTGAGCGCCCTCATTGGTGCCATGCCATCAGCTTTTCCACTGCTCTATTGATGAACAATAAACTCCATTTTAAATGCTAAGAGCAACAGAGCAACAAATGCTTTTATATGAGCATAGACACCCTCAGCTGTAAGGAGCTGTTCTGTACATGCTCATCCTCTGGCGAAGGAGGTTGGAGAGTGCTCCAAAAGACAGCAGGAATGACAGAAGCATCAGTCAGCCTCCTGCTGCTCTGATTTAGATCTGGTTGTACCAAAATTTTGGGGATTCCATTCCCAAATGAGTGTCCTGAGCATCACCGCTGCTCGGGGAGGTAATGTCCCAGCTCCCAGTGATGCATCACTGCACAGCTGGAGTTGAGTACCCTGCAACAAACAGTGTGCTCACCCCACAGTACTCCCTGTCTGGTTGTCTGAGCAGAGATCCTGTTCTGGGGATCAGCCCTCTGGCATCTTAGTGTGCCCCTTGCTTCAGGCTTGGGATGCTTTCTTGTTGCTCATTGCCTTTCCTCAGGCAACCAAGGCTTGCCATGCCAAATCTTGCTCTACAGCAGTTTTAGATGTTGAATTTACTCTGAGCAGTAAAAAATAAAAATAAGAAAGAAAGAGAGAAAGAAAGAGAGAAAGAAAGAGAGAAAGAAAGAGAGAAAGAAAGA
>JAPSGF010000092.1:782958-907920 GCA_035772895.1 Perdix hodgsoniae
GAAAGGAAGAAAGGAAGAAAGAATCATTAATTCCATTTGTTGGTTTCAAATTATTTGTTCTGATCACTTTGAAAATGCCAAGTTCTATACTTGCATACATACATAAAATGTTTTATTTGAAAAGCCTTTCATTATCATGTTTGCACTGGATTTTTTTATTTGATGCACTTCGATTTTTGACCGTACTTTTCTTTTAATAAAGCATTTGGAATGGAGATTATAAAAGTTATAAAAAAAGAAAATAAAAAAAAACATTTCCAACTCAGTGTAGTTAGACGCTGGGTGGTGTTCAACTACTTGTCCCATGAATCATGGGACTCACTGGGGCATTTGCTCCTGCACTTCTCTACATTCTTAAAATGGTCAAACGGGGAATCAGGATCATATGGATGTTCCCAGTGTAAGCACACACTGTAGCTGTCTCAAAAGTGCACGAGATGTTGAACTTTCAGTGCCAATGGGCTAAAACTTGTACTTTCCCCCTCGAAAACAAATGGGTCCTTTCATAATTTATTTGCCCGTTTGTTACTATGGCAACCTTTATATGAATAATTCATTCCTTCAACTTTATCTTAACAAAGTCAAAGACTGCGTCCTAAATATCAAAGCAGACCAAAATCTTTTTCTCCGTTTTCTTAATTGCATTTTTTTCCTGCTAAAATGGTGTTGCTATCCGTTGCTATTATTGTGCCTGAGACAAGCATTATCCTTAATTATTATTGGTCATGCCCTGAAATTATTGTTATTCACTACTTTCTGAGATACTTGCACTTAGAGATTATTTTAGCCTATTATTTTTGTTAATTGATCTTCCTGAGACTAAACATTTAAAAATAATATTATGCATGACATTAGCCTTCTAAAAAAAACATCATTACTCTGAATTATTTTCCCCTTGCTGGTATTTACTAATTGAATGAGAAAGATCAGTCAGACATGGTGATTAAAAGCCCCAAATTTCACTTTGACTAGGAGGTGCATCCCTGCATCTATAACAAAACTACTGAATGTGCTAGATCGTGCTGCCTCCTACCACACCAAGTGGACAAAGGGAGCATCAGAAGTCTCCACATCCTCCAGAAGGTGATGCAGTCCTGACCACTAGGAAAGACCACACACCTTGGTAGCATAACTGGTATGAGAGCAGGAAAAGGCTTTGAGGAAAAACAAAAGTGATGACCCTCAAGACCAACCTGTGGACAACCACAGGATGTGGGCTCCACCATGCAGCAGTTGCAGGAACCTGGTAGCATGGTGAGCCCCTTGGGTTGCACTTTGAGGAGCACTGCTTGTTCCACCTGCTGAAAGACACTTATTTTCCATAGCCTTTCATTTACTGACTGTCTTTTCACCAGAAAGCTCACAGGATTGCTAGGAGGGTCTTGTGTTCCTTGCTAAAATATTTCCAGACCACTCACATCTGCAGTGGGAGAAGAAAGATGAACTTTTCAAACTTGCTTTTTGCAAAGTATTTTGGTTGTTGAAGGAAAGCAATTCATTTGATGACTCTTTAGCTGCTTTACTTCTCATTCCATCTCCTCTGCGTGTAGCCTGAAATTTCTTGACTCAAAATTATACAAAAAAAAACACAAAAACAAACAAACAAACAAAAAGACTTGTGGAACTTTCCTAGAGTTGCAAATGAGAAAACTTGCCAATACTTTCCAGGCTGGAAAACAAAACAAAACAAAACAAAACAAACAACAAAAAACAAACAAACAAAAAAAAGCATTTAGGGATGGCAGATACAGAATCAAAGCAATGGTTCTGCTATATTTTTAAAGATTTCAACAACTCCTAAAAAGAAAAATGGGAAAAAGTACTCCTGATTCTGAGTGAATACAGATTTTTTTTAATGACATTCTCAGTCAATTTCCTATGTAATATGAATGACCAGCAAGCAGAGTTCTCTGATTTTTGTCATATTTATTAATGATGTACAATACTAGCTTGGTACCCTGTGCAAATTATAAGCTGATTAGTTTTCAGCCATGTCAGCTAGCACTTTGATCCTGTCTGAACTGATATGCTTAGCAAAAAGAAAGTAAATCATTGCTCAGGTGGGAAGCCTATATCAATACCACATGCTTCTTATCAAGGCAAGAGAGGAACTACACATAGTTCGCCGAGGCTGCTTCTTGCACTTGAGCCAGCCCAGCCAGAGCTGGCTCAGATACACTGAGCCCTGATAGCTTGTGCTGCATCAACTATAGAAGTAGTATCTCCATGTTGCAGAAAATGGTGATGGGCTGAGTCCAGTGCTAAGTCCAAATGGCATTGGAGACAGTGCTGCTGGAAACACCAAGTGTTAACTGGGCTGTAAACCTGAGGCTCTCACCACCTGTGTTCATTGCAGATAGCTTTGTGTTCTAGTCTCTGACTATTAATTCAAATGGCATTACCAAATCTCTGTTCTCCCTCTATAGACAAGCCTCCAACTTCCTAAAATTAGTGTGTATGACCACGTGCCATTAAATAACTGTGAGAATTCACCCTCAAAAGATCATATTTTATCAGCAGTCAGGGCACTCCTGTTGACATGTTGAGTTATACAATGTGTGTACTCGCATCTGGACATGTGTATATCTATGATAAAGTGCTGTGAGCAATATGTAACAGTAAAGTTGGAAGAGGGTTGAGAAAACTATCCTCCCTCCATTAGATCAAAACAGTACTGTCTTTTAATGCAGCATTATAAAATCATGACACAGATAACAAGATTAATAACAAGAACTAGAATCTACCCAATATAATTCAATAGTTCCTTGATTTATAATACTATGAAGATATGTACCATGCCTTGTGACAGTAAAGAGAAAGGTTTCTATTTAACTGCAATACATCCCACAGTTTTACTCTTCTCATGATGGCTTTTATTTCAGCACACTGTACAATATTTTACTGTGAAAGATCTGTATATCTAGCTGCATGAAATAAGGTGATGGCATTGCAAGTATCTCATTCTGGCTGCATCCTGCAAATCCTTGTGCAGGGAAGGAAGAAGGAGGAGGGAGAAGAATTGTATGGGAAATGACACTAGAGCATAATCTTTTAAAGCACCTTGTCACAGAAGCACAGTTAGGATCATACCGATTGCAAAACTCACTGCCTTGTAGGAGTGATGCTGGATAAACCAAGGCATTGCAAACAATGAGAAATGAAACCTCCCATTTTTAGACAAGTGGTTTTATTCTTCTTTAATCTCTGCAGAAACCAAATAAACTTTTTTCTTTATTGGTTGGAGGTAAGGAAGAAGGGAAGAGAAGGCATATTGCGCTGTAATTATCAGATGAGACCATTTCTCTTTTGTGTTACAGTTCCAATCCAGTGATACTATCTCTGCTCAGGGAGCAGACCCAAATTGAATCTGATCATATCTGACACCAAGTATGAAAGTTCTTGATATATACCTGGACTCTGTCGGGTGTCTGTAGAGAACAGCATTTTATTTTTTAAATCATACGTGGTATATATGAGACTTCAATTTGGTCAAGCTTTCTTACTCAGAAAGCCATGTAGGCATGGACTTTAATCAACAAGATTTTAAGTGGGCTTTAAAGTAAGTCTTAGGAATATAGTCCTACAGTGCAACATACTTCAGTATATACTTAACTGTTTTCCTGAGCTAAATCTATTATTCATATGACAAATCTCTAAGAAAACCACATAAGCTCTCAGCTGCAGTTATGTTCTCTGTAAAATGGGAATCATTGTGTTGATGGCATAAGCCTTTTGGGAAATCTTTGATGTAACATTGAAAACAGTTTGCATACAGCAACCTCCCTACAGATATGATTTCCCTTACTGACAGAGTGAAAGATGTGCTCTTCAGATGTTGCATGTAAAGATGTGAACATATGAGATAGGAGTGGAACATGTGGCGAGAAGACTTGGCTTGGAGACGGATCGGAAGGAAAGGATATGACAAATTGTCATCAGAGGGCCCTGATCTCTTCAGTCGTAACTGCTCCCCAGGCGTCCCTATCAGAAGAGGCTCCCACAGGGTGAGGGGGTGATGTTCCACTTTCTTTTTCTATTATCTTGCTGGTGAGACTTGGCTTATTCATTGCAAAGTGCTGGTTGAAGAAGTGGGAAAGTAACAAAGGTGTAACAAGGAAATATCCCACAGAAAGTTGGTGTGTTACTTCCCCCAGAGGCCCTGGTAGATCCACCTTGTCAGCAGCAGCTGGAGAGGAAAATCCTATTGCCTTTTCCTGCTCCAGTGGGGACCAGAGTGGCACAGTGGAGGTTGAAATGAGCTGTTGTATCAACTGCTCTCAAATGGGGTGTTGCTTGCCTGGCGGTCATATAATCTGAGACATATAATCTCTGACAGACTTTCTTTGTAACTTCAAGATTCACTTTTAGAGCTAAACCTTAATTTGAATTCTGTCCCTATCGTTGAGGAGTGGATTAAAATTACATCAGTGTTCCCAATACTAAATTTCTGACAAAGAAGAGGCATCTAGATTTAAATAATGTCTGAGGGACCTAAGTGGAGGCTTGCAGGATAAGCTAGTAACAGAATTGTCCTTTGGTAAATCCATATGGAGACAGGAAAAGAAATGGCACCCTTTCCAGACCAATCCCTCATAATTTTCCATTCCACTGTGACTCTATTGATTCCATCACTTATTCTTCAGCATCATAAACAAGTCATGTATTAGTGAAAGCAGTTGCGAAGAGTTCATATCACTGACAGGAATCCTGAGAAACAGGTTATATACATCATTGGTCTTCCAAGAGGCCCTAATATAAAATGTATGGGACAGTGATATGTGGGTTTGATGCTGCAGTTTCAGCTTGATATTTTGCAATTTGTAGCTCCCTGATAAATTGGAATCCGTTCTGCTGCTTCATATTATGTGGGACTATGGAACTGTTTATGTTACACTGAAGGATTAAAGTGAGATGCAAATGTCTTGGAGGTGTGTAATGACTTTACTTAGCAAATGAACATAGATCCAAAATCACTTCTACCCTATTAGTAGGAATAAGATGCTACAACACATCAACAGATAGACAGAGCATTAGTTCAGGGCGCATTTCCACCCCAGCCCCTATTTTCAGGATTTCTCACTTGACTTTGAAACTATTGCCTTAGGCTAACACTTGCATTTGTACAACAAGGTTTCAGGTTGGTGAGATATTATTTTTCCACTCACACTTTTAACATTGCAGAAGGGGATGGGGGTTGGCAATCAAGCTGTCATTCAATTTGTAATGCTCTGGGAGCATAGAAAAAACTATTTGCAGTTTGAAAGGTACTTTTCCTTCCTAATTAGTTTCTGGATGTTTGTAACTACCTGATTCTCCTGTTAAAGAATTCCACTGGTACAAGTAGACATACAATGAAATGATCACAAAATATTTTGGAAGGTTATGCTTTTCAAGTCAACATTTGTAAGCATCTGAAGATTGAATGGGGATTGACACTTAGGAAAAAGTTTGTTAAGAACATTAAAGTTCAGGGAGTTGCTTCATTTGAAAATCAATCTACTACATGTACATGATAATTTCATTCAACATGAAAAATTTGCAAATTTTTTGCATTCACTATGGAAGATTTTGCAGAGTAAAACTGGTGACCCTCCCCCAGTAAGCGTTTGTGGTTTGTCTCCATAGAAAGTCTCTCTTCCATGGTGTGTGAGGTAACCTTAACACTCAACATTGCAAGGACTGATTTTTAGGTGTCTCATTCCAGTAAGTCTGGGGACATTTTTCTGCTGGAGTAAGTGGCTGTCATTACCATTTCATTTTGTCCTCTGTTGTTTAGCCACTGCACTCAAAATCCATTTGACTGCTTTCCCACAAGTCAAGTGGTTAAATCCCACTAGCTAGCAAGCAGTTGGCCATCATTTACAGCAGTATTTTGAGTAGATTTTTTAGTTGGTTACTTTTATTTTGATCATTTCAACAACCTGTTTTACAGCATAGTGGCAGAAAAAGCAGTGGCAGAAGAAGGGGTGGTAGAACAGCTCATGGAAATGATGGGAGGGCAGCAACAGTTCTGCTTTTAACCCTTGGTACTGGCCTAGAGCTAGGCTAATGCACCTTCACTTCCACAGATGATATCCTGAAGTTGTCAGATTCTCAGCACCATCCATTTTGTTCTCCAGACCTGATCCTATGCTGCAACTAATTAATTGTAGGTGTCACCGAGGCAAATTGTGGCAATTCTTATTGAGAAAAAGGCTGAAACTGTAGCCTTTTCAAAGCAAGTGCTGCGCCACTCATAAGTATCCAACTGGCATTGCCATTATGCTACTACAGAACTGGGATATTGCTAGTGACAGCATGCTGCCCATGAAGCTCCAATGGAGTAAAATCAATGTCTTTGGTGAGTGTTTTGCTCATTTAGATGGATAGTTACTAGAAATGTCTCTTCCCTGCTTCTGTAATGATTCCTCTGCTTTCCTGCAGTCTCTTTATGCATCAGTGCAAAGACCTCATACACATCATGTACTCTCAGCTAGCACCACTCAGAGACAGGATATGGAACTCAGGACAGATGTAAAAGACACACCACTGGCAGGACTCTCACATGAAGTAGAATTTGGGGTCAAGGCCATTTCCCTTCTTCCTGTTTCATCCTCTCCCCAGCGTGAAAGAGGTCACTCCCCCTTCATCTTCTCCATACAATTCATGTATCTATAGGCTTTAATCTTACCACCCCTCCTCTGACTCTCTTCCAGGGTGAGGAATTCTCATCTACTCTTCTGTTCTTGAAAGGATGCCATAGCCCAGCTTTCTGTTTTCTCTTCCTCATGTTAGGCAGTTCTGTCACATCAGTTCTGAGCTGACTAAAATCATAGAGTCATAAAAATCTGTGCACTCAGAATTTATAAGTGACATAAGTTCTTCTCTGTTTTGCTCTGATAACCTTTCCAGTACCTCTGAATATCTGATTTGCATTTTTTACCCATCACTGTGATGAGGTGACTACAAATACAGCATCTATTTCTGAGTAATAATTGCTGTCTTAGAACCTATCCTTTACAACCTACAATTTAGGTTATTGCCCACACCACATATTCTGATTCAAATTTATTACCATTGAACTTAATTTGCCATTTTATTGATCAGTCACATTATATCAGAAGATCCTTCTGCAATTATTTGCAATAAACTGTGATCTGCAAATATGGTCACCATGTTCCCATTTATAGCTCAGTTCTGAATACCCTGAGGAGCACAGATGCACTTCAGCCCCAGTGGTAGCATTCCTGCACTGTGAAAACTGGGCATCTCTACTTACCTTGGAGCATAAGCCTTTGTTTTCCAGTACAAATTTTAATATCAGAAAAGCACTTTGATAAATTTAAAGTATTTAAATGCTTGCAGCTTCTTGCCTCCAGTTTAGAAGGCTGTCTAGGATTTCTGCATGGAAACACTATTCTGAATTCCTTTCCAGGTTTTCTGGTATTTGTTTAAAGTTATGATATTCTCTATTCTGTGCAGATGAGGCCTTACCAGGAGCACTGCATCCATACATGGATTGCTCAGTACAGGAGAGACATGGACCTGTTGGAGTGTGAGCAGAGGAGGGCTGCAGAAATGTCCCAAGGGATGGAGCACCACTCCTATGAGGACAGGCTGAGAGAACTGAGGCTGTTCAGCCTAGAGAAGAGAAGGCTATGGGGAGACCTGAAAGTGTCCTTTCCATATCTAAAGGTGGGCTACAGAAAAGAAGACAGACTCTCTAGCAGGGTCTGTGATGATAGAACATTGGGGAAATGGTTTCAAGCTTAAAGTGGGTAGATTTAGGCTAGATATAAGGAGAACATCTTTTACAGTGACGGTAGTGAGGCATTGACACAGAATGCCCAGAGATGTGGTTTATTTCCCATCCCTGGAGACTTTCAAGGTGAGGTTGGATCAGGCCCTGAGCACCCTGATCTAGCTGTTCATGTCTTTGTTCATTGCAGGGGAGCTGGATTAGATGACCTTTAAAAGTTCCTTCCAGGTCTAAGGATTCTATGATTCTACAATTCTATACTTTGGGATTTTTAAATGGTTTATTTGGGGATATTTTAGTGATTTTGCAAAGCTACATTTTTATAAGGAAACAGAAGGGTTTTTTTAGGTTATCCTAAGTCTGGTACGGATCGCTTTTATCTGACCTACAGAAAACAAAGGCAAGGCTGCCTTCTGCAGAGCTTGATCTTTGCAAAGCTTGTGGGAAATTTAAAAACTCCATTCTCATTTTGTCTTCATCAAATTTGATTGAAGCTAAGTTCAAAATTATATGGGAAAGAAAGACCCACAGACATGTGCATGCAGTGTGACAGCGTGAGCTCTTTCCTTAGGCAGCTGGGCTGAAAACAAAGTACAGAGGATGTACTCTGAATTCTCCTGTAGTCTTGTATGCTCACTCCATTGCTATGCATCTGGCTCTTTGTAGTCTTTGTCAGAAATCTGACAGCTCTGGGTATGCATAATATGTACTTCAAGAAAAGACAAAAACCACATAACTATATATACAGGCATATAATGGTTATACATTAATTGTTTTGTGAGCGTCCTAAAGTATTTCTATAGTGTCAACCAGTGTTGAATGGAATAATGTGAGTTTTAGCAAAAGCAGTTTCCATGGTTACTCTGGAGGTATTCTAAATATAGCAGATGATGTAATCAGTTAGAGGGACTAGATACAAGATTGCTGTTTATTTCAGCGAGAAGTTTCTTCTCCAGAGATTCCTTTGAGAAAGTGTCCATATTACTTAGGGATATTATTTCTCAAATTAATTCTGCTGTCCCATGATTTTCTCTTCACTGAAACCTTCACATTTTTTCATTTTAAAGGCTGGTAGCTTCTTTATGAGAGGGCTGCTCCAGAATTAAT
Source organism: Perdix hodgsoniae (assembly GCA_035772895.1). NCBI lineage: Eukaryota > Metazoa > Chordata > Aves > Galliformes > Phasianidae > Perdix > Perdix hodgsoniae. The sequence continues at coordinate 791,804 of JAPSGF010000092.1, forward strand.
GCCTCCTATTTTATTATGTTGGCCCACAAAGCCAGAGGTTGATGTAGGTGGTATCGCAGTAGAGGTTGAACTTTCCCCCAGTATTCCATTACATTTTGTTGCCGTGTGACAGATGGCAGCAGAGGGGCAGTCTGATACAATGAAGTGTGACATGGGAGTACATATGAAGCAAAGGTGCATTGTTGAATCCCTCCGTGTGGAAATAATGGCACCCACTGACATTTGTCTCCACTTGCTGAATGTCTATGCAGGCCAAGCAATGGAAGTGAGCACAGTGAAGCAGTGGGTGGTGCATATCAGCAGTGGCAGCAGTGACAGTGGGTCACCTCTGCTGCTGCAGATTGTTACGAGGGTGGCATGTAAGCTCTTGGTCATTACTGGACATGCACAACTAATGATGGTGACAGTGTTGTGAAACAGTGTTTTGTAGTTGAGAATTTGTTCTGTCAAATAGTGTTATTGTGCTCTTTGTATCTGCCGTAGTTTCCATGGAAAAAAATAAGAGGCATTACTTTTGGAGCAACCTATAGTAGTTAATTTAAATAATATGCATCAGATCACTTTAATGCATTTACAGAATTCTTAACATGAGATGTAACATTTCAGAAAAGAGTTTCCAGATATGGCCAAAGGAAAATTGCAGTTTTTATAATCTCTTCTACTCCATATATTAAAACCCTGTTACCAGCATCTGCCATATCTGTCTATCCATCTTATCAGTGTATATGTCCATCTATCTTTTATTCCTATTGCTGTCATGGCTCCAGTGCTCTCTGATCTGATATTATCCAGAGAGAAAAGAATGGCTTAATGATCCAAACACATCCTTTTCCAAGATGTGTAATAAAACATTCCCCTTCCTCACCCCAGCTGAGCAATTATTTCCCAATGGAACAAATTTCACTCAGTGAAATTTCGACTGACTACTTAGCATGCAATACAGAAGAATGAGGGAATAGATAGATAGAAGATTTGTTGTCACTAGTAAAAGAAAAGAGGAGGAAGGAGAGGCAGGGCAGGAAATAATCAGAATATATATTTACAGTTGTTTGTCCAGCTCTCCTTCGTATCACCTTTCTGGCCATACTGAGTTCTGTTGGAATCCTGAAAATGTAATTCGTAGTAAGTGCTGGGGGAGAATAAGTCCTTTGCTACAGACAGAGCAGTTTTCTTCCAAAGCCAGTTGTGTTTTGTTTTGTTTTGTTTTTTTGCATGGATATGACAAGCTATTCCTTCTTTAGGGAATTAAAGGTCTCCAAGATCTCCTTTCCATTTCCACTATTTATTTTACTGTTCTACTCTATATCAACCTTAATTCATTTCAAAAATGACACACTACATTTCAGGGATGCTAAAAAGATGTACTAGATTAGGTAGATTTGAAAAAATGCCCTTCTCTGAAGGCAGTGCTATACTCAGAGTCATATTTTCTTTGTTTATTAATAGCAGCTAGTCAAAAATTACTTGTCATCTGAAAGCAGAGCATTGTGAACATGCCACATTTCCAATATCAGCAGAGACGGCATTCCTGTTTTCCATGAGCAAAGAATGCCAAAGTGTGTAAGACACTGCATTAACAGCTAGAGGCTAAAAATCATGCATCCTATTGCATTTTCACCCCTTCCAATAAACTTGTTATTAATCTTACAGCCTAAACACTTTTTTCTAGTGCAGATAGCCTGAAGACGATGATGTGACAGTGACGAAAGACTGCAATAAAGGGTAACTGAAACTTTTGGGGGAGAGCTCTCTACTTTTTCAAGACAACACGCAGTGGCAGCATTCGATGACCAGAAATGAATTTTATCTTCAAAATATGAAAGCTCAGAGAATTATAGAAATTATGGAAGAAAGAGATATATTGGGTCATCTTTTCCATTCTGGAGGCTGTGGCAGTTTTGTCCCTGCATTATAAGGTACTTATATGTCTGGGTTTAAGGTCTCAGGAGACAGGGCTTAATGGCTTACTGTGAAAAACTGTTCTTGTATACAGCAAATTTCATTATCAAAGCCTGGTTTTATATTTAGCTATGAATGTATCATTTCTGATCCTGCTGTTGCTCCTGCTTTTACCTCTGGTACTACTTTAATCAACACCTTTCCGATCCTAGCGTCCAGGTGTTTCAGATAGTTCTGGATGGTTCATGCATCCTCCCACTTCTACTTGGTTCTCAGCCTGCCCAGTCAGTCATATTTAGGTATCTCATCTTCCTGTGTACGTCAGACCCTGTGATTGTCAATTAACCTTTCTTGGCAAATGTTGCTTCCTGCAGATAGGTTATCGATGCAGTTGAGTATGACTTTACCAGAGAGTAAAATTATTTCTCTAGTAGAATTAACCATGTTGAAGGCTGCAGTTGGTGTTATATTCCTGATTGGAAGTTGACAGTAATAGATCTGAGGGGAATAAAATATGTCTAAGTATGTTAAATACCAATTAAACAGACTCAGTGGATGAAATCCTGGTCCCACTGCAGACAGAGACAAAATGCAACTGGCCATGATGCCTCTTTGCATTTATAATGTAAAAGCGGAGCTTCCCTTTAGGGCTTTTTCAAAAAGGTTGTTCAATGAAGTTCAGATTAGGACTGTTAGATGGTGACCTGTTTATCAATGATCACTTTTAAAAAGGTTGATACCTTTTTCTTTTGTTCATTCTTTTGAAGACCTCCTGATCTCGCCTCTCCAAAAGTGCCAAAATACCTCATCCAACACTTTGGCACCCTGGAGGGAGGGGAGGATGAAAAAAGTGGGTGGAGAACTGTCAAAGACAATCTTCCCCAATGGAGCAGAGACATCCTCCAGCAGCCATCTATCTGCCCTGGAAAACTCCCAATGCAAACCACCAATCTCCATCCCTTCTCTTCCCCTGAGAGGTCTTTCTGTGTCTGTAGCTGTGCCAGTTCAGCAGTTTCCGTAGTTGAACTCTGAAGGGACAGATAGAGTATTTGTATTTTTTATGATTGTTTGTTTATTTGTTTTTTAGTTGTGCCTACCAGGCAAAATTAACAGCCCTAGTGTAGGTTAACTCATTCAGTTCACTTGCAATATATGTGCTTGATTCAAAACCAGTGGGAGTCATTGTGGGGCTTGTAACCTAGAAGTCATTTCTCTAAAAGCTTAATTATGGCTCCCAGATGTGGAGTTCTGCCACTAATTTCAATAGTGTTATTGTGCATCCTCCTATGTGTCTGTCAGGTGAATTCTGCTGTCATTCTAGTGTTGGTGAAGAGAAGATAATCAGAGTTGCAACATCTACAGCAGAAAATGGTCCAGTGGCCGTCTAAATGGACTGGCCACATAAGTTAGATGGTGATGAAAATGGGTACTTTTTCCTTTCTGCCCAGATAGCATATCTGTACAACAGCCAGCAAGGAGTTTGGGAACATATGGTCAGCACTGGGAGTGAGATGAGAAGCAGACCCAGCCCTCTTCCCCTCCAGTCTTTCATTGTTTTCAAAACACAAGATAAGGTGAGAGATGCACAGTTTAGGCAGCAACTTTATTACCTCTTATCATCATCATTTAGCAATGTAGGGATGACTATGTAAGTATAGGTCAGCCATCCTCCTTCATTAATTTCAGCCAATTTGAGGGCTGCTGCCACTCTTCAGGCAGAATGCCAACCCATTGTCGGTAACCCATTTTCCTCCCTTCATGCATGACCTACTCGACTGAAGAGAAGTTGTTTTCTTCTTGATTTGAAAGCTGAGCTAAAGAGCTTGATGCAGGGCAGGAGCCTACCTGTGGGGAGACAGAGGAAGAAGGGAGGAAGGGAAATGCATGTTCTGTTCAGAAGAAATTCATTAAATGACAATGAACAGGGATTTGTAGTGAAACAAGGGCACTGCAAGGCCAAGGCATTTAGAGGCAAGAAGTTTCCAGGACACACTCATTTCTTTCCTTCTGTTGTCCAAAGAAGTATGTGGGGCTGTCTCCAAGCAATGGGAGTCTTTCTCTGTTCAGAATGTTCCCCCCAGTCCTTAGCTGTGCAGGATCACCACTGACCATCAGATGCACACAAAATGGCTAAATAAAACACTGTCCACAGGCCAACAGTGAAGCAGTCAAGTGAAAACAATTTTCCTGTTACCACTTGTAATATGGGAGTTAAGAGACTCAAGAAAGCAAGACTGACTCTGTGAAGACAGAGCCCTTGAAACTGTTTTACACCCTCTAAAATTCCAGAGAAAAGAAGGTTCCTGCAGGCAGGCAGGCAGGCTGATAGAGATTCCTACAAGTCTCTATCAAACCTTTCCTACAGCATGTCTGCAAAAACCCTGTCTATGGTTCACAGAAATAGCCTACAGTTGCTTGCTTACACTCCATCTCTGCTTGGACACTCAAGAGACCGGAACACATGGTGGCCAGAAGGGGTATTTTTCTACTGACAGCAAAACTTACGTTTCCATTTTGAAAGTCACAGGTTGGTTTAGTTATGGTTTTGCACAATTAACAAAATACCAAGTACAGTGTTGATAGCCAAGGTGGAGTCCAGACCTCCAGAAGTGGAGGGCAAAATATTAGAGGTGCTTGCTTTCACAAACGTGCAGAGCATGAGCTTGAAGAAGCTGAGCACCCCACACCCCTGCTCCTCTGGCAGCTAGATTGGAGGACAGACAGCACATATCCCAGCTGTCTTCCGGTCCCAGCTCACGGAGCAAAGACATGCCAGAAGGTTAGAAGCGATCTTTAAATGGAAATTAATGAAAAGAGGGATTTGTGGGAGAGGGAGAAAATGATGTGGAAAATTCCAAACAGTGGTACTGTTTTTACCAATCAACTTTCTTCTGCTGTTTAATCTGTGGGTTATTTTCCTATTCTACATGCACTTTACCATTTCTCACTCTTTAAAGCTTTCTCTGTCTCTCTGTTCTGCTGTGCAAAGCACCAGGGATGCATGGCAAGTTGATTATCCTCATGAAGCAGCTACCATAACATTGAGATTCAGGCATTTTCTTTATCATTAGCCTAACAAAGCACATAGAGTTGTAGCTAACTGGAAAGATACAGTACATTATTATTGTTATTATTTCTATTTTTGAAAACCAGGACACCGTGGTGTGGGGAAGGGGTGGGCTGCATGAGCGCCTAGACAGACAGTCATTTAATCTGAAATGGAGAGCAAAATGTAATTGGTAGGCTTAGATTCATTAGTATGCTGCAGCCTAGATCTATGATTCCTATTAGAAAAAATATTAAAGGGCCACTGTTTGGGGAATTGAAGGTAGCACAAACAATTTAGTGCAGTTTTTCATCAATATCTTGTGGAGGGGTTACACCTTTCCGACTTTTAAGACTAGAATGCAATATTTAGCGCAAATGTACTTCACTCAATGTACTTGCAACATAGCACATCTTCTTTTGAGATACAAATCTTCTGAAAACAGAATAATTTCTTTATTAGTCTTTCCTTGAGCAGGAATAGTTACTTCAGCTTAGTTCACCAAAATAAAACACATGCAATACAAGAAGCCAAAGGAAAATACCATTCCTGTTATTTTCATCAAATGGAAAGATAAAACACAACAAAATCAGGATGTATTTTCTTTTACATACTTCTAATCAGGAAAACATGGTGAATGATAATCTTTTCAATAAAACTGATGCAAAAAATCTTCATGGCTTCGGAGAAAAAATATTTTCCTTATAAAAACATTAAGTATTTAAATGAATACATTTCTTAGTGTTATTGATATTTAATATTTCAATTTTTAATTGTGACTGAGCAGTTAGATTTGTTGCCAGCCTTAACGATAAGCCCCTTAACACAAGATATCTTCTCAACATGCTAGCAATGATGATAAACTCTCTGGTCTCTTGAGGAAAAATAAACCTATATAAAACTTTAGGTATGTGACAGCAGTAGAGGTGCATGGTACATGAAATTCATGTTACAAGGTGGGCTGGTTTTATTACACCAAGGTAACACTTGAAGAAAAGATAGAGCAAGTGAAACAAATTCTTCATTAAGTCCCCAAAGACAGAACGTATCTATGCCAAAAGTCACGTTTCCTAAGCTCTGAAAGGATGGTATAGTTTCTTCCCAATTAATTACTTAAAAGTTTTAGTAAGAAGTTTTATCTGCAAGCACCCCTTTAGTTTTCCAAAACTATCACAGCTGTGGTAGTTTAAACATGTTTTAGATGCCCTCATACACTCAAAACTAGAGTCACCTTTCTAATACAGTGATGCCAGCAGAGACATTTTAATGTATTAAATTTAATCACAATATTGTAATTCATTCACCTAGAAATTCATTAATCATAATTCACGCTGCAAGAAAGCATATTAAAACATTGTGATAGTGGGCAAGCAGTTCTGTGTTCACAGCAGTGTTATTTAAACAACCACATACACTTGTAGTTATGCAATTAACCTGCAGTCATAATCTTTCTTTCTACTATTAAACATACCTCATCTGGAAGATGGACCAAAATGACCGTATAAGTGTTACTGAGCTAATGATTTTGCCTCGGCTGATATGGCAGCAGCCAGTCACTTGTGGTGTTCCCTACGCCTTAGCTGTAGGGCTGGTTCTGTTCAACATTTTTATCAGTGATCTGGATGCAGCTATGGAATGTGTCCTTAGCAAGTTTCTGATTATACTAAACTGGGAGGTACTGTTGACCCTCTGCAGGGATGAGAGACCTTGCATTGAGATCCAGATAACCTGGAGCTGGGACAGAGATCTACGTTCCGACTGGGAGATAAGTGGTTGCAGATCAGCTCATCAGAAAAGGATCTGGGGGTGCTGGTCAACAGCAGGCTCAATATCAGCCCATGGTATGCCTGGCAACCAAGAGGGCAAACCCCATACTGAGATGCATTAAGCACAGAATAGCCAGCCAATCAAAAGAGGTGATTCTGCCACCATATTTAGCATTGATGCAGCCTCACCTTGAATACTGTATGCTGTCCTGGTCTCCACAACATAGGAAATTAAGATGGTTGAAAGCATCCAGAGGGGGGCAATAATGCTGGTGAAAGGGCTGGAGACATGTCCTGTGAGGAGAGCCTGAGGACAATTTGTTTATCTAGTTTGTAGAAAAAGAAGCTAAAGGCTGACTTCATTGCTCTCTATTACTTCCCGAGGAGTGGAAATGGAATGAGAGATGCTGATCTCTTCTCCCTGATGATCAGTGATTGGACCCATGGAAATGGCAGAAAGCTGCATCAGGGGAGCGGTTCAGACTAACTAGTAGGGAAAAAAAAATTACTGTAGTAAAAAAAAAAAATGTGGTCAAACACTGGAACAAACTAGGCCTCGTGCCAGTCAGTGTTCAAAAGCCATTTCCATAATGCCCTTAATAATATGCTTTATCTTTTAGTTAGCCCTGAAGTATTCAGGTAAGTAGAATAGCTGGATCTTTGTAGGTTCCTATTCAATTTTATTATAGTATTCTTGTCCTATAGTTTTTTTTTATAAGATAACCTATTAACTCTTCATGTTTAGGTTTCGATTTCTGCCATTTCAAGCTCTAACTCTGAGCTTGCTCATGGGTGAGATGTGAGAGATACAGGAAGAATAGTTTCGCTTCTTTTCCATTTTTGTATATTCATTTTTATTTTATTTTTTAATGGTGTTTTTCATTTAGTACTGATGAGGCTTCCATCTGCCTTTTTGGTCAGGATTAAAATGATAATTGTGGAATCGTAAATAGTATCACCATATCATTAGTAACACTATGTATTATTTATATAGCATGCACAGGATGCTAGAGATTTTACATGCACATAATCAAGCCATTCCCCATTTCCAAAATTAGGAATTGCTGCTGAGTAGTTATTAAGTGAGAGGAGTCTGGGACATGATACAAGCATACAAACCCATTATTAAAATATTTCAAGCAATTTCTGTAATCTTTTTCCTTTAGTCATATTTATGATTCTCTTTCATTTCCCTGTCCTAAATAACTTCACAGCCAGCCATGTCCATGGAAGTAGTGAGCATATAACACAGCAGTGCACAGCTGGTCCTAGCTCTTTAGAGTGCCTCGGAGGTGCTGAGATTTTCTGGAGTATCCTATGGAATTGTAAGCTTTTAGCAGATGTGCTCTTTTCACTCAGGAGATGCTGTCAACATCTTCTCTCTTGTCTGAAGTGGGAGCTAAGACCATGCATAGAAGGTCTTCATTTGTTTCCAGCACAGGGTGTCACAGAAGAGTCTAATGGTACATTTACATGGAGAGATCAGTACAGCAACCACCTCAACCATGCCAGCAACCACCACCATGCCTGAAATCCATCACAAAAAGGTTCTCTGAGCAGATAAGAAGCAGCAATACCACTGGCATGCAAAAAAGTTGGGCTGATGCTCAGCTAACAGTGCACTGAGGACCTGAGGCGCCCACATGGCTCCCAGCACTTAGGTACAAGCTGTCTGCTCCGAGTTGAGAGCTGGAAAACAAAAAGCTTGTTGCCTTGGTAGGGTGAAAAATTAGGTTTGTGCCTCTCCCAGAAACTGTATACTAGTAGAGCAGTTGACATTTAGTTGATTTGCAGAGACAATCTTTTTGCTGCCGCTGGTCAAAGGGGCATGCTTCAAATGCTGCCTGTAGACCTGCAGGTGCTTTGTAATAGGTAACTCCTGTAAAAAATGACAGAAAACTCATTTGCTGACAGCTGTGGGAACAGAGGTTTTTAATAGAATAGCAGTTTCACAATACATTGCTTATCAAGTGATTCCTCTGGGATTATTATTTACACTCGAGGAAATCAGCATTCAGCATCTAGTTGAACACAGGAGGTGTCATGCGATATTGGTGTGAAGAGGGGAGTAGCTGACATTTCAGGAGAATCAGGCTGACGCAGCCTTGACCAGCATGGTCAGCCCAGAAGCAGGAAAAATATGAGATGCCAGAAGACATAGGATGGGCTGGGTAGGGTTCTTTATTTGGCACCAGTCCGTTACAAAAAGGTGTGTATGTGTTTCCCTACAGAAAAAGAAGTATAAAAACTTTGTATTTTATCTGAAAGTCTGAAAATCAGGTTCTGATCATTTCAACGTGGCCTCAGGCATGCAAGGAACCCAGGCGCAACACTTGCTGTGGAGATGTAACCAATCCTGCTATTTCTTCTTTGAAAGTTTGCAGAACATTCCAGACCCCTGGATATAACCATCAGGGCATGCTGTGCCAGCAGTCACACAGCTCCAGGGTTCCTGAAGGGCCTGGCAGGGCAGGTCCTGGCAGGGCAGGTCCCTGGGCCCCCGTACCATACATCTCCCTGTGAACAGGGCCTAACTGACACCAGGCTGGGGCTTGGTCGTGCTCTGGCCTTGCTGGTGTAGACATGTGGGGGAACGTCTGGGAGTCCAGACAGTGACAAGCAGAGCTGAGGGTATCCTTTAGCTCCTGACAATAACTGCTCACCTCCCTGCATGCATTTTAAGACAAGTGGGTGTGTAGGTGTGTAAGCATGCAGTTTTGTTTTAAAATCAGCACTCAGGAATATGACTGCAAGCACCCAGAATGATGACATGGGAACTGAAAAAAAACAAAAACACAGTATGCTGCTATTTAGACCTGTCTCTCCTCACTGGAAAGCGCCTATTTTGACTTGAGAGTAAAATATGTGCTTATGTTTGAAGGAAGAGACACCTTAAGTGTATGTGTGCTGTTTAGATAGCTCATACATGAAAGCTTGTGATTCAAGGAGTTGACTGTCTAGCTGAGATAGGGAGTACCAAAAGAAGCAGCATTAAACTGAGAGATGAGATAGCATGCAATAATGCAGAGGGAGACAAGCGAAATCTTCGTGGCGAGCATATGCTGTAGGTGCAGATGATAATGTGCTAAGCTAACACTTCCCAGGTTTCCTCAAATAGAGGCTGGTAGACTAGTCTGGCACTGAAGTGATAGTAGAGGGTGTCCAGAGAATGGGGTATTTCACTGGCTGAGAAGACCTGAACCATAACCATGGAACTGCTGTGCCCAGAAGAAGAGAGAAGATATTCAAACCACAAAATATGCTTCTAGCAGAAGTTTGGGCATCTCAGATAGGAGGGGGAATAAGAACCAGCACTTTATATTATAACTGCAGAGGAGATGAGGGCTATGGGCAAGGAGTAAGAACAAAGGAAAAGGCTGAAACATCTGATGCAGAGGGATTTCAGAGACTGAAACAAGGGCAGAAGATTGCAGGTCCCTGGATTCCTGACTTACAAAGAGGTGAAAGTCACTAGCAAACGGTAGTTTTGTGGTTGGCTGTCAAATTGACTACCAGCTTTTCTGAGGAAGGAAAGTAGGGGTCGGTGAGAAAAAGGAAAGTTGCAGCAAATGTTGTTATGACAGTGACCTGGTTGCTAAATGCATAAGGTGAGATAAAAAAATGAGGAAAAGAGAGGAAAGACAGTGAGGTGTAGAGTCTCCCCTGGAGCCATTAGAACCAGCCTGGTGGAGCCTGCAGCTAAAACCGGAGTAGAGCACAGCAGGTCAGACAGCCTGGGAAAGCTGGCAAAAGGGCATTGCTGTATTTAAAATTTAAAAATTGAAAAGAAAAAAAAAAAGACAGCTGTAACTGTGCTTTTGACAGCTGATTCAACTGCTCACTTTTAATTATATTTTGTCATTTGAAGTGAAATGTACTCCCTTGAAATGCTTTATCCACATAGTTCTTAGACTTTCGTCCAATTACATTGCACCCATCCTCTTAAAGATTAACAAGCTTTAATGAACTCTATTGTTGTTAATTCATCTCCCTTTTATTTTGACAGCATGACTTTTGTTTACAATTAGTACAGCTAACACTATGCAGGGTCATGTGGGTCAAAAGAAAGAAAAAGATTTCTCTTCAATACAGGAAGAAAACAAATGAGTCCATTCCTCTGGAGTACTTGTTAGTTTTGTTTTGTTCTGATTTTAATGAAGAAAAATCTCCCAGAAATAGATCTTCTGGTGGGACTTAATCAAACTTAAGCATCTGATTCCAAAAGATACCTTTGAAAACTCTCCTTCAGTTGCAACTTATGACTCAGTTTATATCTGGAAGAATCTAAGCTTTGTAGCGACTGGGGATTTTTGCTTAGTTTCTCAAGGAAATAAACTGATGTGATCATCCGTACCTTTTTTCTTTTTTTTTTTTAACCTACAAATCTTCTTCATTATTTGGTTTCAACTAGATTTGAAAGCAGAATTACACCGTTAAATATATTTTATGAAACAAACACGTTTGATGAAAATAAACAGCTGTGTAGAGGAGAAAGACTTTAATCAGGATATCTGCTATGAGAAAGCTTGTAGCATAAGCTTAATCCTTATTAGCCACTAAAGAGTATGAGAGTGAGAGAGAGTAAGAAATCCAAGCCGTACTCTCCAAAGTCTCCAGTTAGACTCATATTTTCTCAGACAGTAGATAATCCAAAAAAGAGACCAGCTTTTGGATGCGCTGCTGGCATTAGTCAATTACTTTATTAATTTAGCTCTGAAAATGCCTGCAGAGCCATTTTGATTCCTGTCAACTCCACCCAACTTTAAAAATGATGAGCAGTCCATTCTCAGCCTAAAAGCAGACTTTCCCTCTGACGAGTCTTCTGCAGGGCAGATTTAGCAGTCTTCAGAGTCCATGGGAGATCCCGGGGAGTCCAAAGCTGCCTTTGAAAGCAACTGCTTCCTCTTTCCCTTTGCCCTCTCTGGTACTTACTTTCTGTCTCCCCAGTGGTCACCCGCAACAAAAGTTCCCTTTTGCCTGAAGGGCCCTCCCGCATCCTCTAATGTTCAGGCCCAGGACTGATCTGGTGCAACTGCTTAGGTGCTTCTGTGTCAGTGTGCTCTAAACTAGTTCAGAGATGATGTAGTTGACTTTATATGCTAGATAGACTGTACTGGTAGAGACTTACTTAGGTTCTTTTTCTGGGATTACTGCATTCAACAGTGGCAGAACCCAAGCCTCTCTTCTCACAGCCAAGCATCCTTTTCAGAAGCTATAGGATTTGTATTACCTTTGAGTTTTCTCTTTGAGTATCTCTCATCCTGCACCTGTCTTGCAATATTTTAATATGGTAGCACACACTCAGGAGATGGTCTACTCAGCATTCTTTCCCATGCTAGCATACAGCTGCCTTGTATGTTCTTACACAGGGAGTAAGGACATGTGAATAAGAATTACTCGCACCAGAAATGGAACTGGCATCAAGAACTGAGACCCCATCTGGGCCTTGGGAATTAAAAAAAGAGTATAGATGTCATTCCTCAAGAGACATTTCTGGCAATGACTTTTGCCTGAGGAACAGGAGTTAGTGTTGTCATTAGCTATGTGTGTCAATTAGCTGAAGACAGTTTCCTGCCCTGCATGCCATTTATTTCTAAGCCCATGTCACAGGTGTGAATGCCTGTGCAGCATATATTTTTATGGTGCTATGAAAACCAGGCTGAATGCATCATGAATTGAGAGCATGTTGCTGCTACACTGACCCACTTGTGCTGTAGGTATGGTATAGCTATTGCATGGGGCATTCCAAGGCCACTTGAGCTTCTGTTGAGCATTGCTGGATCTATACCTACTATATACATGCTGCAGTAGAGATGTGTTGTAGTTCATATCAGTTTTGTATTTTTCTCAATGCTACTTCAAATTCTGGGGATAGATGGGCTTATCTTTGCATGATATTGCCTTTCATGATGAAGATATTCAAAAATATCTATACCAACAACTTTTTAGGTTGAAGGAGAGATCTGGACTTGCAGCAAGACCAGGCAGCTAAGATTTCAGCACTGCAGGGTCCAGATCTTAGTCCGTTTTAATTTGGACCTAACTGTTAGTCTTTGACATTGACCATCTGTCATTTCATGAATTATTTTGGGTGTTCTGAAACTCCTTATTCTGTTAGTCTTTGTAGCTTTATAGTGAATTTAAACTTTCTGTAATTCAACCTGAAGAATTATAAATAGATTTTGATTTGGGCTACATTTCATTTCCAACAAGCCCAGTCTCTGGCTAGCTGACTGCCTATTTGTATCTCTGTCCCTGCATATAATCAAGTTGGTGCTATATTCTCACTTCCTTGTTTTTTTTGCTGTTGGTCTGCCTTCCCAAACAGGAAGAAACCTTTTCACTGGTAGAAATGATAACGGTGCCTCTTTTTCCTAGGCACACTGATGATTGTTCAGGATCATATAGGTCATATAGCCCTACAGCATCACCTCATAGACAAGCTGCTGAGCTTTAGTTTCTGTAGTTTCTGCAGGAGCCCTGGTGTTGTCTGACTGCCATGGGGAGCTGGCACATTAGCAGGGAACCCCAGCATATGTAGCTTTTCAAACTTCCTCTGGATGATGCAAGAGGCTGATGAATTATTTTTTCCTCTTATTAGATATTAGAAATTATCAAGTTGCGCCAAGGTAAGTTTAGGTTGGATGTTAGGAAACACTTCTTTACAGAAAGGGTGGTTAAACATTGGAATAGGCTCCCCAGGGAGGTGGTTGAGTCACCGTTCCTGGATGTGTTTAAGAGCCGTTTGGATGTGGTGCTCGGAGATATGATTTAACAGAGGGTTGTTAGAGTTAGGGCACTATGGTTAGGCTTCGGTTGGACTTGATGATCTTTGAGGTCCCTTCCAACCTGAGTAATTCTATGATTCTATGATTCTATGATTAGTTTTTCCTCTTCTTTTTTTCCCAGGTCTATGCCCTTATGGAAATGTCTGACTCTGAACACTGAATAGCATGAAAAATGTAGTGTTTGCAACTTCTTTTTTCATGCATTTGTGCAGAGAAGGTACCTTTAGATTCCTCTGGTGTCTGGTGAAATCTAAACATAAAACAGTTCCTGTCTTTGATGAAGTCAAATATTAGACTCCTGAACTAAGATCAGAATCAGCAGTGGAGCACTTAGATGTAGGCACACATAACTTTGTTTGTTGTAAGTTTTCTCCCAGGAAAAAGGAGATGATGAGTGGTTTCAAACAGAGCATAGATTTTAATTGCTTAGTTATTTGCCAGGAGGTAGTAGTTGCTAATATGTGACTACACTGTACAAATTACTTCTGTAAAGTAAACTTGTATTTTTATAGAAACGTGAAAGAGATGCTCAAACTGGATTTGAATAGAATTGGAGCAGCTGAGTTCTTAAATCCCTAGTGAAAAGCATGGGCAAAACCTATTACGACTGTACCAGAGGATGTTGGGAACACTAAGGATTGGGATTTTTTTCAGAACCTGAATGCTCTTAAGTTTGAGCCATTTCCCATTCTGTGACAGCAAAACAGATTAATTGTATCTCGGGCTCCATTTTCAGTATGTTTGTCACCAGATTGGGTGAATGGGATCGTAATCCTTCTATTCAGCTGAACTGCAGCTTACTGCATGACCTTTTCAACAAATGTATTTTAATTAGCTGTATGTTCACCTTCTTCTCACTGCTGAAAGAAGGAAAAATGGATTATCGACAGTATGGGGTATTATATATTTAACCTTTTAGGCTGAGAATTTGGGCAGATGTGAAACCAATCTGTAAGGACAGCTAGCACTGTTGTACAGGTCAAACTGTGGCTAAACCACAGCTTAATTGTATACATTCAAGTGTATAATGTGCACATCTCTGGAAATGTTTGTGGCAATTAAATCATCTTTGGAGTTTTCTTTCCTTCCCTGATTTTTCTCCTTCTTCTTTGCTAATGGTACCCTCAAGCTCTGCATCTGAAGACTATGACAAGGGTCCCTCACATATTTGGTGAAGAGGTGAGGCAATACTGAAAACTCCTGCACATTTTGCAAAGGCATCTCTAATTCCAGTCCATTGGTTGTGTACAGCCACTCCAAGGGCAGCTTGTGGGAAGAGAGAGGACTGATTAAGAGAGGCAGTACATCAGGACAATCTCGAAATGGAACTAATTCTTTTTTTACAGAAATGGGTGTAAATCCTAGAGGAGAAGCCATATTCTACTGTGGAAGTGTTGGCCAGTGGCTTCCCCTTCAATCTGCAGCCTTAAAAGTCTTCAAAGGATTATTGTTAAAATAAAAAGGTGTTGTGAGATCTCTGCCCAGAGATGAGTTTCGTATATTTGGCCATGGTTCTTTATTAGTGCTATGGACATCCTCACTTGAGCAGTCTTATCCTACAACTGCTGTTCTCCCCAGTGGCAATCTCTTACAACAATCCCTGGAATAAGTCACAGGCAGCCACGGACTCTGCTAACATTTTTGTTCCAGAGCTTCAGTTTTGATCCTGGGACATCAGTCCAGTTCTCTGACCCTCTCCCTTCACCCTAGCACCGGCTTAATCTGCTCTGCCAGTCCATAGTGCTGGCTCATGCAGGAGATGGATTACCTCTACCTGTGTTTCTGCATGCTGTCTAGCAAAATGTGGCTTCATGCAACGAAGCCAGTGCAAGGCAAATGTGTTGTCTGTGCTAACTCAGGGCAAAAGGAGGATGTCTGAGTGGTTCAACCTTCACCAGCAAGGGAGTTCATACAAAAAGTGCAGCTATTACAGCATTCAGTCCCCTGCATTTCCTGTCCTTGAGCTAAGTCCCTGTGAGAGAGCCCACACTTGCTGTTCAGAAGTTTTCTGGCTGTCCCGTGGCCAGGCTGAGAGCAGAGCAGAGTTGCCAATCCATGTGCTGGGGCCAGCAGCACAGCTTCAGCACAGCATGCAGTCCCAGACAGCCATGGAGAACGAGGTATTCACAGCTATGGGTGCTCAAAGAGCAATTTGGACCCCAGTAGAGGAGACGGTGAGTAGCCTCTGGCTTTCAGAAAACATAAATGACAAGCTATCAACCCCAGCAATTGGTTTCCATCAGCTTATATTGGTTACATTTTCAAAGCTATGTTCAAAAGGAAAAGGGCAGGAAACATAATGCTTCAATGATACTGCCATTTGCTGGATTCCCTTAATAAGCCAGCTGTGAATAGATGAAATTGCTTTCTGAACCTACTGCACGAAACACACGTTCCTGGTAGTTTTCTCATGCAGAGGAAGAGCTGTAGAGGTTATAAAACGCCTCGTGTATCAGCAGAGTGATTCTGCCGCCAATGCTCCAAGTCAAGTTAACTCCTTTGGAAGGTTGCAAAGGGGGACTGCTTTCTATGAGGTCATTTTGACTTCTCTCTAGCCAGATGCAGGCACCTATAGCAGCGATGAGGGCAGGAGGCTAACCCAGATAAGGGAGAAAAAAACAAGTGCCAGTTTGATATACGAGTACATACCAAGCTTTAAGCCTGGCTCCTGCCCTTTTTCTCTGTGTAATAAATGAAATGACCTTCCAGTTAAAGTGTAAGAGATTGGAAAAGACAAAGCCGAGCAGCAAGGCCCTTTTTCCCAGTGCATACCCACATTAGAATTCTGCTCTCACGCTCTCAAGAAAGAAAACTGTAGCTTGAAGAGAAAACAACGTAGTATTAAGCCATCTTGGTGTCAAATATTGTAAAAGAAAACAGTTAACGACACAAACTCACTGCATTCTCATTACCAGCTTTGGGTATAATAGCCCCCCTCCCTCAATACCAAACAGGATTTCTTAGTGCTCTTTTGTGCTTAAGCCTCCAACTTGGCAATTCCACCCGGCCTGCTGCTCATAAACTGTAACTCCTTTGTCATTCCCAGGTATTTTCTGTGGTTTTTACTTTTATTGTGACTTGAAACTATTTTACGACTTCATTCTATTGTTGTTCTGTGTACAGTGGGTAATGAAACACCTTTATCTGCATCTTTTGCTTCTCTCTTTTATTCTCCCAGCTTAATGACATTATTGTGAGCACCACTGGGACTGTTATGCAGATGTACTGCATACTGGAGAAGTTGCTGCTTCAGGATAAGCCATTACTTTTTGTTGCCCCCACAGGCCTGGGAGAGATAGCTATTACAAACAACTTCCTGCAACAGTTACCTCATGAAAAATATGTTGTATGTCAAATTAACTTCTCAGCACAGGCCTCAGCTAATCATACCCAGGACATCTTCCTAACGAAAGTTGAAAAGTACCCAGAGTTTTAATTAAAATCAAATATGTAATTGTACTTAGTTTACTCCACAGAGATTATCCACCAAATAATATGAAATGCTCTCCTTCCATTTCTGACAGAATAAATGAAAGCTGATTTGTTTCTCCATGTAATGTTTATTACTGGGGAAACTACACTTTAACTGATGTTGACAAATATTCTGATTTATGGAGTGTACTGAAATAACATCATCTGAAGAGCACGTCTACTTAACTTCTTCTTAGCTGGTTTAGCTTAGGAGAATGAATCAGCTGCCTCCATCCCTGGATATTCTTCTGCCCGAAACATATTAAAGGGAATCACCAGATTGGGTCCCAACCAGTAAAGAGAGCCATCTGTTACAGAAAGATCTGAGCAGTAGGCTATATATGGTACCCGCCAACACACAGAGGGCAAAAAGATCAACTGGAAGAATGGCAGCATCCAGAGGATTATATCTAGAAAACGGCTAGCTCTCCAGCATCTAAATCATGCATTTTTAATTCATCACATGGCAGACAAACAAGTCAAACATTAATTGGCATGATAAAAGGGAGCTCTTATTGTATTCTACACCTTTGAGTACGGAGTGCCTCTCTTGCCAGCTAGCCCAGGCGTAACTTGGAATTTGCAAGCACCAGAAATGAGATCTGTGGGCAACACCATACTCCAGTTATTAATGAAAATTTTAAAAGTAGAGAAAAAAGGCTGAGCACTCAGCACAGGCATGAGTTGTTAAGAATGTCAGAGATTACATTTTTGCTGTTAAAACATACTGTAATAATTGCAGCTTCCCTGAGCAAATAAAATTAAGGATTTGATTCAGACATAACATGGATAGTTCAGCTATGTAAAGAATACATTTTTATGCACACTGGAGTTTGATAAATATTATTATGAGAACTGACAGACTCTAGTGAATGGGGAAATATATCCTATCAACAGTACAAAGGAATAGAAAATGCCATGAGGGTATTTGCTGAAGAGGCTCACAAGTCATGATCATTTTCATCTGTAGATAGTCTAAGATAAAACCACTTCCTCAATGTATTTTTGTTTTATATTTATAGTTATCTTTAAGCTGTGTTTCCAGACTTCTGTCATCATCAAAGAGAATAAAAGTGTCTAAACAGAAGGTTTTGAATAACTAGACACTCAAAAATGATGAGTACCAATTCTGGCAAGGTCACCATCAGGTTGTGGTCTCTGAGGTAGGCAGCTGGACTGGTTTAGCCCACACTGAAATAGAAATCTTCTTACAAATGAGGAAAATTCTCAGGAGGGAATCATTTTCAGTTTACACCCGTGCTATTTTTTAATTTTTAATTTGTACATACACAATGTCCCAATAAAGTCAATCCAGGTGGAGTTTATCTTTAAGGAATAGAATGCAAAGACTGAAAAAGCCTGAGATTTAAAATATATATATATATATATATATATATATATATATAGTTTGAATACACTAGAATAGTTTTTCTCCCTCTGGTACTTCTTCTGTCAGGCCCTGTCCTCAGCTCTCCCATTACATATTCGCACAGTGACTGATTTATTCATTGATAAGCTATTGCTACGGGTCTGGTTAGAAACATAGTATGTGAGCAGGCTATAGGAAAGTTCTAGTTGAACACAGAAACAGTCAAAAATTACAAAATTTAGATTATTAGCATTATCATTTTCTATTTCGTAGAAATGATTAGAATCGTCCATGGTTGGATGACTGATTACAGTGGATTAGCTAGGGAATGAGTAAGAATATGAAGATTCTGAAAACCATAATAAATGTCTGGAAAAGCAGTTACATATTTTGGAAAAAAAGAGACCTTCCTGATGTTTTCCTATCTATTTATGAGCTAAAAGATGCTGAAGAAAAAATGTACATTTTTTGAATGAAAAACACCAGCTACACAGCTTAGAAAGTTTTATGGACTATATGAGGTTATCTCCCCGATTCTGCCTGGCCAGGATCACTTAGGGTTGTTCCTTAACAGCCAGAATCCCAGTGAAACAACTTGTACCATAGTTTCCCATTCACTGAAACAAATAGGAAGCATTTCAGAAACATTTACTCAGACCGAAAGAACCTTTAATGTACGCATCTACAAACTCTTCCTGGGAATGAAATCAAACTGTAGTACAGATGTTGCAGAGCTTCATTTTAAGGTTTCCAGTTGATCACAGAGACGTGTAAAAGCAAAGAACAGAGAAACTCTTCTTGTACAAAAGGTCATTGTTTGTATTTTATTAACTTTTTTATTGCTAAACATCTGCCACTAAATTGAAAGCCTCAGCACAAAGCATGTTGCATTTTATGTACAAATCAACGCTATCTAGTCTAGTAAAAGTAGATGCTGGGATGACACGGCACCCAGCTTGATCTGCATGGTATAGGTGGCTGTTATCTTGATGTTTGGAAACACAGACGGTGACTTGGAAGCCCAACTGCAGGTGGTTGTGGTGACATTTGAACATGTCCAGTGGAGGTGATCAAGGTAAGGATGGAAGAGAGCCTGGCTGGGTTGCAGGGCTCTCCTGTGGGCACGGAAGTACTGAAGTAAGACAACAGAAGCCATTTGAATGCAGGTCCACCTGGATGGTCATCTGCTGAGACCGGTGAGGGGATTGTATCAGAGGAGGCAGGAGTCAGGGAGTCATTCGTACTGGGTTCTCAGAATGGAGGCAGCAGGAGGCTGTGACAGTGGCACACGGTGTGCTTTTAGTATAACAAACACTGCCAAACTGCCTGATCAAAGAAGTGCTTAAGTTACATACAGCACAAGGCAACTTTCTGGTCTAGAAAGAAATCAGCTAAAGGAGAACTCATCCTCGATCTGTCAGAGTTATTCAGTCTGTGATTATTTCAGTGGAGTATTTGATCAAATGACTCAAACTTCCAGGCATTTTGTCAACTGACTGAAAATGAACACCAGACATCAGACTACATGCCTGAAGTCACGTACTGAATTAAGCAGTCAAATAAATAAAGGGACTAACAGTTAGTGCACAGTGTGCTCTCAGAAATGAGATTTCTTTTATCCCCTGACGACAAAGATTGGGCTGCCCTTCTTTGAACTGGTGGGGGAGGAAGGACGCCCTGTACTTCTCTGCCTGTGTCTGCTCGGTTCAAATCTTGTCCAAGTCCTCTGCTGAAGGGCAGTGAGGGGGAGGCAGGTGCTGGAGTGTACCTCTTCTGTGACAGGCAAAATACTCTGGCCTGGTACATGAGGTGGTGAAATATGCTTTTCAGGGGCTGGTGAAGCAACTTCATCTTCCTTGGAGCTTTTTTTGTACTGCCTGTCTCAGAGCAGATTGTATTTACCCACCTACTGGAGCAAATGTGGGTTGAATGATGTTCATAGTTTGATTACAGCTTCTGTTTTTGAAGTTCTTTGCCTGAGCTGTTTCATCATCCCTAGGTGGCCACATTTAGTTAATTCTTGGGAAAAAAAAAAAGGAGGGAGATCTTTGCCAAGCAACTTCTCTCACTGACAAGGTCTTTGCAGGGTTTACAGTTAGGGCTCTGAGTGGAAACTTTTCTGTTTGCTATGTTATTTTCCATCAAGACATATAGGTTGGTTACACTGTTAAGTGCACACTTCGCTCCTGCTCGGGGTACATGAAGTGCTGCTCTGAAAGGCAAGGAGCGAACTGGCACTTTTCCATGCTTGTCTGCACAGCCCTCTGGTGAGCAAATGGAGCTCCACATCCATGTTCTCTCCCTGGAGAGGTAGGAATTAAAGCAAACCTCTCCCATGCTCCCTCCAAGAGGAGAATGAGGAGAAGAGACTATACTTAATCTGGGGAGCTAACAGGCGTTGCCAGAGCTGGTGCCTGCTGCTGGGCCAGAGATGCAGCCTGCTGATAGGTTATAATACAGAGAGAAACTTTGTGGCAGATTTCTCAACACGTGGGAATCTGAAAAGGTACTTTATGAACTGACAATGAGATGTTTCTGTATTTGGGAAAAAAACTTTCCTTATCTAAATATGTTCCTGTGAATTTGCTTTGTGCTGAGCTTCAAGCTGGAAAGAGCCTACAGGAGCCCTCTAAACTCCAGGTCTCTCTGTTTCTGCTATGCAAAGAAAGGGAAAAATGACCTGCTCCCAACACTGCCAGCAGTTCCCTTCATCACCAGAGAAAACCCCCTCACAAATGGCATTTCTGCAGGGCTCCTTCACCCAGAAGAGTTCAGAACAGATCTTACTCATCTAGATGAGTTACCACTTCCATTAATTCCAGGCAAGAGGCCTAAGTTAAAATGGAAATTAATGTGTTTGTTAACTTCCCTCTCATTTATGTTTGTTAGCTTTTCTCTTATGCACAGTGAATTAAAAAATAATAATAGCTAATCATGGCCTGGCAGGGATTTTTAATGGATTTAATTTTTCTCCATCCTGCTTACATGTAATCTCTAACATTCAGTGTTTTATGGACTTGTTATCACTCTAGAAATGCTTGCAGAGCATGCCTGGAGTGCTTGCAGAATAACTGCAGGAAATACGCACTCCCCCAAAACCAACAGGTGCTTGTTACTGTTCCCAAGCCAAGCATCACATGTCCTGTCTCTGGATGGCTGGTTTACCATGATTCACACCAAGGGGGGTTTTGCCTTTCCTGCAGCCACTCTGAGGGAAAGGAGCGTTTAAAGGAATGACTTACAACACATAATCAGTAAGTGGCCTAGAAACATGCTCAGGCTCGGCCCTTGAACTGCCCTTGCTGTGATGGAGCTGACAGACTGCATGCTTTTTGTCAAAATGAAAGGTGGTTACCTTTCACTGCATTGTGACATATTACATACAAAACTATTACATTATTACACATGAAATAGTAGAACCTGCCCGTTGCCTTTATGGGTATAAGTGATGTGCATGTCACCTGCCCAGGGGATCAGGACTGGCTGGTGTTCATCAGTCTCCCCACACAGGTCCTGCCACTGCCCAGGGGGATATTTAGGTTTTTCCACTCAGCTTCTTCCAGTATAGCATGAATCCATTGTAAGGCTCCAAAATAGTGAGGGATTGTTGGTCCATGCGGTGCAGGAAGCGCTGTTGCTATGGTAACCAGTCCTGTATCATTTTTGTGTGTTTCTGTAGTAAAAAAAAGAATATATATATTTGTGTGTGTGCATCACTTCTATTAAATTATTGTACTTTTGAAAGCATTGCTCAGCTTTTTACCTCAGAATCAACAGTTTAATTTCAGACTGGGTCAGTACCGAAATGATCATCATTGTTATTCCAGATGCTTTTTTGGTGGCCTTTGTGAATTTACTGATGGCCCGAGCTCAATAGATAGTGACAGGTGTCTACACTATTAGTGTCTACTACAATTAGCACTAATTGGTACCTCTATTGGCAGTGGAGATTGGCTAGGGATTTAATGGAGATGAGAGATGAACATGCTTTCTGTGTGTTCGCCCCTTCTTCCCTCAAATATAGAGCAACAATTTCTAAAACAAGTACTCATGGTCAAAGTAAAGAAAGTTTCAATATTTATTACTTGGTTTGTTCCTGAGTTGTAGCTTAATGGAAGCATTCAATCTCTGAGATTTCCAATTTGGCACTTTTCAGGTGAAATTTTCATTACTAGCCTAATTTTTTCCAGGTGCACTTCTGCAGCTGCAATGTATTGTGCCATAATTTAGCACCTGCAGTTCTTCCTAGCAGCAAGAATTTCCAACCAGGAAAACAAAGGTTGAGTCCAGCCTTGATTTAAATAAATAAAATTTTAAAAGCATCTCCATCATGAAAAGAGCAACAAAAAGCTGCTTTCAGGGAAGGTTTAATCAAGCAAAAGCATTAGCAATACAATACTGTTTGCTGATAAGCATTAACAAAGAGGAAGGAACCTCTGTGTATTGCATTTTAAAACATTTTCTACAAGATTGCTCTTTCACTTAATTGTTACTACTCTGTAGAAAAATCTGCCCCATTTGTTAATTTGTTTCTTTTCTTCTTATGCCTGACAAACACCTCTAACTACGTTAAATTGTTTGCTTGTGATTATGAGAAAAAGGGTTTTATTTATTCCTATGAAGTTAGTTGAAGGTCTTAGAAATGCGAAATATATAGCGAGTTCAAAACAGGTGAATTGCTCTCAAAATAAGTGTTGGCTGATTTTTATCTTTTCCATGTTTTCCATATTTAATTCCACCCTTGAAAGATGGAACATGCATCATTTCCCCATCGTCTCTCTCTGGTTCATATTGAGTGAAGTGTTTTGAATTAATTATGTTAAATTATTAATAGTTTAAGATTTGAAAACATTACAAGGTTTGAGTAATGTTTTATCAGGCAGTAACTGTATGATAATTCTTTCATACAGTAAAGTACATTTCCAGCTGATAGGTAAAAATTACAACTATATGCTGGGAGCATTGAATTCAGTTCATTGTGAAGCATAATAAGGTAATGAACGTTTAGGCTTCATATTAGGGGAAAAAAAAAAAAAAGCCATTAATGAATAGATTCCAGGAGAAACAATGAAAGCAGCATTTCTTAGGCCATGTAAAATGAACTGTGCAGAAATACAGAATACAAAACAGCTCTGCATTGGTAAGAATGAATGACATACAAGGTCTCTCTGCATCTAAATTCTGTGATTCTCTGATACAAAATATCCTCTGATATACCACCTCTACGTGTGTTTTATTAACTGATGGCTAACTAACAGCTCATTTGTCAGGGAAAATGAGAAATAACACAGCACTGGGTCCTCTAAACAAAGCATTGCGCCGCTAGAATTATTCTACCTTAAAGGTCCAAACACAAAGTTTATCTTCTGTTAAATCTCCACGACATTTTAACTAGGGCTATGAAATAAACGGTCAACTAAATCAAGCTGTATTAATTTCAGGCATTATTTTGAGCGTGTTTTATGGTGCTACAAACATCTGACAGCATTTAAGGGAGAGGCACAACAGCTGACAAAAGACCTGAGAATTAGCTATATAATTATTTGCAAAGGGAAAATGGCTCCTTTCCACTTTCAGCCCACTGTGTAAGTCTTGATACATTTCATCAGCCTCACGTAATAAACCCCGTGGAGGAATTAAGGAGCCGGGAAATATAGGTTAGGCTCACAAGACAGACACCAGCATTTAGTTTTGCTGAGGCCTCTGAGCGCTGCAAGCCTCAGGCACCCCTCCACCTGGCTGGGCTTCTAGGCCACTCCTCTCAGAACTGCCCTACCCAGGGCATTTTTCTGGGCATGGCCCAGTTTTCGCTTCTCATACCAATAAACGAGCTGTTATGTGGGAAATGAAAGCAGAAGGGTGCTTAACACTCCTTAAAAAGTGGGATTTTGCCTTGCTTTGATGCTTGCTGTCTAATGGAGGTTCGGGTGCTGTTTGGGCAAGTGGTGTGCTGGATCTGTTCTTCAGTGACCAGCTCTCCCCAAGGGCCGTATGGAAAAGCCTCCAGCAATGAGCCTGGTGCTGTGTGAAAGAAGGCAGAGTGCCTAAAGCTGTGTGTGGCGTGACCTAGATCTTACTTGTGAGTCTAGATCCATCCAAGTAACAAGTCATAGCAGGAGAGGAAAAATATGTATACCTCTTTCTTCATCTATCTAACCATAAACGGTTGTATTTCCAAGGGTTTTTAGACATCTGTTGAGTCATGTAACTGCTAGAGTGATTTTCAAAAGCACCTTAGAAGATTTGACAGCCAGTTTTTATTTCAAAGAGTTATTTGGACAGCCAGTGAGATTTTCAAAATATTTATCTATTTCTCTGTATGTTGCATATAGCTTGAAAACCCAGCCCACAGTCTTTTGCAGTGAGAAGCATGATACTATTCGTGTACATCTATAATGTTAAAACACCCATTTCCTGACCCCTTTATATTATGTTCAGTATGCCTTGACATCTGAATTCAGTGCTCCCGTGGGTTCCTGAAGCAGTGGGCTTCGTTAAGATGTTATCTGCCCTCTCCAAAAGAAGTGAGTGCATTATTCCTCCTCCAGCCAGGAGCTTTTCAAGCTGTTTCACAACTGGCACAGTTGGTAGCTGCTATTTCAGCTCTGCCTCGGAGCCTAACACTGTCTCGCCCTCTGGTCCCAGCAGAATGAGTACCTAGTTACATTAGATAGTTATTAGAGACCCAGAGTAACAAATCCAGCTTGAGTAAATTTTTGACATTTTGATTTGCCTAGTATCCACACTTGAGCACAGTATCCTTCTGCTGACAGCCCTACCAAGTACTTCTTGAAAGAAAGAAAAAAAAGAGTTGCTTTTGCATGGCCGGTAATTAAAATTTGTTTTCGTACTACATGCTGAAGTGCAGGGTGTAATATCTCGGCTCACTTACATTTATGCTGTTATTTCAGAGTGTCAAAGTGTTCATGGTGCAATCAAGAAACAAACTGGCAGAACTGAAGCAATCTGCTCTGTAGTCGCCTTTAGTTCAAGTCCTCATTGTCTTGTAATTAGCTGGAGTGAATGCAGCTACCCAGCAGCACGCTGTGCACTGTGACATGCTTTGGAACGAGGCGCGGGGCTGGAAATAAAAGCGCTTCACTCAGGGTGCCAAAGTGCCTACTGTAGGTGCAACACCGAATTTCACTTATTATAATCCTTCTTGCCTAATTAATTCCATTGATAGCCATTCACGATCATCAGCCTTTAACAAGGATTTTTCTTTCTTTTCCTTTTCTTTTTTTTTTTTAAACTGGAATAGTTTTATTAGCTTGTTTACTTCAGAACAACGTGCCATCTTTGATTAAACTCCATGTGGATTTATAACTATGTCCTCCCCATGTTTCTGTGACCTTTACGGCACATCTGATAAAAATAAAAGGTCACGGATTCCAAAAGAACCGGTTCTAATAATAATGTCAGGCAGGCTCCCCTGAAAGTGTGTGATTTTCCTCCCTTCTTTCTTCTCTTTTCTTCTTTTCCTCTCTCTCTCTCTCTCTCTCTTGCTTTATTCTGCTGTTTCAAAGTAAGATGAAAATTAACATGAATAAAATTAATGGTTTAATTTTGCAGGAGAAAGAAGACAGTTTACAGTGCTCCACTGGGGAAAAGGGCTTTTGTCTTTGTTGATGACCTAAACATGCCTGCCAAGGAGAAATATGGTGCCCAGCCTCCCATTGAACTGCTGCAGCAATGGATTGACCATGGCTACTGGTTTGACAGGTGCAATAAATATTAATTAGTGTGCTTGGCTACAGCGGAGTAATGATATACACTGTTTCTCTGAAGCGTTAAATTGTAGTGTTAGTCTTTTATAATTCCTCATCTTCTCCGTCACAACAGGAAAACACTCCAAGTTACACGACTCCCTGTACAGAAAAAGGAATAAAGGCTTATATGTTGCACTGAATTACAGCATGAGTAAGGCAAGTCTATATGGGAGAGAGGCACAACATGCATTTTCATGTGTTTGTGAAAACACCAGCAGTATTTAAGCCAACACAAAACAGTTTCAGATAAATTTTTAGTTCGTGTTTATTAAGGACTAAAACAAAATAATTTGTCTTTCAGTGAATGACTGAGGTTAAAATGCATTTGAAGATGGCTTTTCTAGCATGCAGCCACTGTTTAGGGGAAGAGTGTGTAATAGACTCAGACACTTTTCTGCGTGATTTATGTTAATACTGGTTGTTGGAAGCCTTCAAATTCTCTCTTGTTTATGTCTCATCTGTCTGAATTTTAAAGAAGTGCATTTTGCTTAAGAGCAATCCCAGTTAATCCACAGCTTTAAAAAAAAAAAAAAAAAAAGTGTAAAATAGCACCTAGTCATGGAGGCTCCATTACAATGCTTGATCATTAGATGAATGTAACCATACTTTATGATACACTTAATTATATACACCTAAGGTACAAAGCAGCTGCACTTCTACCAAAAGAATGGGCCATTAATTAAGAACTAGTACTTCCTATATGCTTTATTATTATTGCAGTTCACAATTATGCTTAAACCAGTCATTACACATTTTACTGTGCTGAAGATCTTGTTTTCTATAATATGTGTTTAACACTGTATTACAACTTTGCATGGCAGCCTCAGCCTGTTCCCTCTGTGCTTTTCAAAACAGAGGCATGAAAGTTGGCAGGTAGTGTCTGCATTTCAATTGGAACTCCTACCTTCCTCTTTACTCTTAACCAAATAACATAAAGGCTTTAGCTTTTCTGTAGCACAATACAAAAGAGCCAGGAAGTAAAAGAGGAAAAATGTGGGTGTTTTCAAGTCTGATGTTTTCTTGAGATTATAGAATATTTCTTAATATTTTTGAAGTGAAATAGAAGCTGAAAGCATCAGGTAGAATCGTTTCATCATTTGATACTGAACTTGGGAAATAGTGATCGAAGTGCATGTAATTTTCTATCTCCAAAATCCCCCATTTTCTACAGCATACAGCAGAATTTCTCTCCTTTTAGGAACAATAAGGCTTTTTCATTGTCAGCAATGTTCATACTATCCTACCCTCTATGTAAACCATGAGATGAAGTTTGGGAAGATGCAGGTGGAGACAATGAGAAAACAAACTCATGCCATTTTAAATATAAAGGTTTCACTCCTTTATATACTCAGAATTACTTCTGCTAGTGGCTGCAGCTTGTCACTTGTCAGCCTGTCTGGATGAGCAATATACACAGAAAGAACAATTTGAAGAAGATGGTCTTTGCTGGATAAACAACAAAGCATTAGTTACCTGGAAGGCAAGAAGACTGGCATGTTTTTTCCTCCAATGACAGTCTATAACAAGCAAATATTTGCTGATAATGTCTGACAATATAGCCACAGGAAGAAGCAGCTGAGGTAATTTGAGGTAGTATCCTTTACTGTCAGAGAGATCCGTGGCTTTCTAAGGTGATTAAACTGTTGGCAGCTATGCCATTGAAGATGTTAAATAGGAGAGATCTGCTAGTAAAAGACCCACTACTGCCTCAGAGCCTGCTTTACATCACACTATCTGCATGGTTACTGCAGACAATGAAAAAGGTTCCTGATTAAGAAGGCAAGAAGTCCAAAAGAAATGGTGCTCTTGTGTTTGCCTTGTCTGCCTGCCCCTACTTCTTGCTAACTTGTGATCCAGATTTGACAGAGCTGCTGGAGTCTCTGAGATGTATAAGAGAGATGAATCCTGAACATCCTGAACGCAGCAGGTATGACCTGCTGAAGGAAGGACAGGTAGGGGGCAAGAGAATCCTGTGTGGTGTGTGGCTGGGATACCAGGTTTGCAAGCCAACCTGGAGTTGTAGTGCTATGTGAAAAGGTGAAAGATGACTTGGTGTACCACTCATTGGGAAATTAGTTGTTTTTATAATATACAATAAAGAGAGATTTGGAACTAGGCCTGTGCCTGGACAATCTGCTTTATGGCATATTTTCTTTTCTCTACTGCTCTAAAGCCTACTATAAATTTTAGCGACTGCTGCAGTCTCCTCAAGATCCTCCCAAGATGACAGGAGACCAACATACTGATCTCCATGCTCAGACCCTCCTGAACATGCCCAGATACCAGTGTCAGAGGGAAAAGATGGTGTGAACTAATTTATACCAGAATTACCCCACATTAAGTCTCCTCAAAAGCTTCTTAGTAAGATGGCTACATGTCCATCATCTTTGTGCTACCTGAACAGAACAAAGGAGCAGGAACTAATATCTGGTCTCCAGAATAGCTCTATCTGGCAGAAAACAGGATTTGAAATGTCAGGGTGTGGGAGAAAACAGGAATTGAAATGTCCTTATGACACGAAGAATACAGCATCCTTTAAATGGGAGCACGAATTGTTTGAACAAAGTAACAAACAAGACTTTCTTTCATACTACCAAAGCTGTTATGACTTTCAATCTTCTTTCTGGTAATTTGTTTAAAACCTGTTGAGAACCCACAAGGTATACTTGTGTTTGCTCATCTAGGTTTATTTCTCTGTGTCTGTGTGTATTGCATTCAGGTCTACTGGGGGTATGTCTTGAATACGCTAATGAAATGCTTTGACAAACACATAGATACCCTGTGCAAATGAGGTGTGGGAGAGGCAGTCACAAGTGCACTAATGAGGGAAGGAAGATCTAAGCTTAGGTTTGGACTAGGAACCCTCACTGGCTGGAACTGCATGTACCGCCAGCAGAAGACAGGTGTACCCTGCAGGAGAAGCTGAATAAATCTGATTCTGAGCAGTATCATCATCATTTTGTATCCACAGCACGTTCAACCCAATGTTCATTTGTGCATCTGTTGTATACTTAGGTCTTTGTACTCCGGCAAGCCTTACCTTATTTAAGTGGCTGCACGTCTACACCTAATAGACCATATGTTACAAAATGGCACTGAGGTGGCAAAATAAGGATGGGCTCAACATGAAGCGGAGTGCTTAACCGTGCCAGTGAAGAAACAGAGGGGATGTGTAGCAATAAAAAGGAACAAATCCTGATTTAAGATACAGAATGGGAGGTGGGTAACTTTTCCCATGACAACAGGGAAAAAGATATTTGATGCTTGGAAAAAAAAAGAAAATACTTCTCTCTTTTCCTCTCCCACTTGTCTTCCTCCCCTGTTTACTGATACTGTTTCTGAGGAAAGGCTGCATTGAAAAGATGATTTGTAAATGTATCTTAACTCAGTTGAGGAAACTCAACAGCTGGTGTTTGGCCAGACATTCCTGTGTCCTTAGCTTACACCACTTTAAAATCAGTGAACGACGTGGATATTGGTGGATATGTTTCTCAGATGGGTCCCAGTTTTGGAAGACTTTTCAGTAAGCAGGACTTAAATTTTGAACCTGGTCTGAAGGAATTTGTGATCAGAGAATTTTGTTAAGGAAAATGAAATGTGCCTCCTTGGCCCTTGGCAGGTTACTGCGCTGTCTGTCTCAAACCATGTTAAGTATTGGTGTTCGGCTCCCACTAGACTAAGACTGCATTCCCAGGGCAGATGATCTGGACTGCATTTTTTTGGGAGGAACAAGCAAATTAAAGAATGTCAGGCAGACAAGACAACAGAAGGCTTTCCTCAACCCTGTGCTGTATCCAGGTATCTCGTAAGACTCAGAAGACATTGCACATTTGACAAAGATCAGGGTCCTGGACAATTTCTGTTCCTGTAAACAGGAACAGTTTCCTGGGTGTCATGGTTTTACGTTTTTTGGTTTTCAGTATTCCACATCAAAACATCATGTAGTGTACTGGAATTAAAGTGTTGATGCTCCAGCTCCATGTACCTATCCCTGTACATGATGGAAGTCATGGGATCTGACCCTTCCGGGGGGGCGCTCTCTTACTGCCTGGCAGTGGGTGCTGGAGGGTGCTTTCCTAGCTGTTCCAAGCTTTTCAGGTTTGACTCAGTCTCAAGAACTCTCTTTCTCCTATCTTATTAGTTAACTAGAGTTAACTAGATCAATCTATGCCTGTGACAGGGGGCAGTAGGCCCCTTTCCTCCCTCACCCTCTCCCCCCCCAGCCCCACAAAATGGGAAGGAAGGAAGGGAGGAGAAAAAAAAAAAACAAAAAAACAGCATCAACAATCTATGGAGGAAAACTTATTTTACTAACTATGATATTGGAATGCAAAATAACACAGTATAATACAATTTATTTGAAATTGAGACTAATAAATAAGATAGGAGAGAGAGTTCCTGAGACCGAGTCAAACCTGAAAAGCTTGGAACGGCTAGGAAAGCACCCTCCAGCACCCACTGCCAGGCAGTAAGAGAGCGCCCCACCTGGAAGGGTCAGATCCCATGACTTCTGTCACGTACAGGGGCAGGTACATGGAATTGGAGCATTAACACTTTAGTTCCAGTACACTACATGATGTTTTGATGTGGAATACTGAAAACCAAAAAACATAAAACCATGACACTGGGTTAATCAAGAACCACCTGCTTCATCTGCCCATTACTTGCTTCTGTCCAATATAGGGAATAAGTAATGTGCATATATATATATATGTGTGTGTGTGTGTGTGTGTGTGTGTGTTTCTGAATGCATATATATGCATATATATAGTTAGTAAAATATCATAAATATCATAGAGATAGTTAATAAATCTGTGGATGTTTATTCCATTTCAACTAGTTATTAATACTAGGGAAGCAGCACATCACCTCAGACTTTCCATCATAACAACTGTGTATAATAAGAGCACCTTCTCTTTCATTTATCTCATTAAGAAAAGTTACTGCCTCCTCTGAGCCCATCACACAAGAACTCTGTGACTTTGAGTGTTTGAACTTTGAATAACGTGGCAGAGTCTGACCCAGATATTATGGCAGGCTGCTTATTTGTAGACATGGAAAAATCCTAACTCATCGGTCATGCTGGACAGAGACAAGAGGTCTAGAGCATTACAATTTGCGAGAGACCAGTGTGACTGTTTTCCAAGGAGTTAGGCAAATGACAGGCTGACTGCCAGGTCTAGCCCCTCCAATGCCCCCGTGAAGAAGCTTGAAGCTACTGAAAAGGCAGTAATGTCAAAAAAGGGCTTTGCATGGTCTTTGCCTGAGCTGACTTAACACTTGAGCAAGTGCATAGCTGGTTGTGCTAATCTGTGTGCTGTCCCAGTTAGTTACTCTTACCCGAGCTACCACATAGTACAGGTGCCACATAGTACAGGTGCAAGCATGTCTCTGGAGTCTCTAGTCACTGCAGATCTAAGCAGATGCACATCTACAGCTTCAGTTTTCAGCTCTGCTACTAAACAAAAAAGATCACCAAATGTGGAAAGCTTGGGCGCAGACTAGTGTACTTTTCTACAAATTTTCATCCCCTCACATCCCATTTCTACGAGTTTTCTGTTCCTATGCAGCCAATTTTTCCCCCTTGTTTTGTTCTGAACCTCCATTTTTAAAAATGAGCCCCCCTTCTTTTCCAGGGTTAGATTTCATGTTCTTCTGTTTCTGGTGGTTCCAAGGTGTTGCAGACTAGTGCAACCAATAGAATTTGTGGACTTAGATGATATGGCCTAGAGGGTTCCCTGTCAACTGTCCCTAACAGGCAGAACTCAGCCCGAAGTGCTGCTGTTCCAATGCAGACACAGAATATCAGTTGAGCTACCTGTGAAGGATGGCTGCAAATGATTTGGCTTTGGACTGTAGGGCACTGGGAGCAGTCACAGAAGAAGGGAAATTATCTTTCTCATACTCCTCAAGATAGATAGTATGAATCCTGCTACAGCAATAAAATATTCTGACAGCACTTAAAGCTGTATTATGGAGT
Source organism: Perdix hodgsoniae (assembly GCA_035772895.1). Lineage (NCBI taxonomy): Eukaryota > Metazoa > Chordata > Aves > Galliformes > Phasianidae > Perdix > Perdix hodgsoniae. Next base: position 823,892 of record JAPSGF010000092.1, read on the forward strand.
GTATCATTTATTATTTCTTCATATAGTCATACTTATGAGATTATAAAGTTAAATTTATGTATATCATATTTTGAAAATTACCAAAGCTAACCGTGTGGGCTATTTATACTTGATCTATTAATAAGAGAACTCACTTGGCAGACACAAAATAAGAAAAATATGTTTCAAATTTTTCTTAGGCTCTAGATTTCGGAGAATATTTATATGCAAAAAAGTTTCAGAGCTCTTATTTTTTAATCTTCCACATTATTTTAGAATGCCAGGAGGAAAGAGAGTATGTTGTTCTTCCACTGAATGCAATCACCTCTTCGAAAGATGTACTGTACATTGTACAAGGGGCAATAACAAGGAAGAAGAGAGAACAGAATCATAAAATGGCTTGGGTTGAAAGAGACCTTAAATATCATCCCTTAAAGAGACCTTAAAGTTTCATCCCTCCTGCTGTGGGCAGGGCAAATCTACCTCCTTCTTCTTTCTGTTGTTTGTACCTCATAATTGCACTTCAAAGTCCTTGTGTACATCACACAGCCTGTTCCAGAAAGATCTGCAGGATGGAAACATACACATCTTCTTGGATTCACAAATTGGTGACTTACCAGTGGTGTGTATACACTTGTCCATCACTATCCTAATAGAATTTATGCAGATCTTATGAGATTCACCAGTATGTTTTTCTTCTGTCCCAGGTCTCACTGGCTTTATACCACATAGGTACTTTTTTATGTGATGCAAGATGACACTTTCAATGTGCTGTCCTGGTTTGATTCTTCAGATAGCTAACACACAGTATGTGGCAGCTACTGAATGTTGATTCCCCTCAAATACCTCAGGAGATAGATGTGATCCCCCCAAAGGATGCCTCAGTCCTTTCCATATTCTGTGCACAGCTTTCTTTGGAAAGGCAAGGATCCTAACTGCAATTTTCTCTCTCTTTCACACTCTCCTGAGGTTTTTTTTTAGTAATTATACCCACCACTCTCTGAATGACAGTTAGCTCCCACTGTATCCCACTGTATCACTGATGGGTGATAATCAATTCACCGTTTTCAAAACACCAACTTCTGGACATCACCAATGAGTGAGCAGTGTTAAAAAGTTATGCACAAAATCCAGAATCGTTGTTATTGAAATAATGGAGTCAGAAGTATTGGTCTGACATCTTGGGAGCATTACTATTTCTACTCCTTGCATCAGTTCTTTTGGAAAATAGCATTTACATTTAACAGTTACTCCTAGCAAACCGAGATACATGAACTAGACCATATCTTTGTTCCTACCACAATTATTTCAGTTCTGTTGCTCACTGAATAAGAGCATCACTGAAGCTGTCAGACGTTTCTTACAGGAAAGCGATTTTTGCCAGGAAATTCAATTTTTAGCAAGGAATTTAGATTTTTTTTTAAGAATTTTAAACCAGCTCTGATAAGAAACCAAATGAACTAAAAGGAATAGTCAGGTAATTTTTAACAAACTATTTGTATTGAGAATATGAAAACATAACAATTATTATTTAGCTTTGTTGTATATTTCATCTTACTCTATTTCATTTTTTTTAGCAAAAAAATACATATACTATACTTATATTGTTGTTTCTACTTTTCTCAGTCAGAAGTATTCCCAAACCCAGTAAGGTACATATACATAGGCTATTTATGTTTGCGTACATACTTACGTGAAAGTGTACATATATATGTATATATACACAGCCTACCTACCATGCAAATCACATTTTGAGTCAGGGCCTTGTTTACCTTCTTTCACTGTCTTTTTATCTTCAGCCTGGGAACATTTCTGAGACAAAGAAGGGAAATGACTGTGGAGAAAGGTTATGCTTTGATATTTTTCTGTTGAAATGAAGTATTCTCAGACAGAGAGTAACCAGCTTAAAATAACAGTCAACTGATAGCCTTTATAACGTGGAGGGGGGGAGAAGGGGGCTGATTGAGTCTTTCCAGGGACAAAGGGGTAAGCCATGAAGGACGTTTTTATTTCACAGACCAGGAAGAGAAGTAGACAGGAGAAGCCATAAGTATGGATAAGAAGATGCTTCCTGTATGCTATAAAAGTCTGACACTTTAGATTGGTAAGGAAACTGAATTGGAGAAAATAAGGTGGGAGTGTGACTCCTTGCATATATTTCTTATTTCTAGTGCAGTCTTGATGTATGAGAGCAGTGGGGCAAGAAACCTCTGTTTAGAAACCCCCGTAACTGCTGAACTGTAGAGAACTGCCAAAGCTAAGAGCGTGCAGGGATGTAAAACTCCTGGATTATGAGGTAAGGGGCTGCTGAATGGCCCGGAATTCATGGCAGTCACACCCCAGGTCCCTGCCTCTTTCAAGGGGTAGTAGTAGAGAATCTGTGAGAGGAAGCCTCGCATGGAGTCAGAAGACAGAGAGCCACCAGGCACAGCCAACTGTTAATGATCATTTTCAAGGGGAAGAATAGCTGTCCAATAAGCACTGAGAATCAGAACTCCTGTGTATCACTGAGGAAAGAGAGATTGCTTCCCCTCACCCCATTCCTATGCTCAGGTTTTGTTGCCCCTCTTGTGCTGCTCTCTCTGTCTTGCACTGCTGCGTTGTGGTGGCACTTGAACTGTTGGGGTGGCACTTGAACTGTTGGGATGACACTCAGACTGCTGTCAGACAGCACATTTCAGATCACAACTGCAACCCTCTGTCTTATCTGCTTCTTTCATGCGTGAAGGGAGCAGTGCAATTGTCTCACAGCAAGCCATAAAGACTCTGAGCCACCAGATGGACCGATCGAGCACCAGTCTCGCTGCACTTTTCAAAGGCTTGGGCATCGTTCACATCTACCCCCCCATCCCACCCCAAGGGTAGTAGCGTTATGGACTGGAACAAAAATGTGATGAGGCTTTCAAGCCTTTTGACACTGCAGTCCGGGCTCTTTCCTTGCCCACTGCACATTTTCAGTTGAAATTTAGCAGCAGTTTTTCAGAGGAGAAAAGAGACAGCGTGTTGACAGAATTACTGCCAAGACTGTTTAAGCAAAATAAAAGAAGCAAACAAAACAAAAGCAAGGGAGAAGTGCTGATTTTCAAGAGGAAGCCCTCAGAATTGTTAGTAAAACAGGGATTAAGCCTCTGCTCTGTTAGTCAGGTGTAACTGCAGGCACTGCTGATGGCAAAGGTCCAGAGAAAGGACTCAGCTCTGACGTGTGAGCAGAGGGAAAGGGGCTGCTGGGCTGGTGCTAACACTGAAGAAATGCAGCACCTGGGGTCTGACCCCCAGCCCCACCAAGTTACAGCATGTTGCAGACGGATGGCCTCTGGGGATACAGTGACTATCTCAGGGGACAAACTTGGGTTATGCGCGTTCTCTTGGGGTTGGGGGCTTGCCTGTCTGGAGACAGGCAGAAGGATCAGAGACAGCAATTTATTCCTCTAATGTTTTTCCACTGCCTGATTGGCAGACCAGAGATTAGGCCTGTTCCAGTAATTTCTCTGAGAATGCAAATCTTAATTTGCTGTTTGTTAAATGCTTAACTAAAGTCTGAGGTCATTATTTTAAACTGAAACTGCTAGAACGAGCACTGTCAGGCATCCATTTGCTTTAGAATAGCTCTTCCTGACAGCAGCGGAGATGCAGGCAGTTACCTTTTAATACCAGGCTGCGAAAAGCTCACCCCCCACCTGCTTTCATTTGCAGTAAACAGCAAAGCCTGTCCTTATGTTGTGCTATGACTCTATTCTACTTTCTGAGGTGCGCTTAATAGCACAGGGATGGCGTGGGGTGCTTTGCACTATCCATTAAAGAGAGTTAGTGGAGGGAGAGCAGGCAAATTCATTGGTTTTGGGGGGTTGGCAATGACATGAGAAAAAGAATTAAGTCATTTTTGGTTTTGATGTAGGGAAGACACGGGTGTGGTACAAGTCAAGGACATGCTCTTGGTTGCAGCTATGGCCCCTCCTGGTGGTGGAAGTCACGCAGAGACTCCTCCGTCTCGCGGTCTGTTTTTGATGTAATCTCTACAGACTCCTTCCCTGACGAAGGCAGGAAGAGCATCTCTACGTTAGGAGCTGACTGAGGATTTTCATGCGGACTTTGGTGCTTTTCTGAAATCGCATCTGAGCTTTAAAACTTTGTAACCATGTGTCCTGTCTTCTCTGCCCCCACTGACGGTGCTGTGCAAAGGATTTGTACCCCAAGGAAGGGAACAGGACCTCTGCATTTGCCTAGAAGGAAGAAAGCAGTGCTGCAATTATACCTTTTTTTTTTCCAATAAAGAAGGAAAAAAAAAAAGATATGCATTCATTAAAGTAATTTCTCGACGGTCTGCAGGGCTGTAAGTCATGTATTAGCCATTTCCTACATTTAGGTCAGAACCAAGGTCTGTTTAATAGGCTATTCTATATCCAAAGTAACTCAGAACAAGTGTTTTGATAGGAAGGAATAAGGCTTTTACTGTAGGCAAACACAGCATGCCCTGCTAAGCTCTTAGCTAACTTGATATATAGCTCTGTTCAGGAAAAGGGAATTGTCACTAAATTGTTGCCTTATTTTACCCTTCAGTAGGAATAAAATCAGCCCATAGGAATGAAAAATTTTAATACATCTCTATTAAAATACGCTCTCCTAATTAGTATTGATCTTCCCTGTGGTACCTGAAATGCCAGAAATGATTTCAGCGAGATTTAAGCTAACACAAATGGGAAATGCAGAGAAAGATTGACACCAGAAAAGGTGGTGGGGAGGGCTAGGTGCTGGCAGACACTATGGCTTCAGCAGCAAGTAAATAAAGTACTGTTTGCGAGGGGAGCAAGTTTAGACCAGTCTGAGATTACAACTGAGATGATAAATAGATTTAATAGGAGAGAAATAAAAGAAAATAAGACATAAGGAAAAAAAGAGTGGAATTTTCTAAAGAGGAGGGTGATCTTTTCAGTGAGCTATCAAAGTGGACAAGCTTCAGGAATGGGTCTGGATGGGAGCGTTGGTTGTGTCCAGCAAGATCAGATGAGGTGAGACAACTCCCTGCTGGCTGCTCAGAAACTCAGCAAAGCAGCCAGTGCCAGAGCTCTGCCAAAAGCTGCCTCTGCAGGTGGCAGCATGTCACAAAGGGGTAGGATAAGAGTTCTTGAGCGTAGCTGAAGCATGTATGTCTTGGTATTCTCGTTTAGTTTGCATTGTATTCCCTTAGTTTCCAAGGTTCAAATTATCTGAAAATACACGGTGCAAAGCAAGAGAAGCTCTCCCCTAACACAAGCATTACCTGACAGCCCAGTGGGCTGCATACAGGATAATGTTGTTTGATAATAACACAGCCTCAAATATATTTATCTTGCCACAGACCACCAAGTAGGTAATTAATTTAAAAGTTGATAAGTATGGCTTCCTCAAAGAAGACAATAGACTTAGTTCAGAAACATAAGATGTACAAAGAGGATATTCAGCATTGTGTGGAAAGCCTGGTTAATCGCAGTTTTTCAAAAGTCTGGTCCTATTCTCATAAACAGAACAGTGTAATAATGAGGCTCTCTATCACCATGTCATAATGGAGCAAGGGGGGCAAAACTTCATTACACTCTTTTGACTCACCTTCCATCAACATGAGTGAGATAAACACAGGGACCCAAGATATTCCATCAGCTTCTGGATGTGCAATTTAGTTCCTTGGTGGAAAGTTCTTCATTCTTCTTAGGTGAATGACGGGAAAACACCGAGACAGTGTAACCCTCAAACCTGAGCAAACCGCTTATGCACAATTTTACACAAAGTGCTACACAGCTTTGAAGTGCAGGTCTTAAACAACTTGAACGAGATGCATTTTCTCACATTAAACCCTGAATGTGTGCATTCATCCACATTTTTTCTGCGGTTGTGAAGCTACTTGGAAGATGCAGATAGAATACAGGTGCCGAGTTTTGTCTCTGAAACCTTCCTGAGTTGAATTTGAGCACAAACTAAAGTGACATGAAATAAATTTAATTCTTAGACTTCATTTAGTATTCCGCAGCATTACGGCATAAAAGTCTGAATGATTTCACTTCTTTGCCAGGTAGACTTCAAGCACTCTAAATTATTTCTGATTGACATGAAGGTAAAGGCGGGGAAGCCTTGGTGGCATGCAAAAGGAGTAAACATTTTCTGAAGAGTTCCAAATTATGCAGCCTGTATTTCTGTGATGTGCTCAGGCTGCACTTGGTGAAGGGGCTTATTCAAGACCCAAATTTCATTTGCAAGACAACTGTAACTCTGGGATACCTTCTGGGCTCTAACTCTATCCAATGCATCTGTTTTTACTAAAATCAATGCAGTCCCTGGCTGCACAAGCCCTTGTTTCGGGGCGCTGACATCCAGCCAACAGAGGGAGCACTAGTTTAATTAACAAGTCCAATTTCTAGCACTGCCAATGTTGCTGCTGGCGGCACAGATAAGGAGGTCAATATGGGAAAGCTACACAAGCCTCTCCCCCTAAGAACTGTAGGAGGGCAAAACGATTGCCAATGGTACAAAAAGGAAACCCAGTGAGGAATCATGGTCAGGCCATTGTGTGGATTTGATTAAAAAAAAAAAAAAGGGGGGGGGGGGGGGGGGGGGGGGGGGGGGGAAAGGGGGGGGATTGGAGGGGAGACAAAAGCGTAAAGCTTTAGCCATTAAAACAAAAGGCACCTCCCAGGGTGCAGTCCAGTACTGGGGTTCAGCTGCTTCCCATGAACAAGCAAAGCCCCCTGAGCCAGTGGAACCCTGCATTGAATCAGGGGCCATCTGTCACCTCATTTATTAGAACAAGTTAAAAAAAAAAAAAAGAAAGAAACTCTTTGCAGAGTCCTGGTGGCAAATTTTGGCATTTCTTTCAAGGAGGACTTAATTGGAAATCTTATTTATCCAGTCTACAGATCTGCTGCTCTCTGTCTAAATGATAATATGGCAATACACTGCTGCAGTGAATTGGAAAAACAAACCAAGCTGAAACTTCCACTACTGTGTTAAAAAAGTTTTGCATGTTTCTTTATTTCCATCTTTCTAAAATAGGTCTCTACTGTGCTGGGTTTTGTTTTGTTTTTGATAGGCAGTTCTGCTCAAAGATTTGATTACCCTTAATATTTATCAAATTCAGGATCTACTTGCCTACATCTGCAAACTCAAGTTTATTCTTTCCATTGTTGTGAAGAATAAATTAATTAAATACATTAAATCTGTACACACACACACACACATATATATATCCCATGAAGTATGGGTTACCTGAGATTGAGCACTTTGATGAGGCAAATTCTTGTCCTGAATCCTACAGTGGAAATGAACAGGGAAATTTTTCACATAGGAGGCCCCAAAAAAGCAGGGAGAGAAATGTGCCGATGCCAGAAGAGCTCCACAGACACTCACCTCTGCTTGCTTGTCTTTTTTGTGTTCAGGCCACTACACTAGATAAGCTATGTAGCAGTGTAAGGCCCCAAGATAATAAGACAACTGCAAATGGCCTGCCCCAAGGCAATGTTAGGTTTTATTTGGATTTTCAGCTTTCAGAAAACCTTTCCTCCTGCTGATTACAGGCTCATAGATTCAGTTTCTGTGATCTACATTTTCCAATCTTCCCTGTCTGTAAAGGCTAACAGAGCCCTTAAAATACCTGGAAAACATAAGCTGAGAAGGAAAAATAAAATGGGGAAGATCAAATGGAGGTTCCATCACTGTATGAAGCTGTACCTAAGAGCAATGAAAACAGCAGAGAAAGCCATGGATTAATAGAAAATATAAAGGGGTAATCATATTCATTTTAATATCCTTGTATCATTACCTTTTTGAGTTGATTCTCTTTTTCTTGTGTTATAATCATGTCCATGCTTAGTCCTGTAGTCTGATCAAATTCATAGTTTCTCTGACTTGATTGTCTAAGAACCTGATCAAAGGGCAATGTTTATACCTCTGGAAAGTTTCCTTTCAAACAACTTTTCTGCTCCCCTTGGAGGTGAAGGGCACAGGAAATACAGGATACGTCCAAGCTCACTATATCTCCAAAAGATCTCTAAAAACTGAAGATGCTCATAAACAAGATTTAGCTGAACTCTTGACTGATAGTCTAGAGCTGCTCTTTGATACCAGTGTATCCAGTTTCCTGCTGATAAACCTGAGCTCTAATGTGGTACTTTGAAACATCAATATAAATGTACTTATAAATTTTTATTTTATTTTTACTGTTTTCTCTATTCCAAGTTCTCACCTTGCCTTTATTCCACAACAGTTTTGGGAAAGAATGGCCAAGCTGTGACTGGTATTTATATACATCTTGTTACGTCTTCCCCAGAAGGGATTTTTCAGCAAACTCTCTGGGTAGTGTGTTCTGCTTGAAATAACTAGCTGTAACATAAGTAGAAACGTGTATTCCCAAGCACATTAAAAAAAAATAAAAAAATAAAAAGGAATGGTGAGTAGGAAGAGTTGTTTGTACTTTTCATATTGCTTGATCTGAGTGTACTTGAAGGGATGAAATTTGAGAGCAGTTCTAAACTATGCTTCACCAGCACAGGGAGGACTGGGCTGCTGAAGGTGCCTACCCTATTACACTGTAGTTAGAAAATGTCAAAACCAGAGAAATTTGAGCTTGTGGTGAATCAAGGCTTCAGAAAAGCACGGAAAACTGAGGTTAGGCTAGAACAAGCACTGCTGCTGCAGTGTGGACAAATGTGAAAGCACACACTTTTGTGTCAACCACCTTTATCTCTCTTATCATTTCCTACTATCAAACTCTGTACTTTCTTTGTAGGAAAGAGAACAGACGTGAGCTCAGAGTGAGTGCTAAGAAATACTTTAAGAAATCCATCCACAGCCTGCAAACATCTCAGATTCAGAAAAGCCTTTGTGTATGAAAAGGTTGTGCAGTAATGTGGAAATGGTTTGATATCTTGGAATTTGAAGACTGCAGGCTTCTTAAAAACATGATATCAATGTATTATTTAGGAAGCAGCACATTTCCTAAAGCACCCACCAGCTAACTTCCTAATCTGAATGAAAGACGTTGTGAAGGAGTATCCCAGTCCTTCACCCAAGGGACCAGCTCCCCATTGGGCACAGACTTTTTAAGCTGCTTGCGGCTCGCACTGTTCCAATCATATTTAACTATCCTTGTGATTTTTCTGCCTGTAAGGCTGCCTTTGTACCACATAAATGGCTAGTGTGAGGGGTGAGCACTGATATACACTGTTTTGTTCCCTGCTACTCCATCTGAACTCTGCCATTTCAATGGGCAGCCAGCAGTAGAAAGTTTTTGATCACACTGAAAATGCTTGCATTTAAGTAGAGCCCATTTTGTGAAAGCTGAGGGAACAGGCTGAGGAGTTAATACACCCACTCATCATCTAATCTTGACACTGGCTCATACAAAAGCACAAGTGAATAAAACTGCATCATTTTTTGCTGCTTTCTGGAGGCTTTGAGATCATGGGTCTTGGGATTTACTTTGACACGCTGGCTGTCACTAGCATACTTGTGTAATTATTGTACATATTATCGATTTTGAAAGATTCATATTCTCTGCTTTTTTTATTGATTGGTAAGGGGTTATTTTATTGAAGGCAGAACAAGCACCTCCAGCTATCGAAGGAACATGAAAATTAATGCGACTGTGGGTACAGGAAGTCTACTGGGTCCTTTGTGATAAAGTTGCAGACACACAAATCTGGCAGAAAGGGAACTTTCCTTTCAGACTGCAAAGGTAAAAAGAAGATCTTGCTAATGATTTCAGGCAATTCATGAAAGCTTTGGAGCTTCTAACATTAGAAATATTATGAAAGATGCACTGACTCTTCTTTCTTTTTCTTGCTTGATTTTTAACTTGATGAGCTCAAAATATGTTCAGGTTAATGAAATTCTTGCCCTTGGAATGTACATTGCTCAGCACAAAGTCAAAACTGTTAACGGTAGTGTAGAAATGAGGTGTTCAGTCTGGCTACCTGTAAGCTTAATTTCACTTCGCAAGTGATTACTGCTAGTCTGCTCTCTGGTTCCTGAGAATGAAATAGTCACCCATTCACTTAGTGTGTAATAATAAGCAAAGTCTATATTTGATGCTTTTCAGAACTTGCTTTGAACTGTTAAATGGTCAACAGTTACCATGCAACTAAAAGGCAATAAATTCTCTGTGATTCTTGTCTTAAAGGGAGAGAATTCTTTGATTTTTAACTTAGATGCTGCTTGTGAAACATTCAGCTAAAGGCTTGAGCTATTAAATTCTCTCCCCCAAAGAGCACAGAGTGAACAAGCACTGGAGCCACTCACCTCCTTCCGTCATACGTAAAACAAAGATTCTCTGGCTCTGTGATGTGCTCAGTAGTTAAACTAGGTTAAAACAGGACAGAGAACTCACCTCTTTTTTTGTTAGTTCATGCAGTGGAGCTTGGCAGTGATGCAGTTTTGCTTTACCTTACCGTATTAGGATTTAACATGAGAAAAAGACCAACAACATGAGAAAAAAAGTGTGTCTGAAGAGAATTTGTGTCTTGAGGCAAACCCACTGCCAAGAACTGAAGGAAAGCACAGGCACTTTGAAAAGGTCCAGAGGGCCCCTTTTGATGAATGAGTCATGGGGCAACATCAAAAGTAGATCCTTAGAAATTATGAAACAATTGATGGAGGCTCCTGCATTTTGGAGATTTCGTGGTATTGAAGAGAGATTTTGTACCAAAAGTGAGTTGATGCAATATTCATAACATATCAGTGATGAGCCATGTTCTGCTGAGCCACCTTGCTGAAGCTGGCAGACCCTCAGCTCACCATCAGGTTTGCTCACCGGCAAATACTGGCATTAACAATGGAGAAGGTATTGTGAAGTTGTGATTCTTTGGGTTTTTTTTTTTAGATGTTAAATGGACATCATCTCCATTTTCTTCTCCTCCAATATTTCCTTTTTCCCTTCCTTCAAATCTCACTTCTTTTGTATCTCCACTTTTTCCTCCTCACTCATTACTTCTTCTGCAATCTGATCTTCTTTTATGAACAGAGCATTTTTTCTACATCTAAAACTTAGCAGTGTCTTGCCCTTGTAAGGAGCCACTTCCCTGTAGCAGAAAGCTGACAGATACAGGTGGATTGAGTGGTATATATGAACCAATACAGCTGTTGCTTATCCTAGTAACAATTGTAGGTGATAGCTCTGGGATTGTCTCACTAGGGCTTTTTTGGATGATAATGACTGTATCACAATTATGCCACTATTACACCTGTGCTGTCTCATCCTGAGTATGATGGGAATAGGTGGACTTATACTACAGATCCTCACAAGCCTTGCCAGAGAGAATAAAGCTTATCTGCAGTTTGCAAAAACATTGTCCTCTGATGTTAACTAGTTTTAGCTGTATTCTGATTTTGATGGCTGGGAACCAGTGACAGTGAATTCTCTGGATACTTGAGACCCATTAGAGAATTCTCAGTCACCATGCAGCCATTGAACTTGGAGGACAATAGCTCCTGTCTCAAAGTCTCGTAGCATGAACATGGAAGGACATGCAGTAGTAGGGAGCAGGGAGCTTTTCAAATGATACTGCAAGATAATCTTATATCTTGCTAGGTAAATATATGCCTTGTCTCACATGGAGCTTCTCGTACTTTTCTTAGAAGTGTACCAGGTAGACCTTAGAAATGGCCTTTGAAGAGTAACCAAGATGTGATGACTGTCCAAGGAAGTGTTTCAGATTCAGTGACTCAATTAAGTTCATGTGTTTTTCTATTTATTTTTTGGAGGAAAACAAACAAAATGTCTCTGAAAGGCAACCTAGGAGGATGGGAAAAAAAGATGAAAATGCACAAAAGCTGAAGTTGGATACAAAGCCGGACAGAAGGTCTTGTCTCTATGCCAGCAGAGCAGAAAGGGCTGGCAGTGGGGAACACGGTCCTTCCAGGTCTTAGCTGGTGGAGGGCAGCACCCCTGATGAGAAAGAAATTTAATTACTTCTCAGTATTTGTTACAGACCTTGTCTGCTTTCCTCCTAGGCATGTCAGCACTGTGCAGTGGCAAGAGGAACTGTGGCAAGATTTGTAGTCTTATCAAGATATTTTACCTGACTTAATACACTCTGTTTTTCGGAAGTAAAGGAATGGCTCCAGCCAAAGTTTTCCATTTTGCACACTTAAGTGCACTGTCTTTCACAACCATTATGCTCATTTGCATGGGTTAGCTAGCAGCACTCACACTACCAGTGATTAAATCTTAGCTGTAAAGCCCCCACCGTTACGGTACACTAAAGCTTGTAATTGTGTCCGCGTTTGTGTGTCAGGAGCAGTCTCAGCCATGTCCGTGTACTTTCCATCCTTTTATTGATTTCTTTGCACCAAAAAAGTCACAGCTTCTTCCATTTCAGGAGATGTACTGTAGTTCTTTTAAAACAGTATGACACAGTTCAGTAGCTGGAATGTGCTGCAGAGCTGGAACTGCTAGATGTTTTTAATTTTCTCCACAGGAAAGAGTAATGTGTAACTTCTCAGCAGAGTCACTGTCACAAAGAAAGAGGATAGAATAAAAGGCATATTTTGGCTCATGTCAAGATAAAAATGAACAAAAAAAAATCTTTCTCGCAGTTCTGTCTTTATAGCTCTGAAGCTGAATTTATATCAAGATTTCTGGTTCGAATGAGAAATCAGCCTCAGCTACTCACATGAAACTGAGATAATTCAAACTGTCCAAGATTTTCAGTATGTTGGTTTTTAGTATTAGAAACGGATCTCTAATTAATGCTGTAAGAAAATCCTGTAAAAAAAAAAACAACAAAAAAAAAACAAAAAAACAAATATCAGCAGAGAGTGCTGATGGAAGCAGGGAGTGAATTGTTAATTGGGGGAAAACTTAATTACACTTTTATATTTTGCAAACTGCCTTTCACAAATACTTAGAGAGCAGTCTTAAAACTCAAGAAGGGCACTTTAAAGCAGCAGGAACTTGACCTCACTGCTTTTATTTGCGAAAAATATTTTAAAACTGCTTTTAGATATTGTGCTAGAATTTGAAGTAGTGATTTCTTTTTAATTAAAATCTCCTAAAAACTGATTTGACAGGGTCCTCTGAAAGAAAAAAAAATAAAAAAAGAACTGGCAAATTAATTAACTAAACTAGAAGGTCAGTTTTAAAATCCTGCTGCAGACTAATTAAATCCTAGACACTGACATTTTTGGCTAAAAATTGCAACCATAGTAATTAGTGTTGCAGGAAATTTCCATATGCCATTGTGCCAAATGAATGAGAGTATTTCATAATTGTTCCTGTAGGACTTCTTGCAAATAGCTGGGAGGGACACGATTCTATTGTAGGAAATCTGCAAAGGCACTGTAACACTTTCATTCCAGTAATACTGGCTCCCCGGGTCAGTTGTGTGAAGGAGGGAAAAGCCTGACAAATGTTAGAAATATTACAAATTATTATTATAGCATTCTCTACTTCTTGTTGCCTAACTACTTTTTAAAGTATTGCTATTTTAAGTCACTTAAAGAACTAGGGCAAGCTATTAGTCAAAATGCTGTGAATATATCTACATGCTGAATATGCAATTAAAAATCACCATTGTGAACAATTTTATGTGATAAAACAAAAGGTGCTGTTAATTATTTTACTTGCATACATTTAAGCTAACTATTCAGAGAACTTTTCCTGTAATCATTAACTTTTTCAGAACTGCTAAGGATTTGTTAAATGTCAGACAGTAAAATTAAAATGTCAGTATATGACTTAAGGGTCAAATAGACTTAATAAAATTGAACAACGTTGCTCCACATTTATTTCCAAATTTTCTACTGGAAAAGGGGGTAAAAAACATGAAATGAAATCTTTTTTTTGTGCAGTTTGTGCAGATTAGCAGATTGTTTCTGCAAGTTATTCAGGCCTTTCTTATATCCGAGCATTGTGCAAACTTCACTCAAAGGGAAAAAGTCTGCTCCCATCTTGAGGAGCATTGATAAAAGATGATGATCTTGGTAGCTTTTAATAACTCTGTCTCTTCGAAGAAAATTAAAATGTCAAAATAAGAAAATGACCAATTTACCCAATAATTAAAATAAGTAAAAGATAAATAGCTGGTTCAGGCGAGAACAGAAAGAGATTGCGATGTTGCAGTGAAGGACCAGACTGAAGGACTGCACAGCCTGGGCTCATAGACCCTGCAAACGTCTGAAATGTCCATCTCCATCCTCCTCTTCCTGGGCACTACTTGTTCCTATTATGTCCCTCTTTTATTCTCCACAAAAGTGGCTTGATTGGAAAAACAGTTGACAGTCTCTTCTGCAGTTAGCTAAGCTGCAAAATGCTTAGCAGAATCACACTGTATGAGATGGGAGAGAAACTTTCAGAGTGTCTCCAAGCCCTACTGGCCTAATGTCCCCAAGTCTCTGCAGTTAGTCTGCAGTTTCTTCTTTCACAGACTAATGTGATGGTCTGTGACTGACTGCAGCAATCAAAGAGCATTCAGGTGCATGTAGAGAACAATTTTCTGGTTGATGTGTTCTTTCAGGTGAACTCATTCAGTAAAATGGCATTTATCTCATACTTGTCTTACAAAATTTCAGAATTTTTTATTTTATTCCAGGTGGAGAATATATGCTTTTCAAGCTATTGTTTCAGGGTCTGTGCAAACCTAAGCCTTTCCATGGTAAAACCCAAGGGTGAGACTGAATAGCAAGTGGACATAATTCATATTCCCAATGGCAGAATCTTGGGCATGTGCAGCTTTATACCACTGGTAACTTGTAAATTGTCCAAAGAACATGGCTGTTCCAACTCTAGGGTGCCTCAAGTTTTACACAGGATCTTGAAGTTTAGGGGGATTTGCACAAAGACTGCTCCACAGGGTTGTTCAGCCTGCGGTCTAGGAGCTATGCTCTAGGTCTGTATATGCAGTCTGTTGCAACTGAGCCTGGGAGGGGGGCTTTAGGGGCACTCCTGCTAATATAGCGCACCTCCTCCTCCCTGCGGAAATATAGCTTGGAGTAAAAATGTGTGTTCCCATGCTAAATACTGCACAAAAAAACGCATCTAGATAAAATTAACAGTAGGAAGTTGTGACAAAACACTTGTTTGGGTCCCTCCTGAATAGTATAGCAAGCCTGGACAGGTTTTACAAATATAATTTTACCTGTTTTTTGTGGGCATCTCAAAATTGCTTTTCCTTTGGGAAAATGTTCATCAGCAGCTACTTTCCCACTGCCCAGGAGACATGTCCACCACATCCACTGCTACAACATTATCCTTTCATGGGAAATGGTAAGCTGCTGGTAAGTAAGGATATTTCAAGTGTTCTGCTCTTGTAGCACTAAAATGAGCTGTTAATCATAATAAATCATGCAGTTTCACAACAAGGCCATCGCTTCTGTTTACCTTGGCACGTTAACAGCTTTGGCCTCTTCCAGAAATAGCCCCTCAGGCTCTTTGAATGCTTGGGCAGAGAAGGATTACGTTTTCTATGTGCTCATCCCCAGAACTGGACTCCTGCATTTTTGCAAGGATTACAACTACACAACAAAATCTCAACAAAAAGGGGCTTGCGATCTGCAGGGGCACAGGAATCCTTTATTCAGGCCCAAACTTTGCAATAGCAAGTATTTGTCCAGTGGCAAATGCAGCTATTAGCTGTCAGTGTGGACATCATCACTGGAATGCATTTGTGTCAACCATTTAGCAGTATTTGATTAGGGCACCAAGCAAGGGAATTTTTTATAGATCTGCTGTACAACACTAAGACAGGTATCTCACATCTCGGGAGCTTACTTCCTGAGCCCTAAAGGCCAATGCTGATGCTAAACCTTCCTTTTCTCATACACAGTAAGCATAGGAATAGGGTACCTATGCTGTTTTTACCAGCTTTGAAGTTTGGGAGGAGAAAAAGCCATGGGAGGGCTTTGCTGTGCACAATGCATCCCTTTGCAGCTGTCAGAGCACCACAGTCTGTTTTTCCACATGTCCAGTTTGTATAAAGCTGAAAAGTCTGAAAACATTTTCACTGCAAATGTATATCTAATGCAGGCATGGTGGCACAGTCTATGGATTTGGAAAGCATATTTAAAATTGAAATGTTCTTTCAATATCTTCAAATAGCAGCAGGATGCTGTATAATTTACATTGGACCTCATGCAGGCAGGCACATAATCCAGCACCCTGAAGCAGTGCGTGCCACACGCTGAGTACTAAGAAGTTACTCGTGCTCATAGCATGGCTGGTAAACTCCCTGAGCAACAGTGCTTTTCTTGAGACAGTTCATCCCCTCTGAACGCTTTGGAGCACATGAAGCTGAGCTAATCATCAAGAAACCCTCTAATCTCTATCATTACTTCTGTTTTCATGTTAGCCATTGTGACAGCTTTTCCCCCTTGTCATCAGAGGGAGAAAGCCGTGGCTGCTCTCTGGTGAGCCGAGGGCTATGATGGTAGGCTGAGCTTTCCCAAGTTAGTATTCAGACTTCATACACAGGCAGCGAATGGAGAGACGATCTTGGAAAACTGTCGAGAAGGACCTGGCACAACAGGGGGCTGATGTCGCGTCACTTTCGGCTGACTGTCAAACAAAGGTAGAGCCAGCCACATATTAATTTGCAGAGAAATAAAGAAGTAAACCGACGACTTCGTGCCCTAACTGTTGCAGCCAAATAAATAATACAATAAATCATCAAAATGAAGAAATGTGGCAAGAGGCACTGGAAACCGAGAGATATTTTGTCACTAAATTGCAGCATTAATAGTGTTTTGAAGCCTCACATTTAAATTGCCTATTTCTGACACTCAAAATGCACATTAGGAAAATGATGCTTATTTTATAGTTGCTCATTAAAAGGAAGGGGATAAATAAGACAGAGTTTTAAACTATAAATCTCTTTCATAACAAACAACCAATAAGAAAGCATGTGCAAGACAAACAAATGGATAGTGAAAGAATGACTTTTAAAATGCTTTGGTAATCTGGGGTATAAATGAGCAACTGTCTCATCTGGTCTAGGATGAGTCATTTTTAGAAGATCTGAGTATGATCCTGAAGGCTGGAGATATTTGTGTGTTACGTGGAAATGAAGAAAATAGAAAAGGTTATCTGTTTTCGCTTGCAGTAATTCAGGCATTGTGCAATTATACTATTTGTCTCTTCTTTACATGATAACAATTCCACATGTATTTCCCCACCTACAGATACATCATCTTTTCTCACCTAACAAGACGTAACTTCAGATTACCTCGTACAGCCTGTATGACAAATTTCAGGAAAGAAGGAACTTACACATCACTGTGGCATTTAGCCCTGTTGGAAAGGTCTTTCATGATCACCTGTGTAACTTTCCAGCACTCGTTAATGGCTGCTCAGTAGCCTGCTGCTGATCGACTATTTGCATAGCATCTGCATTTATCTAATCTTTATTTATTTTCTAAAGACTGTAAAGTTACAGCTCATTTGCAGTGCTTCAGGATTTGAGTATTAAACAAAAATGCAAATACAGCAGTAAGCCCTTAATGAGATGTATCCAGCTCATTTTTTTCAGCATTAACTCCATTCTTTATCTTATTTGAGCACCCACAGTATAAACTATTCATCAGTTCCAAAACTTCATTTTATTATATCATCAGCTGCTGCCATGTATTTTACAAGTTTAAATTCTAATTTTATCCACAGTAAGAATAATAATGATGTTTCAAACTGGCATTTATTGTCCACAAGAAAAGAGCTCAAAAACAGTGTTTTCTTCTGGAACTTAGTGAGTTACCAAGTCAAAATGCAGAGATGCACACTGCTGGGTTGGTGGCACTTGGCTGCTACTTTGCACTAGAAAGACAAGAAAGTCACAAGTCCAGGCACTAGTTCCAGCCACACTGATAGCCATAAAAAGAGCTCTTCTTGAGGAAGTTGAAATGCCCTGAGGGAGATTCCTCTCTTTGGAAGGATCTGAGCACATGCCAAATTTATATTCCTATTTTAGTTTTATGAAGCAAATGGTTATAAAGCAACATTTTGCATCCAAGAAAAGGGAACTCAGTTATCTGCTAATGCTGCAATGTGATCTAAACCCTGTTGTCCAGAGCACCAGCAATCTTATGTTCTTTGGCATCACCTGTGTCTCACTTCAGAGCTGTTCTCAGCTTTCACATGCTCCAGCAGCCCTTCTGTAGAGCCCTTAGAGGCCCTTTTCACATAGTTCAATTTAGAGCTGAATTGCACAAGGGAGAAAAAATGAAAGTGAGCAGGGTTTCCTTTGTCTTCAGGAGTAATATTTATTCTTTGTCTCTTCTGAAAATGAAACCACCTAGGAGAAATCAGCCTGCAGTTCTGGTCACCCCTAAATATGATTTCTGTGTACCATTAGGGTTACATTCCTTTGCAATGACATGGTCTGCACCAAGGACCATCAGCCGCTCTATCAGCTCTGGGACACTGGGTCTCTCTCTGACTGTATTGATTATCATGATTCTGATACTTTTTGTCCTCAAATCAAAACTGAAAAACAAAGTTCAAAGCCAAAAATTGCCTGAGGATTTCATGAATTCTACTGCAGCAACAATGTCAGATGAGCTAAACCAAAGTTAGCACTGCTGTGGGCTATACAGACTATATGTTCTCCTTGGAAATTGCACTCATATTCATTAGGGCTCAGTTTTCTCTCTCATTTTTTAAAAGCTCCATCCTTGCATTCTTCCTGTCCCCTCTACATCTTGTACTATAATCCATGAGTTTGCACATTCTACAGATTTGATGAATGAGCTTCAGAGAACAGGATGCATTTTGCTCTGCGTGCCTCACAGCAAATTTCCATTCATATTCACTACAAGTAAAACAAGGCTCTATAAGTTTTTCCTTCCAATTTTAAAGCATGTTTATATGAGTTACTGAATTTTATGCCCAGTTTGGATTTTATTACTAATGGGTTTAGCTGAGCAACAGAATCCAAAACTATCACTGTGACAACTTTTATAGTATCTTTGCTATCTTGCTTGGGAAAGAATAAGCTTTTGCAATTTGGATGTTGGTCTTTAAATCCTCACGAGAAAGACTTCATCAATGTATCACCTATAAAGCTGATAAAATAATATATACATAACAGAATAATACATGTCAGTAGATAGGGGGAAAAAAAAGAGCCTCCAGTTCCTTAATGACTGGAAAATGCTAATGTGTATACATAATAAATAATATAGATGCTAGCATAAATATTATAATATAAGTAATACAATAAAGATGGTAATATAATAAAATCCTGGGGTTTTTAATCTTCTACATTTTCTGTGGATGCTGCAATGTTTCTCAATTTTCACAGTGGAAAATTTTATAAGTGGCTTGTCTTTATTGTTAGTTCATTTGCACTAAAGAATTATCAGCTTCACAAACTTCTTTGTAGCTCCCAGTGGAACTAGTGCAATTATATACTTGTGCCAATTTGGCTTCTTAGCAGAAGGTATCTATTGGAAGAAAACAAATCTCTACATTAGATTCCATCATGAACAAACAAATCGTTTTAATTGGCTGCGTAATGAGATGGCCTTTTGTAAACTATGTACTTGGAAAGTTCGCTGGTAAAGTGGATCTCAAGTTCTGCATAGGATGAGCACTGTAGCAAAACTAATTGTATAAAGTATAAGACAGCTTTGTTTCAGCTTTTGAAATGTAGATCTTTCATGTATTGCTTTTTATTATCTGTTTACATATTTTTAATAATTTAGCTTACTGAAACCCCACTATTTTACAACATTATGTACCTGTTTTTAGTTGTTAAGAGAAAATAACAAGGTATTTCACTGTAGTTATAGGTCAGCGTCTTTTCAAACGGATGTTATATCTCATCCCTTAAAATGTAACTGATTTTAAACAGATAACATCAGAGTTTTAAATACATTACATTATTTAGGACCTGGGGGTCCTGGTAGACAGCAAGTTGGCCATGAGCCAGCAGTTTGCCCTTGTGGTCAAGAAGGCCAATGGTATCCAGGGGTGCGTTAAATACAGCATGGTCATCAGATCAAGAGAAGTGATTTTCTCTCTCTATACTGCCCTGGTAAGTACACATTCAGACTGCTGCATCCATTTCTGGGCTCTCCAGTTCAGAAAAGACTGGGATCTTGTAGGAAGAGTCCAGCAGACGGCCACAAAGATGATAAAGGGCCTGGAGCATCTCCCATATAAGGAAAGATTACGCAACCTGAATCTGTTCAGCCTGGGGAGAAGAAGACTGAGATGGGATCTGATAAATGTTTATAAATATCTAAAGGCGGGTGAGAAGCAAATGGATGAGGCCAGGCACTTCTCAGTGGTGTGCAGTAATAGAGCAAGAAATAATGGCCTAAAACTTGAACATAGGAAGTTCCATACAAACATGAGGTAGAACTTCTTCACAGTAAGGGTGACAGAGCACTGGAACACGTTTTCCAGAGAGGTTGTAAAGTTTCCTTCTATGGAGATACTCATGACCCATCTGGATGCCATCTTTGTATTGTAGGGAACCTGCCCTAGCAGAGGACTTGGTGATCTCCTGAGGTCCCTTCCAACCCCAGTTCTATGATTCTAAGATTATGTTTAGATAGCTTAATTCTACTGCAACCTGTTCTTCCTGTAGATGACTCTAAATGTGTGAACCAGTATCTGTCTAGTGGTGGAGCAAAGAAGGCACTCTCTCTCTCACCTTTGAGATGATGGAACCCATTCCCACAACAACTTCATAACTATCAGTAAAATCTTTCTTACTACCTCTATGTATTGAGAATTACTGGTGCCCAGCCCACACCCAGCCCAGACCACATCATAGCACATCAGAAATGAAACCACACTGACAGTGAAGATTTCCTTGGCTATCTTCAAGGTTACAAGTGTGGATGTGTATCAGCTTGGGCAAAGTGAAAACCGAGTTTAGGATACAATAAAAAGATCCCCAAACACTGCCTGTCCTGTGATTTTATTGATGAGGTAAGTGGCAAGAATTCCTTGTATAAGTGGATGCTTCAGCTACCCATTTTGCAGTGAAGCCAAGCAAAGCAGATTGGCTTTGTGTCAAAAAACAACTTCAATAAATCCATTGCAAAGCTTTTGTGCACTGTGTCTGTGCAGCCGGTAGCTGTTTGTAGGGATCTTGGCTCTCCCCAAACTCAGAGAGGTAGGTATGTGACAGCTTGCCTGGAGCTGGATGATAGGTCATAGAAGAAAGTTACAAGGCTCTTTAGAGGATAAAAGCCATTTTCCAAATGTCTATCAACTAAATATTTTTGTCTTGTTAGAGTAACCTTTATAATGTTGTTTTGTACAATCTCACTCCCTTAAACATAAAGCATGTGCACATACTCCCAACATGCTTACTACACATTTTTCTGTTGCTATCCCCATCAGCTAGAAGTCATCAGTGCCAACTCTGCAGTGTACAAGTATGGTCTCAGAAAACTTGACTACAGAACATTCCTAAGGTAAAGGCTTAGACATATTTAACTAATGAAGATGTGTTGAATGAAAAATAGACTAGTACTTTTAATATAAGTGCTTCCATCAAGCTCTTTAAACATTTTCATAAATTATCTGAAGCTATCATATTTCTCTGTTGATTATGATCAATGTATCTGAAGAAAGGCTTGTGTTGAGACACAGGAAATCGCTCACCAGTTACCATAATGAGCAAAGCAGAGTCAGTGTAGGCTCCCTCCCACAGTGCCAGCCTTTCTGAACTGATCCCGCGTGGGCTTCCTACAGGCTGCAGCTCTCCAAGCACTGCCCCAACACAGCTCCATACCACAGAGCCCACCCTTCAGGCACTGCCCCACACAGTTCTCCACCAGCAGCAGCAGCTCCCCCAGCCCTCCTGACCTACTGAGAGCTCCACCCCACAGGCTGCAGCTCTGGCCTGGGCTGCTCCTGTGGGGGCTCTCCATGGTCTGTGGCTTCTCCAGGCCTCATTCAATGCTGCACAGTGGGCTCCTCCATGGCTGCATGTGGAGATTTGCTCTGTGTGGTTCCCCATGAAGTCCTGATCCACTGATGCACATATTAAACACATGTAGCTAGAAGTGTGTGGTAGTCCCATTAACACTGAAGAGAGTAGTTATGTACTTAATGCTTGCTTCTCTGAAGTTTTGCTGGTTCAGAAGCTTGTGGCATTCAAGTTTGGGTTTTAAGTTATAGATTAGGTTGGTGTTAATAATAAATCTTTTTTTCTGTGAATATTTTTGCCTGAAAACTGGAGGATAGCAAATATCATTCTGGTTTTCAAAAAGGGCAAGGAGAATCTGGGAAATCACAGGCCAGTCAGTCTCACTTCTGTCCTTGGAAAGGTGATGGAACAGCTTGTTCTAAATGCCATCTCCAAACAACTGGAAGAGAAGATCATCAGGAATAGTCAGCATGGATTCATCAAGGGAAAATCAGGCTTGACCAACCTCGTAGCCTTCTACGATGGCATTACCAGCTGGGTAGATGGGGGAAGAGCAGTGAATGTCATCTACCTTGACTTCAGCAAGGATTTTGATACTGTCTCCCACTTAGCCAGTGGCATCCTGGGGTGCATTAAAAGGAGCATGCACAGCAGGTCAAGCAAGGTGATCCTCCTCCTTTATTCTGCCCTGGTCAGGCCTCACCTGGAATACTGTGTCCAGTTCTGGGATCCCTGGTACAAAAAAGACGGTGATCTCCTAGAGAGTCCAGCAGAGGACCACAAAGATGATAAAGGGCTAGGAGCATCTCCCCTGTGAGGAAAGGCTGAGCAAACTCGGTCTGTTCAGTCTTGAGAAAAGAAGACCGAGAGGTGATCTTATTACTGTTTATAAATATCCTGCTAAGTGTGGGAGTCAAAGAGACATGGCCAACCTCTTTTCAGTGGTTTTTGGGAACAGGACAAAGGAAAATGGCCATAAACTTGAGCACAGGAAGTTCTGCACCAATATGCAAAGGAACGTCTTCACAGTGAGGGTGACAGACCACTGGAACAGGATGCCCAAGGAGACTATGGACTTTCTTTCCCTGGAGATACTCAAGACCTGCGTGGATGCCTACCTGTGCAGCCTGCTGTACGGAGACTGCTTTGCAGGGGGGTTAGACTATATGATCTCTAGATCTGGACGTCCCTTCCAACCCCTACAATTCTGTGATTCTGTGATTCAGTGCCAGAAATGGGCACTCCTATGATCTGCATTAGTTAGTACCTTTTTATTAGAGAAGGCAAAAATTAAATGGGACACAGAAGTAGTCAGCTTTTATCCACTGGACATTCCAGATCAGCTGATGGCACACTTCTGGCCTGGCCTGGTTCATTTGTACTGTGAGGGTAAAAAAAGAAAGAAAAAAAAAAAAAAAAAAAAAGAGAGAAAGAGAAAATGAAGAGAAAATGTAAGAGTTTCCATTCAAAAGCACAGTGTTTCCTATCACTCAATCTCTCTCCATTTTATTTCAATATCTGTTCCAGTGGTAACTAAGTGCAATACCCATTTTCCTACTTAGTATTCAGCAGACACGTGCCTTGACCTCACCTCTCCAAGCTTCCAAGGTTTGCTTTTCTCCCTTATATCCACCTTGCATCCCATAGCCCTTAGAAGAACCTCAGTCAAGCTTTTCACTTGACAAACACATCCTTTTCCCTTCAGTATTGGTTAGATACAGGCATGAAGTTTGCATTCAGACTGAAAGATTATTTGAACCACACAAATATTCAGTTGTTGGATTGCTGCATGGGCCACCCAGACACATCTTAGCCCCAAAGGCTCCCAGTGCTGCAGCAGTCCCTGTTGCAGCCTCACTGCTTCAGAAATGACCAAGATCTAGACATTGGTTTCCCAATCTGTGCTTTCTATGAAATGACTTCTATGGGGCATTTGGATGTTTTCACGAATCAGATATGTTTGAATTATTTACAGAATGTGCTAGCTTCAAAGAACCTAATTAGAGTAGAGCAGCATGTTTCGGACTGAAAAAAGCAAGCTATGCTCTTGTAAGTAATTACTGATCTAATGAACAAACTCAGGAGAGTGAAATACATAAACAGATTCTGAGGAATCTGAGCATAGTACATATTTTCATGTCCAAGGTCTTTGTTGTCATATCTGTGAAATGCCACAAGTATATTGTTGCCAAAAGAGTAGCATTACTGAAACCTCTATTGTGCAATATAGTCTACTCAGCAACAGAGAGGTAAGTGTCTTGTTTCACTATGAATTAATACAAAATCAGTACTTATACACCTCCAACAGAATTCTAATATTTTCATGGAATTCTGTATTTGAATTTTGCATCAAAATGGATCATATTTACCCTCAGTGCTGCTGACACTCCTGTTATCTCAAATTATTTGTCTTCATTTCAGCAGTCACAAATTCTACCATAAACCGTAAGGAGTTTCATATTCCATAATCCAGTTTATAGCAGCTTCGGTTACCATAAGAACTGTCCTTATAAAAATGACATCCAAACATACCCTACATATTTCTGCACTATAAATTCCATATGAAATTCACTCCATTCTAAAGTCAATTCAGGAGTCTATGATCAAGACTGGAGATTCAGCCTGGTAGCTTCAAGTTAAACAATGTTATTTCTGTATTTTATGTATCATAGCTGACTATAAAAATTGTAGAATAGGAACTTAACTGGAAATTCTCCAGGGAAGAGTTTGAGACAGAATGCAGTATGTTCATGTGTAGCTATATTGCCTCTGCTCTGGTGACAGAAAGAAAAATGTGTTTTTTTTTTTCAGTAAACTGAATGCATATCTCTCAAAAGTCTCACAGGGAATGGTTATTTATAACACCAAGCTGCCACTTTAAGATGGGTATTTTTTTTTAATTTTTTTTTTCCCTGAGTACCACCAACACTAAGGACTCCAGCAGAAAATCAGATTCTGAGTGACTGCTCTACTGGTTCTGTTCTTGTAGTGTTTTATAAGATAACCTCAATATTCTGCAGAGATGGTAAGGCTGAAATATGGACCAGATCTGATCATTAAAAATCTCTGGTCTTAAACATATCAGGTCTGTTGGCAAGCGAAAAATTCTCATCTGTTGGCACCTGCAAACCTATTTACTTATTATTGTTCTTTGATCCCCACAGGCTGAAAGAGAAATGAAAGATGTCATCGCTCTCCCCTTTTTATATTTGTGGTGTATCTGATCTGTACCTCAGTCCTTCGGTTATGATTTTACTGTGCACTATTTACTAAGCACAGGTTAACAGCAGCCTACCTTGTATACTCCCAATCAAAATCAAAGTACCTTCCATATGTCGGGGGATATTCTGTTATTAAACCCCAGCATTATTAGTTTTTCTTTCCTTTTGACAACAGAAATAAAAACGTGTCAGCAAGAGAAACTCTTCAATTATCTGGATTTTTTTGAAGGGCAGATTTGAGCCTTCTGAACCTTATCCTATTTTTAACAGTTTTCTACAAACAGGGAAGAAGTGGTTTGACTGCTCGCCAAATCCTCCAGATCCAAGTCAAACACCTCTTCCCTCTCCCAGTGTTGTCTAGACTAGGATTTGTAGGGGGGCTTGTTTGCAAATGTTTGCTAACCCTGTCTAACCTATGTGAAAAGACAGGTACTATTAGGGCAGACTGCCTATAACAAATGCAGATCTGACCTATCTGAAGCCTTCCAGGTGTCTGTTGCCATGGTCAGCCACAGCCTGTCAGCTGCTTCTTGCTGTGCTGCTCAAAGTATCGCGTCAGGGGATTTTTCTCCCTCTGAATGCAGTGTTAGCTTCAGTTACCCCTAAATGTTGTTCAAGTGGATATTGCAATGGGACAGAGATGGAGCACAGAAATCTACCACATATGACTCAGCTGGCAAAAATGTCTTTGCGTGATGGCTCTTCTATTAGTCTAGCAGAATCCATGGACTTCCGTGAGGGGTTTTCTGAGGAAGAGCTGTGGGACTGCACTTGAACCAAGTATTTCAGAATGGAGTGGCCTCAAAGAACATACAGGCACACGCGTTCAGAAAAAGTGCACATCGTGCTCTGTCTTACAATGGGCATCATCCTCAGGGATTTGTTTAGGCACTCTTCATACAGAACCAGACTCTGGGTCTCCTGAAGGTCATAGTCAGAGCCTGCAGGCACCCAGTTTGCAGGAACTGTATATGTTGAGCTGAAGGTCAGTTTCCATGTTTTACCGTTAGTTTTTGGTTTGTCTCTTGAAAACATGGCCTAGTTATTAAATTCTTATCACAGGTACTTGTTCTTAAACACTAGAGGATGTTTATAATCTCCATCCACTGGCACAGCCCTTAGAATCCCAGCGTATAGAAAAAGGCTTTGTGAGGACTGTGTATAAGGTTTTTCTTCCATATGAAGAATCTCAGTGATGTGAGTGGGTAGATGTTTATCATTGCCTCACAGAATGCATCCTGCCAAAAAGAAAATTGTTTGCTGACTTCCAAAGGCAGAGGAACAGAGAGAGATGGATCTACAGAGGAGCAAACAAAGGGAGTGGGAGATGCTGGTCCTGAGACAGATGTAGTTCTTTGCCATTGTGAAAGCCACACTTTTTTTAGGATCTGAACAGTTATATAGAGGGACATTCTCTTGACCAGCATTTTTAAAATACAACTTTCATTACATGTTAGAGCTTATACAATCAATATTCGTTAAAAAAAACTGCCTGCATTCTTCCCCTTCAACCTAACCTGCTGCTGAAGCAGAAATTAGGCTTTGTTCTTGCTGCTGTTTCTAACTTGATGTAATGTTTGTAAACTGTATTTGCTGGATTTTTTGAAGTTCGGAAGAGTAATTTTGTGGACTACACCTTCACTTCAAAAGGGCCAACAAAAAGGGAGGGGGGAAAAATCTTTCTCTGTCAGGGGTAATTGCCACTCCAACATGAAATTTTGGCTCATCTCCTGTTTTGAACAGGTGGGCAGATTCTTTAAAGCCCAGCAGAGAATTAAAAAAAAAGAAAAATTAAAAAAAGAAAAGTGTATATGATTCTTACTTTTTACCTTGAATTCATTATGAGCTTTGAAAAATGTTGGAATGTAGGGCTTGAGTTGCTAAAACACGTGGATACGACTTGATGTATTACACTTTTCTGCTTTGCAAATACATCTGAAAGGTTACCACCCAGTGAAATATGCAGACTCATTTTATGAAAAAAAAATTTGAGGCTCATCCATACAAATTTTTGGCCAAATTATGACACGATGTTTGAGCAGGTGCACCTTCTCTGTTGTGTGGATATAGTTTGCTGCAGCCCAGAGATATTGACATTAAAAAGCAGGTGGAATATGCTTATCCTGTTTTAATTGAACTATAATATTCCCTGATTAGAAAACAAAGCATCCATGGCATCAGAAATCATCATAATTTTCTGATGCCTGGAAAGGCTAGAAAGCCATCTCTTTCTGTCTTGCCTTCTAATCAGAATTTGGAACAAAAAGCTTAAATTAGACTTCCTTCTCTCCCAGACCTAGTTATTTTCACACATTTTTTCCATAGTCTGTGAAGATCTAGCTCTTTTCTGAAAGAAAAGAGTAGCCATTGTTCCTTGGTAACTATTCACGAATATCTGCAGTGTGTGTTGCTAGACTCAAATTAGTTTGACACAAGATGCTGAGCAAACTCTTGAAATACCACACACTCATTCTCTGAAATACGAATCCACTAATTATTTTTTTTTAAATGTATCAGTTTTTTTTTGTTGGTGGTGGTGGGGCTTTTTGTTGTTTTGTTTTGTTTTCTTTTGTTTTTGCATGGATGATATCTGAAAGAAACTGTTTCAGTGGAAGAATGAGACTCAGGAGATATGTCCTCCTCCTCCTGTCCTCCACTCATGTCTCATATAACTTTTGAGTGAGTCAGTTTCTCAATGCAATAGCAAATTACTGCTACTTCAGAATAATTCATTAATAGCATTAACATTATTTCCTGTCTTCACCTCTATTGTTCCATTGGGTACAGACTCAGCCTACACAATAATTGGCTGGAGAAACCCTGTTGAAACTCTCTTTATGTGTTTCTAAGTATCCAATTAGTAAAACCTCATTTGCCTAAACTATTCTGCCACACATGTGGATATGGCACACATTCTGGCAATGAAACACCTCAGAAAGACAGTGATTCTCCAGCTGTCGCACATCATTTGTCTGCCTTTGTTCAACTCAACCACTCTTCCAGTGACAAGTAGGTAGACAGCCCCTCCTGTTTATAATGAATACAGGCTACGGGCACAGAGTGGCTATATTTATAGTTTCCATCCTACGACAAATATAATGAACAACCATTTCTCCATACAGCTGCGACTTCCTGCAGTGCTGTGTTCTTTCCACTCCACATGAGGATGGAGAAAACTGTTTCTTGGAGTCCTTCAACACCTTTCAGGTTAGGCTTCTTGGCAATTAATGGATGGCTTGAAAGCTTGCTAGAAAATGCAGTTCTTTAGCACTGCAGCACTACTCCATTTAGTACTTTGCAAGTGAGTTGTAAGAATTTGCCCTGGAGACAGGGAAATGCAAATATAAATTAAATGGAGAACTAATAACATAACATTATGGAACAATGCAAACCGTTTTGGACACCCCACAGAGAAGAAATCCATGCATTCCTTTCTGAATCATCTTTATGGAAATTTCTGTAAACGTGCCATTATTAAAAGAGAGTAGCAATTATTTCCTTCTTTGGTTCATCAGTTGCAGGGAGGGGAGAATCAACAGGGGAATTAATTTTGTTTTCTTCCCTATTCTTTTTGTGTGTGTGTGTGTGTGTGTGTGCGCGCGCGCTTGTTGGAGAGCTATCAGACAACAGGAACTGATAGCATGGAAGCCTCTGCTAGTGGAACAAAGCAAGAAAGATAGGAGAAGTGGTCAACATTGTTACAGATGGGGCTCTGTAGGTGGAAGCAGTTAGGAGAGCAGCAGAAGCAGGCAAGATTGCAGCTAACAAGGCTACTCAGGAAGCCAGAGCTATTAAGGTATGTTGACATAACATTTGCAAGCTTCACAGGGGCCATCGTTATAAATTAGATTTAGTATTGATCAGACAGTTCAGTACTGGGGCTGAAGGAAAACTGGACACTGAGTTCTTTATAAAATCAGCACTTAAGATTCTGCCTTCTGATTAACCCAGGAGAACAGAAAACGTTGCCTCCTAACTGACCTCAAACAGCGTGACTGCTGTCCCCTTCCTGGGAGCAGTTAGAAAGCTGCAGTCATTTGGAGTTGGTATAATCTTTCAAAATTGCCATTGTAGTCATAACAAAGACATGAAAAACGTGCCTGTAAGATACAAGTTAAATCCAACACATGGCTGTGAATGCTAGGAAACTCCTTGCTAATGAGGCCTACTAGAGATTTTGCAGTGTATCATTCAGGATGAAAACTGGCTGGCGGTATATTAGAAGGTGTACCAGGGAAGAGATCTGGTGATTTAACACACAGGGAGAAAGCAGCTTGTGAGGCTCATTAGATCAATGGGGATTCCAGTCCTATACCTCAAATTATACACCCTATCTTCTAACATTCACCCGTTGCTGTGCAAAGCCCATGCCTTCCTGAGCTGTGTTTTTTTCAGGGCTTTCTAGAAAGCACCACCAGAGCAGAAAATACCTGAGGTTTATAAGGTAGCCACAGGTAATTAGCTGCTGCTGAAATTGTCTAAAATGCAGGTTTTGCCACACACTCTATTGCTTGGCAGTGTCTATATCCCCCAAGGGAATTGCTACTGACAGCTTGACAAGTTGCTCCACACCAGCCTGCCACCTGGGTGCCATATCATGGACTGGGTTCTCTCACCATGCCAAACACCAAAGGAAACACAGCATGGGGAGATGATGGTTCTCCACCTCGTACTGCTTCCATCACTGAGTGGCCAAATATCCTTCCTGTGATGCTACAGATGGTTGAGGCATTTCTTTCTGCCTGACTGACTTGAGTTCAAGCCTCAACTCTTGAAGGTGTGATGGCACTCCTTTAGCCTGCTCCTTTACTCTGCAAGAACTTAGCACCATTGAGCCCCCCAAAAAAGAAACTGGCCCTAGAGCCAGGCTGTGCCCACAATCACCTGCACATCTCCCAGAACTTCCCACTCCCACAGCTGGGAAAGCTCAAACCTTTAGCAGAGCCATTTTGACACACTTGGTGACTCCAAGCATAACACAAAACAGACACTGACATTCATGGCCCCTCAGGAAACATGGACCCTGGCCTTAACTTGCACCTTGCCATGCACCTTTCTGCTTGACTGCTTCCACACAAACGTCCTGTGTCTTAAATGCATCACCTCCATTGGCAGCCAAGAATCAAGTTTACTCTTAGTCAACTCTGAACTGCTATCATGTCCCTGGAAGCAGCTGCTGGTACAATAAAGAGACCCCGACACCATGCCGGCGCTTAGCAATTAACAGTTAATGAAATACAGCCTCCCTTGCCCTCCTCTTTCAGGAGATAAGCTTCACAGACAGCAGCACCCCACCAGGCTTAGTCCAGGGTGCTGGGCTGCACCAGGGCCACAGCCACAGCCATAGCCATTTGTCTGCACCTCCAAACCCTGCCTACAACAGAGAGTTCCCTCCCAGAGTCGCAGCTCTCTGTCAGGACAGTCAATGCCCTTTAGAAGGCAAGAAGAGGAAACCAGAGCTGCTCAAGCACCTGGCTGCAAGAGAGATGGGAGGAACTGGCTCCAGAGTGTAACTAACCATTCAAGCCTTTCTGTCCTGTGTCTTTCCTTGCTGTGCTCCGGGAAGGAATAGAGGCTGTCTGTAAATTGCAGTTTAAAACCATAATACCGGTGCATTGAACTGTCGTCAGATGGTTGCAGGTAAAATAACGAGACAAAAATGAAGGCTGAGGAAGGATTTTTATTGCTTTTAAAAGGTCTCTCTTGCAAGATGCTTGCCTTTTATTTCAAAGGCAGTGTCAGAGAGTATTAAGAAGGTGCGGGTAAATACAGCCCCTGCATTTGAAGTGGGGAAAAACAATACTTTAATCACCACTTCTATTTATAAAGTAATGTTTCTTACATTTTGTTTCGGGGTGTTTTATTCAGTATATCCTTCGTAACCATTTCGCTTCTGACTTTCTTGGAGATTATGGTAAATGTCAAAATGTCTCTTTGGGCTCATAAAATGATGCCATAATATAGCATCATTTTAACTTAGAATGGGTAAAACAACCTATAAAATGAAATGGGAGATTTTGACATTAATTGAAAAAGTTACTTGCTTTTCTAGTTTCAGCAGCTTCATGTCAGCATTAAAAGAATAAATTAGGTTACAGTTTATTGCAACATGTGATGACCTTTAAGTAAT
Source organism: Perdix hodgsoniae (assembly GCA_035772895.1). Taxonomy (NCBI): domain Eukaryota; kingdom Metazoa; phylum Chordata; class Aves; order Galliformes; family Phasianidae; genus Perdix; species Perdix hodgsoniae. The sequence continues at coordinate 855,061 of JAPSGF010000092.1, forward strand.
TTTATTGCCCATTCTGTTCTGTTGCAGTTTTCTAATCTGCATTTTGTCTGAAGGAAATGAGAAGCAGAATTTCTCCTTCCTCCAAAGCCTTGTTAATTTTAATCCTTTTGCATGGAGCTGGATTCATGCTGCAGCCAGGTGAGTCGGTTTATTTTAGTTATTTGAGTCTTGTAATGTCTTCCAGTCAACTTCTTTTTAAAAAAACATCTACTAATTTTTGAGAATTTTAGAGCTGTTTTATTGCCAACTAAGTGTGAATTAAAACAAAATGTGGCTTCTGTGGCATTCAGACCTGTTCCTCTAACTTTGAACACTGGTAAAGGGCTCTCTTAGAATCTGTGCAGTTTTCCATTGGTAGACTTTCTTGTACTACCTGCCATTTATACAATGGATGTACCTTCAAGGTAAATTTATACTGGCAGTTTTGACACATGTTTACAAAAAGCCCAACCCCGCACGAACACACACAGAAACACACACTAGGAGGTGTGTTTTAATAAGGCTACAAAATTGTTTTAGAAAGTCTGTGCAGAATGACACCCTGCAAGTTTTCCTAAGTGGATTTCTCAAATTATTTTTTTTCTTTTAAGGGAGAGAAAAATACATTAACCAAATGCTTCTAGCTGAAATTAAAATGTCCATGATATATTGCTTGAGGACAATAAATTTACACCTTCTGTTATTTCTATGATGCAGTTATAACTGTCTTAAAATATAACAGAAGATACATTATTCAAATTAAAGAGGTCTGAATTGAACATTTTGGATAGTTTAATAAAAAGGTGAAGAAAACAGTGATGAAGAATAGAAAAGTAAAGAAGCCAGCAGCCAAAAAGCAGCAAGGGACTGGTGCTGTTGCCTTCTCAATATGGGCTGGGAACAGTTCCTAAGCTAGTGAAAATCTCAGCCTACTGGTTAGATCAGTTTTCTTCCCAGCATATATTTCATCACTTCTTTTCACGTGTTAGGCCTATTATCACAAGCATTGTAATTTCCATTGTCATATGTTTAAGAGAAAATATTTCTAAAGCTTAGCAGTAAGAAAACATAACAGTTTAGATTCTTCTGTCTTCTGTAATCTGATGAAGCATTTCATTCCTTTTATTATAATGATAAAAACTATAGTTCTGTTATTGTGTCCAGATAATTCCACTGGAAATTATAAGTTTTCTCAGACAAAGTTGTGTTTGACTATTTCTCTGATGAGGTTAAAGGTCAATTTGCTTATAGTTTCCATGCTTCATTAAAATTCAGCTTCTGTGCTGTGTAATGTGGGTAATATTAATTTTCTAAACATTGATGTACAGCAGCTGCGAACTAATTTCCATAATGGTTGTTCTATTCTAAGGGCATTAAACCTGAAACAAGGTGGATCCAAATGGAAAAAAATGTAGATGATTACTGGCCATCTGCCAAAAAGACGCTTGGGGACGTGAAAATTCTGGAATCAGTGAAGGTTCATTTTGATCAAATATTCATATTCTGAGCCATGTGTCAACAATTTTACTGTTTAAAGACAAGAAGGTTGTGGAGGGGAATACTGACACCATCCTTCACAGGGGAGTTTACTTTCAGACTTCTTACATAAAGGAGAATATGTTGTTAAAGAAGAATGGAGCAAATACTAAGATGTGTTCAAATGAAGGTGCAAAAGCACTGGAAACAGGAGTTGCTTCCTTTGGGGAAAGGGGATGGGTGGGGAACAGAGAGGTCATAGTAATGCACTCAGCTTTTAAGTTAAGATTAACCATATGTATGAACATTTGGGAAATGCGTAATGCCTTTTCATTTCCAGAGATTCATTGTGCTAATACCATTAGACAGAACTATCTTTATTAACTGAAGGAGCTGCAGTCCTATAGCCTCACATGTATAGGTGGATTCCTAGATTTGGAGGCCTGAATATGTAGACTTGCCAACACCTTATCATTGCATTCATTCTGTGATACTTTATTTCTCTGCTACTGAAAGGCAGCTCTTTCTTGGAAAAATTGCCTTCTCCATCACGTTTGGTCCACTTATTGAAGAATATCTTAACAAGATCTTTCTGCGATCAGCAAGGAGATTTTTCCAGCAGGATATTTTTCTATTCCTGAGCATTTCACAAACCACCTCTGATTTTCTCAAGCAGATTTGATAAGCTATGTTATTCAAATATACATCAACTCATGGGATGTGCAGAATGTTCTTGTGTGATTTGTCTTCATTACTGCTCCAGTTTGATTGCACATCTTGGTCACAGGAACCACACATGACAGGCTGTTTCTTCCTAGTAAGCTGAACCTAAGTGAGATAAACTAGGGAAGTTCTGTAAACAAATGAAATGGTTTTGAGGGCTGTTCTGCCCATGGAAGATTGATTTGTGCTCCACCTATTCTATCCTTGCTTCCTTATCACTTGCATTTCCTCAGCAAACATGCCATGAATATAAAAACGTGAAACAAAGAATTAAAACTAGCCATAAGTGAAAGAATTCCTACTGCAGGGAAATCCATTTGGACTTAGAAAATTGGTCTCCAAATGCTTTTTACTTTGTTAGGGGCAGTGAGAGGGGAATGAAGATAAGGTCAGACATTGGAGGCCATCTCTGTGAGGGAGTAATGGCATTCTCGGGACTTACTCACTTGGATTTGGAAGAGAGAGAGCCTACCATCCACATCAGACCATGGGTAGAAATGAAGTTTTGTGCCTACTCTTGGCTTTGCAGACAGGTGCAGAACTGACAGGGGTTTGCACGTCAGAAATGTGAAAGACAGCTTGGCCGTGGTCTGTTTTTTACCTTTAATTTCCCTACTGTCTGGGTTCAACCTTACTTCCCCCCCTTGTCCCCATCCAGGAATTGTTAGGTCAACCGTTGATAGGTTAAGACTTAATGAGGAGTTTCTCCATTTCACCATTGCCCAAGTTTTTCCCAGCCTAGATAACACTGTGTGTTGCAAGGTAGAACATGGATTCCACATTCACTCCCTTTGATGGTGTGTCAAGCAGTGACAATCTGGCATTTGGTTTCTGATGCAACTCATTCCAAAGAAATCTGCATATGACACATACATTAAAAAGCTATTTTGAGTTTTTTGTGGTCTGGTTTTATAACATAAAAATGGCCAAGCCATCTCCAGTGGTGCATCTAGACCAGCTCCATATAGTCAAACACAAGAATAAAAGCAAACTAAGAACTGAGTGGTATTTCATTTTCCAGTAGTCCCAGAAACATAGCTTACTGGTTTTCTAAGACAAAGACTAATCTTGCACCTTTGTGTTTAATAGTCTTTGATGAATGCTTCTTTTGCTTACATATCCAACTGCCTTTTCAACTGATTTATACCTGGGCACCAGTGAAATGAAGTGGGAGATGTAGACTGTCTTTACCAGTGAGAATCCTCACTCTTTTATCTTTTTACATTAAATGATATTAAACACAAGGCTAACACTTTTTTTAAAGTTGTTTCAGAACAGGTTATTTCTGAAATGAGAAGAAATATAACAAATTCCAATCAAAATGTGATAATTTTAGGAAGGGTAGATGTTGCTATAAATGAGGCTTGGAATGAGAGGAGGTAAAAAAAAAAAAAAAAGAAAGAAAGACTTTTGAGCTCTAGCTATATAAGAGCTATAGCACTATAACAAGACATTGTATAGAAAATTAATGACAGCATTTCAGCTAGCTGAACTGACCAGAGTGGCTATCTGATTTTAAGCCTGCTAAGAGCACCACATAAGTAATTAAAGCTGTTGGGTATGATGACTAGAAGGGGCAGGCAGAGCTTGGCAACACTGCTCCCACCCTGCAGGGCCACAACATCCCCATCTCTCTGCCCAAAAGACTTAGGGAACACTGTACCGGCCACATGCTTGCCCACCCAGCACTGAGATGCCTTCAACCCCTGGGGTACCAGCAGGCACAGAGATGGGACCCTCTCTTGCCAAGAGGCCACTGTTTGTCAGCTCCCTCCCTGTTAGAAGCATTTGGCAGGGCTGCCTGCATTGGTCCTTTTGGCCAAAACCGCCAGGTCACTAGTTTACTCACTGGGGCTTGCTGGTTCATAGCAGGTTCCCCCTTCAGTGATAGCAGGTCCCAAAATAATAAGCACCTTTTTTAGGTGGGAATTTTCAAGTTTTCAGTGTCCATTATAGGAAAATAAAGACAAGCCATGCGGACATTATTTCCCCAGAGAATTAACAAACAGGGAATGCCAGCATCTGGTGTGAAAGCTGTTTTCATGATCTATTCAGAATAAAGGCATTATGAAAGGAGAGGGAGAACATGGTTTTGTGTTTGCCATTAGAAGTGTTGTTATGGTGCTCTGTGTTCTGTTACACATTTTATTAGGATAATAATTTCAGTAAACTACATCTGGCTTTCCTGAAGGCTGTCCCCTCAGGTTAAGCAGGCTGTCTAAAAATATCTCCTTTTTTTCTTAAATGTTCCTTCTTTTTATCTTCCTTTTGATGGCTTTTCATTTGAATTATTTCTATCTTTTTTTTTTTTTAAGATTACATTAGCACTTTTTTTTCCATAATTCTATAATCTTTTCAACTCTAGTCTCCTTTGTACTTTGTGCTTTTGTACCCTTTTCTTCTCAAGTCCTTTTCATGTTTCCTCCCTTTTGTTTTTCCCTGGGAGCCTTTATTGTCATTTTATCCTTTATTTTTAGTCTTGAGCTGTACAGTAGGAACTAATGCTAAGAAAATTGAAAAGGAAAAAGCTGCATAAGCCAACGTAGTAAAGAACAGTCATATACTGAGCCATAGGAGAACTTACAAATGAAGGCACAGTGGTGAAGCCCATATACTTTTGGTCTCTGTGGTGCAATACCCATGAAAAATAAAACAGTGACATTTCCCTTAAAAACAAAAAAGGCAAGCCAATAAACAAGTAAAAAAAACTCCACACCTGTGTGCATCTACGACTTTGCTCTAAAAATGGCCTGGAAATGGACCTCTTTGCAATTGGAATCTGAGCTAAATCCCTCACACATTGAGATAAATCTATTTTTAAGGCACAGATGTGAGAGAATTTGCCTGGAGACTCCTACCAAGTGAGCAGAATCTGACAGTGACGGATTTTGGCTTGTGTTGGAAGCCGACTTACTGTTTTATGAGTTAACAACTTATTGTTTAAATGCTTTAATGCTGATTTATGCCAAAATTGCTTGCTTTGTATAAAGAGGTATAAAACCAGCTATCTTTTATATAAATAATATTCCTGATAAATTCTCTTTTCTACTGAGGAAACAAACACAGCCAATTAATATTGGGAATCTGACAGATTGTTGCCACTGTTAAGCTGAACTATCTTTGTGTGTATCAAATCCCTTCCTCTTGTTTTATTTTTCTGTGCTGCAATTGCAACTGCAACTGAAGAAAAATACAAGTTAAAAAGCAGGGGCTCTGAGCAGTAGCAGACCCTTTTTTCTCTTTTTAACTCATCTGTAATTTATTTTGTGCCCCTCCTTATGTGTTGCTCTGCTGACAGTGTCCCCTCACGACAAGAGTCCACGCTCAACAAGCCCAGAGCCAGAGGTAGGTCCCAGAGGACCAAGAGCAAGGTGTGCTGCATCCCACTGATCCCCTGGGCCACCACCCATTGGCTCCCCAGGGGACAGCAATAACCATGGAGAGAAGCAGGAGGACAGCTTTTTGATCCTGCTAGTCTCCCGAGGGAACCACTCCAATAGCTCAAAGAGGCCAGAATGCAAAAAAGAGTTCTTGATCTTCATCTCTTATGTGCTCTGTTCACACACTGTCTATTTTCACATTGCTCCAGCTGGTTTATCCTCTGATAACTGTCTTTAAATTTTATTTACATCTGTGTTGCATACATTATCTTTCTATTCATCTAAGAAGTTATCTGTGAATTTCCATTCTTTCTGTAGCTGCTCCTCCATCCCAGCTGTTCTTCTTTTTTATACCCAGAGTCTATCTCTGCTGAAGGCCTTTGTACTAGAGCTTATTTTTAAGAGTTTGATAGCATTATGTATTGTTACAATATGTAGGAAAATTATCTCACTGTTTCAAGATGTATTCAATGTGCAAAACTACTAGCTGAAACTATGAACTGGAAGGAAAGAATAGTTTGTGGAGCTATGTCAAGTCAAGAGTTTTCTCATCAGTGTTTTAACCGTAAAGATCATGCAGGTATAACCACATATTCAAAACAATAGCCAAGGGAACTGGACTGGAATTCAGCTTCCGTGGTCTAGAAAATGTCATTCACCAACCCCAGTATCTGCATCTGAACTCAGGAGGGCAATGCCAAGGTAGAACCAGCAACTTGAACTGGAGATCAGGCTCAAGCTTATAACCACTCCATCACTCATCCCTTCCTGCACCAGGCCAATGTGGGAGGGCAGGAGATGCAAAATGCCTTTTTAATGTCTGAGTGTCTGCTGCTGTGGATGTGTGGGGCTGATGTAGTGTTAGCCAGCTGCACGGCAATTGTTCTAAAAACACACAAAAAATTGTAAATAACCATTTAAGTTAAATTCTTCAGTCAGGAGCCTTGGCAAAATGATGCTGCCATAAATTTTTATGGAGACATAACCAGGGATGATGAGTTTTTGGGTTGTGATGTTTATTAAAGTGTTTATTGGAACTTTGTGGTACAGTAATAAATGATGTCATAAAACAAATCGGGCTATTTCTAATCAGCAAAACAACACAAAACTTGGATATTTGAGACAGAGGCATTTCTTTTTTTTTCCCTTCACTTACAATTCCTGGGTAAATTATAAATATCATTTTGAAATCTTTTCTATCATGCATGATTTAGCATGCACAGAGAGCTGTGCTAGCAAGAAGGTCCTTTCTCCCATCCTACATATTTATTCACCTGTTCTGTAAGCACTTTTGTCTTCTTCAGAGAGTGACATATCCCTGGAATTAATACAAATGTCTTTGTTTTAAGAATATAAAATTTTCAACAGTCATGGTGTATAAAATCAAACAGGACCCCCCATGAATATTTAATGTCTTAACACTTTTTCATTGTAGCATCCTAAATGATTTTTTATTTGAGCTAGGTGTTTTGAGGGTTAAGTTCAACCTTTTCAAGGATCACATGGTTGACCATAAAATCTTGGTACCCCTGCTTTCTGTGAGTGATGATCCCCTAGCCATAACCCGTTCTTTTTAAGATGCAGGTCCACATTAGCACATCTAGCTCTGAAGACATAACCAAAGTCCTCTGTGCTGGGCTGTCATATTTCTTCTGTCTGCTCTCCTGTTTCCCTTCTCACGAGGCTGTGCTCATCCTGTCTACTGAGACAGTAAATTTTTCATTGCTGTGACATTCATGGCCAGAGCTTTTGCTACTGTTACATGGTTGGCATCACGATCCAGTTTGTTCCTCATAACATCATGGCAAGAGCTTGGGCTGACAGAAGCTATGCCAGTGCACGGGCAGAGCTAAGACACTGACTTAGCCCTGCTGCCCATGCTGGTGTTGAGGAAGGTTGGTGTGATTCAGGGAGGATGGGGTTACACACAGGGGTAGGCCAAGAAGGAGCAATTTGCTTAGAAGCCTGGAAGTCTTACGTCCAATACATAGATAGGACTGTGCAAATTTGAGTGAAAAGGAACAATGCAGGTGCAGCATACGGTTTGTGGGGCAAGGCACATACAGCTGGGAAAAGACGTATCAGGAACTGGGAAAGGCAGATACCTGGGGAGAAGGGAGAGAGGGAAGAGGTCTGACTGATGCAGAGAGATGGAAAGATTCAGCAGCTTGGGGAGGTGTGAAGAGACTAAGGAAGATTTCTGATAGTGCTGGGTGATGGCACTGGACAATTCTCTCCTCCTCTTGAATGTGGCATGGGCAAGGAGGAAAGAGATCAACAGTGCAAAGAACCTTGCTCTCTCTTCCCACACCTATGAAAACCCTCCAACTGACCTGATAACAGGGCTGTGATATATCCAGCTGTGCAGAAAGGGAAAATGTCTGCTCTGCATTAGCTCAGCAGCTTAGGCAGTCCATCCTCATTTCTTCTGGCAGAAAGTATAGGCAAAAAACAAACAACAACAAAAAAAAACCCACCCTATTTCAGTTATGCCTAAATTTTGTCCTAGCTGGCCTCAAGGTGAAAATATGATTCAAAGGAATATCTTTTAGCTTTGGAGACTGGTGAGTGATCTGAGAAAAAAAAAAATGCTTTAAATAACGCGAGGTGAGGAAGCATCATTTATGTATTTATCAGCATTGAATCTAAACGTACTTATATCTCTTTCTGAACACCTACAGCTGCAGAATTGAGGCTTAAAAATGAGTGTTATTTTACTATGTATTATATTGCATCCTATCTCCAAATACTGTGTGTTTGTCCTAAAACGAGTCATATTTCCCACAATCAGTCCCTTCAACATGCAAATCTGTGAAGAGGAAGTTCATGCTCACCCCAGCATGACAGAATGCTGAGGCTGCTGTCACACACACTGTCACATCCTCAGACACAGTCTTGCATAGCTACTCAGTGCCCATTTTTCATCCACAACTTCTACAATTTCTTGTTTAGCACAAGTTGTGAAAGGGTATATCTCTCCCTTTGAGATGCAGATTTGCTGTTTACATGGGCAACTTTTATCTTGGAAACCCATCAGAACTTAAATCTTGTTATAGATCTGTCAGAGTAATAATAATGTAATAGAAGTTACTGCAAGCTTCATTCGACCATGTTCCAAAATGCAACAGTTTACAGCATGTAGTAGCTATTGTAACAGCTAACACATTTTCACAGTTTTTCTTTCTTTTTGTTTTTAAAGACGTGAAGGTATTACCAGGCTCTTACACGTTTGTGCAGTGGCATAGATGTTCTTTCTCATGCTCACAGATGTGAGGATTTTGCTCTTTAATTCTGGATTGCAGATATGGGCGTGCAGTGACGGGCTGAGTATGAAAAGGTGAGCACCAGAGAGAGCAAAGATGCTAATAGCCTTTTTTTGTTTGTTTTCTGACATGCAACAATTTACTATTTTAAACTTGGTATTATCTTGATGATGATTTATCTGTAGGGAAAACATTTTCTTGCATCCTGTGACAGAGCTCTCATGAACCTCCCTTATGTTCAACATACAAGCACAGAAGCAACTAATAGTTCTGTGTTGCAATCCCTGCCATTTGCCCATGAGCCTGCTCTAGTGTGAAGCGGAGATTTAAAAAACTCAGGTTAAAAGTTGGCTGAAAGGCAGCTCCCTGTGACCAAGCAGAGAGGCCAACACCAGCAAACTCTCTGTGGAGAGAGATGTCTGATTTTTGCTAATTTGGATAGCACAGCTGTTAAACAGGAGGTTCAGCCCAGGCCCAGAGGTACCATGTGGATATGTCATTAAAAGTCAGACTTTTGACATTGCCTACTTTTAGGACTGTGGCTAAAAAGACCTGGGAAATCATTACAACACTTGCACAGGCCATAATGTTATTCCCTATACTTGTCCTTGTTTCCCTCTCCAACAAAGGCAGAAGTGGCCTTTTTCACAAAGCGCAGGCTAGGGATGGAAAAGAAAGCATAACAAAAATAGAGAGATAACTGAGCTGGAAGCTGGCTCTAAGACACAAGGCCAGAGCAGAGCCCATATGGGCAGTGGGAGGGCAGGGAGGTGGCATGGGGCTGCAGGCAGAGGCCTTGTAAACTCAGTGGTCCCCAGCAGCTAAATCTCAGATGAGCCAGAGGGGAGGATTGCAATCAGTGTTAATTAATTACACCGTGTTTATTTTTACTCTGTTGTTCAGTGCCCCAGGTGTTTTACTGGTGAAGAGGGAGGGCACACTAATAAATTGATATCACTGTTTATTATTATGTACTAATTTGTAGCAGTCATTTGTGGGCTGGTTTTTTTGTTTGTTTTTTGTTTTTTTTAAGCAAGTCAATAAAGATAATATTCCTCTAAGGCGATTTTCAGATAAGAAGACACTTTATCAGCTCTCCCAAATTTCAGCCAGCTGTCATTAAGTGCGTCTCCACAGCTGGCCAAGGGCTTTGTAGCTGGGTCAGGGCTGCTGGAGCTGGTTGCGGGGTTGCTAAGGGAACCGCTGTGTCCTGAGATCCTTCTTGTGCAGCAAACTTTCATCTCGCAAAATTTCTGTAGGCAAATCGCTGTGAGATGAGTGCTAATGTGCTACACGGCTGGCACAAGTGGGCTGAGGTAGCTAAAAGGACTGAATCGCATTTGTTTGATTTCATTTTTGTGTTAGGTATGTGCACAGATGCGTATCTGATAGGATGTAATATATAGTATTACACTTGCATTTGTGCTTCTTATGCATTATACCACAGGGATCGTCAGTAATAATATTTGGGTTTCGGGGAGGCAGGGAGAATGCTAGTTTGTTTAGGAAGGTGCTGCACACATCAGCACCTACTGAAAAAAATCAATATAAAGGTTACTAGAAGAACCTTAATTTTGATGGGCTTTGGGTCAGGCTGAAGTGCAGGCAATCTCACTGGAGCATTTCTGTCTTTAAAACAGGAGGCAGCAGTCAGACAAGCAATACAGATTGAACTGCACAACTCTTGGAGCTGAAAAAAAAATTTGGCGAAGAATTTAAAACAAACTTTATCTTAAGAAAAAGGCAGTAAGCCCTTTAATGTGTACAGAGAGTAGATCACCTGTCTCTTTTTCAGGTCTCACCTTATCATAGAGGTCCATAGATAGTCTAGCAGACTGCGTACCATTTATCTACCTCAAAAAGTGGAAGGGCTGAGTCAACCCTGCTGGGATTTAAACCTTTGTTTCCAGGGTGTCTGGATATTTCAAAGCTGATTCTTAAACTACTCAGCCAACCCCTCTGGCTTTGTTCATTATACAGTGGAGCAGCTTATGGCAAACCCTGACCTATAGTGAAACTGTTTATACCAAAGGAAAGTGAAAATCCTGAATAGTTTCAGTGATAATGCTGGCTCATAGCAAGAGTATATAAGCATCTACAAAAGTTACAGAATGTAGTGTACTTTAACTATTGATTGCTACAATCCATCTTTAAGACAATATTTGAATTTTACACAAGTCTTCACTTTAAATTGGCCTTACATTGAAATGCCATGTCTGTGACACTGTTGATCATTTCAGGACTGTAATGCTTTTCTTGTTTTCAGATATTCCTTTTATTTCCAGAAACTAGCCAATTGGTTGATTTAAAATCACTAAAAAATTAAAATATTTGAAAGGATTCCTTATTAACCAAGATATCTGGCTGTAAAGAATGTAGACTTGACAGACAATTTGGCCATTATAAATTACTCAGCTCTGTGGTTTCCGGGAGTACAGAAGTCTGCTACAACATAGACTTGTTTGTGTTCATACTGACGAGCCCTAGATTGATGCCATTCATAAAGACAAACAGGTAACTTCTTAATGGCTGACTTGTATCAGCCATCAGCAGACTGTAAGAAGCAAGTTTAGACCTATGTCCAGATTAAGACCTAGAGTGTTTCACATTAGGGTAAACTACACTTTTTTAATAACATCTGACTCTACTAGAAAATTCAGTTTACAGGTATAAACTGAGTGTCCTCTTCACATAGGTAAATGTTTGTTTATGGAAGAGGGATTATGCATTTTTCTTTGAAAACGCTTTTTTTTTTTTAATGGTACAATTCAGAAAAGTGGCATTGTTGTTATGTGTGATAATCTATGGATATAAATGAGGCAAAGTTTGCAGGAGGAGATAGTATCTTTTATTACAGCCAGGAGATTGTAGGAAAAAAACAGACAGCCCTTCAGATACAAGAGCCATTTTTCAAGGCTGAAATAAAAGGAGTATCATCAGTGTTAAAGGCAATTGAACAGTTGGCCTGAGTTTAACTCGATTACATTAAATAGTTAGACTATCTGGGTAAGAAAGTAGTTGGTACCTGCAGAGCAGAAGACTGGTATGAGCAAGGGAAAAGTTGATAAGGTTATTAGCTCCTATTGGGGAAAAAAAGAGAAAAAGACAGGTAATTCATTGTCTGTGAAAGATGAAGGGGCTTGAGGAGGGAATTACAATGTGCCATAGAGTCAATCTCTCTGTTTAGTCTGTAATTTTTAGTGTCCAGCAGGGATGTGCATTTTAGTACCTGTACTCCCCATTTGAAGGTGCTTTGTTCATTTCTCTGGAGAATTAGCCCTGAGTGGTATCAGATGGAGTGGCTGTTTTATGAAAAATGTCCTTCTGCTAACTGGGAGGTTCTGTCCTTTACTGACTATTTCTATGACGTTTTCCAGTGTGAGGTTATTGTTATTTTACTGCTATGGAAACTATGTGGGCATCTGTCTCACCAACAAGCACACAGTATTTTCTGGGATATGCTTGTACAGAAGCCAGGGGGATTTCTGTAGTGGTGCATTTATCCTAGTGGCCATGGAGACATGTTGACAAGTCTCTTCTTTTGCTCAGACACAGTATGGTTCACAGAGTTACTGAAATGCTGATTGAAAGAGCAGTCCTAGCACTGAATCCTGCTTATGCAATACTATTGCAAGCACTAAATTCGGATCGAGACTGTCATGGTGCACTTTACCAAACCTTCTCCAGTCCTCAGTAACAGTCTGAGTGTAATATTCCAAATGTAGCACCACAAGCATCAAGCAGAAGACTAAAAAAACTTGCTTTAACTGCTGGCCATTCTCTCCCTAACGTTCTCTTCTCCCAGCCTAGAGTGAAGTTTTTTTTTGTTTCTAATAAGAATATGCTTTTGGAAAGTATTAACTTGATGTCCACCGCAGTCCTCTGCTTACTACTCAGACAGTAGGCTCACAGGCATGGTGGTGAATTTTAGATTCTTTTTAGCCTAGGTATTAAGTTTCTTACAGGAGAAATGGGGTGGCCAAACAGGTGTTCCAGATGTGGCCTTAAAAGCATCAAATAGAGTAAAATCACCACCACCCTGCCCCAATTTGCTGGCTGTGATATTTTAATATTCTGCTATTTTGTAAAGGATTAAAGTGGGACTGACCAACCTAGAACTTTCTAAGTAATCTTCCTTGCCCTTCTTAAACTTGGGTATAACTTCAGCCTTCTCTAAGTCATCAGAAATCTTCCTCAGAAAGAGATCAGCTATATCTTTCAGCAGCTGCTGCTGAGCCTCATCCAGCACTATGGATTTCAATACAGCCACCTTCCCTGTGTAGCCTCAAGCTGTTTTCCCACTGTTGACTGTTCTTCTCAGATTGCACTGATGGATGTAGATCTGGGAGCAGGTTTTCTCTGAGATTAAAAGTCATTGAGTACTTTGGCCTTTTCCATCACTAGGTTTTCTTCCATTCAGAAATGGAAATGCATTTTCTCTGAGCTTTTTTTATTTCTGTCATGATTGTAAAATCACATCTTGTTACCTTTTATGTTCTTCTCCAATTTTAGCTCCAACTGGGCTTTGGTCTTTCTAGCTTTGTCCTTACATGTCTGAGCAGTTTTATACTTTTATACGTTTTCTTTGTTGTCTGCCCTTGGTTCCACTTCTGACGTGCTTTGCATTTTAGTTCATTAAGAAGCTTCTTGTTTAGCCAAGTGGGCCTCCTGCCAAAATTCCCAGTCTTCCTGAATAATAAAATGATCAAGTACTGCATGTTGATCCTTGGGAAACTTACTTTGGGTAATGATCTTAGTGGGACTGAGGCAGAGTAAGTGTTGGGAATTTATTTTTCAAGAAAGGAAACAAATTCTAGATTTCTTTCACTTTGGATGATATTTCAATATTAATTTCAAAGCTGTGGTGTCACCTAGTTTGTTGCACATGTGTGTGACTTCCTAAACGAAAGAGCTTGTATTTGGTAGTGTGGTGCTTTGTTTAATGGTGAGGTCTCTTCACAGAATAGCCTCACACTGATTCTGGTTTGGTAGTTGTGAGGGGCGTTAGGTAGATATGAGATTTTCCTCAAGGCTAATATACTCACATTTCTGGGTATAACTGTGTATCTCAACCTTTCTGCTTTGTTTTAAACATTTGATTGATAATTAAATTATTACAGAGGTAGGTGTGCTGTAGTCTTGGATGTAGTCTATCAATTTTTAATGTTGCTAGTTGTGACTAGGAAATCTGTGTATAGAAATTGGTCAGTAATGATGCTTTGGTTGGATTCTGGATTTTCAGTCCAGATGATGAGGCTTTCTTAAGTTTGTTGGTAGTTATTTATAATCTCTTTTGCATGGTAACTCCTTTTGCATACTGTAGGGGTATATTGTTTTCCCAGCTGTCACAATGCCTAAGGAAAATGACTGTTACTTGAAGGCAAAGTCTGGGGAGCTAATGTATGACCCTGACTCAGTTTTGAGGCGCTCTTTCTATCACACAAATGTTTCTATTTTCTAGGCTAGGATTTTTCTTTGCTCTGAAAATACCTACCTTTTTTCACTGCTAAATGTAAACACAGAATTCAAAGCAATTTTTCTCAACTTCTATTCAGCTTTGAAGAGCACTGCTTGTCTTTCAAACCTAATAAAAGATATATCTGTTTTTCTTTTCCAGCTGAATCAGCTGATCTAGTAAAATATATTACTTCACTCTACAATCCTCTTCTCCTCTGATTCCAAGAACATAATGGACTACATTTGAATAGCTACTCAAATCTGCTCCTTCATTTATGTCTCCTCTCATTTAGCCACTTGCAGAGCAAGAATCATAAAATCACAGAATCACAGAACCATTACAGTTGGAGGACTTCTGGAGGCCATCTATTCCAACCCTTTTCTCAAAGCAGAGCTAACTCATATCAGGTTACACTTAGCCATTTTGAACTTTATGAGGTTCCCCTCAGAGTATTTCTCCAGCCTGTCCAGGTCTCTGAGTGGCATCCCTGCCGTCCAGCATAACCATCTATTTTTCCACTTCTGGTCTTATCCATAAACTTGCAAATGGTGCATTTCATCCTAGTGACCAGGTTGTTAATGAAGACATTAAATAGTTCTGGCACCAGTACTGATCTCTGTGGGACTCTACCTGTAAGAGACCACCGTTTGCACTTTGTGCTGTTGGTTACAACCATTTAAGCCCAGCAGCCCAGTCACTCATCACATTGGACACTTGCCTGTGTTTCACCAGTTCGGCTCTAAGACTGCTATGACAGATATTGTAAACAACCTCCACTGCATTCCCTCTTTTCACAGATCTATTTCTGTCTTTAAAGAAAACAATTAGGTTGCTTAGACACATCTTCCTCTTGGTAACCCAAACTGTTTTCAGTCACCTTATCATCTTGCCTGTATTCAGAAATGACACATTTTTTCCAGAAAAAATTGCTTCACAGTCTTCCCAAGGACTGAGGTGAAGCTGCCTAGCCTGAAGTTACATGGATCCTCTTTCCCTTCCTGAAGATGTGTGACATTAGCTTTTTTCATGTCATTAAACACTTCCACTAATCAAAGCCGTGATGGAACGAGTGATGGAAGCCTTGCAGTGATATCAGTGAGACTTCTTGTCACTTTCACATGCATCCCTATTGCCTTGCGTGTTTGGTCAGCTGGAGCAGTCCCTGTTTTGATCTTTTCATACTGAGTAGCAATTTATTCACAAAGATTCTGCTAGTATGCTCAGGAAATGTGGAGTGCAAATTTGTCCAATAAAGTGAGGCAAAAAAATAATTTAGCATCTCAGCCTTTATTGTGTTCTCAATGGGACAAGAAATCTCGGAAGAGAGAAGCACAGCTTATTCTTGCTGGCGTTCCTCCTCATTTGCTTGACTTCCCACCTGTCAGAGTGGTGGTTCCTATGTTCTGAGGAGATTTTCCTTGAAGATCAACAAGCTGTCCTTGCTGCTCTTTTGCCCTCCAGTTCGAAGAAGTACTGGATGCAAATTAAATTATTTTGTTGTAATTTCAGTTGATGGAATTGCAAGAGTAAGGAAGAATGTTTTGCCCAGTAGAGCTAGAGTCAAAAGATAGTGTCAGAAAGGATTTTTGTTCAGAAAAATTATTTTCCTGGCTTCTAATTCTAAGAAACCCAGGCAAAAAGCAAGAAAAATTTTCTATGGAGAACTTTGTTTTTATTTTCAGTTTACTTTGGTCAAAATACTATTCATTATCTCTAGTAAAAGAAATCTTTCAATAAAAAGGTGCAGTAAGAAGCTGACCATCAACTAAGAAGCCAAAAGGGATTATCTCCAGAAGAATGTTTTCCAGTTAAGACATCCATAGCTGAAAAATATCTTCTATAAAACCTTAAGGTCCCTCACTTAGGCAGATTTTTTTCTGACAAGTTTGCTCTGAGATTGGTTTTATTTGCCTCTGCAATTTGCTTTCACTTATGTTTACACATAGGTTTTACATTTTGAATCTCTGTGGCTTGTGAAGATTTTTAAAATATATTCTAGTTTCATACCCACAAGATTATTCACTCCACTATACATAAGACTTGAATTTTGCACGGTGAATTTCCTAAAAATTAATTAAAAATACCTAAATAATTAATTAGGAGAGTTAAAATTTTAACATACCTGAAAATAAATAATTTCTGAGCATGTTTGTATCTTCAGTTAAATATAAGCAGAACTGAGTCATACCTCAGCCTTTCTGTGACGCCATCCCACGCACTTGGTCCAGGACCAGCTTGAACAACTGCAAAAACAGTCCCTAAGACAAATCACTGAATGACAGGGTGGGTGCATGCACACATTAAAGAGTGGTTTGTCTTAAAGGAGAATGGTTTTCTGTTATAAACCAAGCTACTTTTATTTATATTCTTTTTCCAGTTGTAAACTTAAGCTGTGTCACTGGGATTGAGAGCTACTCAATGATTCAGTACATCTTCTGTTTTGAAGGCACCTTAACTTTAAAGTAAACCTTATAAGGGAATTTCATTTCAGGCAAACAAAATGAACAGCCCAAAACAGAAACCTTTAACATGGTTCTGAGGACAACTGTAGCCCATGTTAGCATTTAGAGATCCCTGATGTAGCAAGAGCCCACATTGTCTTTCAATCTGTATTATCACTATGTTTTTACCTCCACTGCTTTTCTCTCCACTTGACATGACTTGGTGTTGTCCCAGCAAGAAATTTAAGCTCAGATTTCAATGACCATTTCCTGTTTGGCTTGGCTGCTAATACTTTAGCAAAGCCCAAAACTTAGCAAAGAGCAGGCCAGATGGAATACAAGCTTGCAGACCTCTTCTATGATGCTGGTCATAGCTGAGGTGCTGATGACAAACTATTGTGTCTTAATGTGGCTATCTTGCAGAGAGTGCATAGGTCCCAATCCAGGAAGCAGAAGGCACTGTATTTCCAGAACCAGAAGCCATCTGGCTTCACTTTGCATTCTGCAATAAGAATCTCGGTGTTCATTACCCCAAGTCTGGCAAATGACTTGGTCTCATTAAAGGCACTTCAAGCAACTATATGGCTGGTACCAGCTGAAAAGTCAGAGAAATCAGCTAGTCACTTGGCTCTGTGGCAGTGACAGCAATTCAACACTTTGCTGTGAGATATTTTTAATTGTCCTGCTTCCCATATAATCATTTACTTTTGGTTTGCTAGCCTCTGTTTGCTCATCTGCACCTGTGAAAGGAGGTCAGTGGCAACCTCATTCAGCCTCTGAACCATTCACTCCAGCTACATGAGTGTTACAGGTGAGCGTGTTGCAGACCACTTGTGAATAGGATAAGCAGATGGTCCTTTCTAGCAGTTGCGTAAGCCTTTGGGACAGACACCAGTCTTGCTGACAGTCCACATGGCTCACAGTATGGACAGAAATGAGATACACTGGATGCACTGCAGGAATAATATATGCGATCAACTCTGATGTGCTGTGTTGCCCAACAAAAGCAGTCTCAAAGGTTGCCTTGTGCCCAGCCTTCAAAAAGCAGTACCAACTGCCTGCCTCAAAGCACTAACATAAACCTGAGGATCAAAGAATCATAGAATCACTCAGGTTGGAAAAAACCTTAAAGATCATCAAGTCCATCCATGACCTAACCAAACTACCCTAACTCTAACAAGCCTCCATTAAATCATGTCCCTGAGCACCACTTCCAAACAGTTTTTAAACACATCTAGGGATGATGACTCAACCACCTCCCTGGGGAGCCCATTCCAGTGCTTAACTACCCTTTATGTAAAGAAATTTTTTCTGCTATCCAACCTAAACTTACCCAAGCACAACTTGAGGCCATTTCCCTCGTCCTGTCATCTGTCACCAGTGAGAAGAGACCAGCCCAAATGCCAAAAATCAACCTGTACCTCCCTTTTAAGTCAGTTAATTGAATGCTTAAGCAAAGGTTTCCAAATATATTCAAAAACATTTTTTATTAAGAGGAATAAACCTCCTCTTCAGGTCCATCCAAAGTGCATCTGAAATACCTCAGCCTTACTCCTCAGGAAGGCCCCAGGTCAGAAGGATTGTCAGCTCTGATCACTAACTGGCAGGCTTTTCAGAGGACATCAGAAGAAACCGTGTTTCCCTTTGGCCATAAGGCCCTCTCCAATAACTTCTCTTGGGGCTGTGCATGCAAGACTGGTTTGACCTGTCCGGTGCTTCTTGTCTCTGCAACCATCACTGCTTCTCTGCTCTTTTTACAGTTCTCAAGCAGGGACATCTGCAAATCCCTCTCACAGTACAAATGAAGCACTTGCTTTTATTCTGGCTGATGACAGACGCTGGTGTTTGCAGCAGAGGCTGATGGTATTTTCAGGCTTCTTTTCTGCAGGACAGCTATGCTATTCCTTACAACTGTCAGGAACAAAATAGAACTGGTGGGTTGAGATAGAAGCTATTTACTAAGACAGAAGAGGAAAACTAAAGTGAATATGCAATGATCACAATACATATAGCAGCCATGCAATTACTCACCACCCACAGTCTGACGCCCAGTAACAACAACAACACAACTGCCATCCACTGACAGCCACCAGCAGCACAAGGTCTCACCACCAGTGGCTGACAAACAGCAGCCCCCAAGCAGCAGCCCCCCCTCCCCCGGCCAACTGCCCACAGCTTTACAGCCTTCCGTGTGGTGTCAGTGGTGTGGAACAACCCCATGTCTCATTCAGGCACTGTCCTGGCTACTCCTTGCCCCACACCATCAAGACGGCAGCTCTGTCCCACTGAATGGCCCAGCCCTGAGTGTGATCCCATCACTCAGCAATGACCAAACGTTGGTGTGCTACTAACACTGCTTCGGCCAAAATCAGGACAACAGTTCACCAAGTTATTATGTATTTACCTGCAGCTGTGGTACAGAACATGACAAAATGGTACAGCAACTAAACGCAATTATAATGGCTTGTCTCACTGCCACACCGTTTAATCATAAGTTCTGACTGCATGCGTGCTCCTCTTTAAGGAGTTTATGATATAATCAACCCATACTCGGATTGCTGGGCCTTTCTGTTTAAACTAAAGCCAAGATCATTCGTTTACATCTATAAATTAGCACACCAGACTGAACAGAAACTAGGGTAATTCAGTATGTTAATGGGTTTGTAGATATACAAGCAATAACATAATGAACAACTTGTCTGAAATCTGTGTGTTTATCTTCAAAGTAAAAGAAGCAGAAAATAATTAAAATAACTCTAGAAAAAAAAAAAATTAAAAACTCTTGTCATTTATAGATGTACACTTACCCAATTTTCTCTACCATACTTCCAATTGTCATTCATTGTCTGATATAAGTAACATTTTGACTGCTGGTAAAACAGTTTCTCCTGGAAAATCCTTCCAATTGTTCCACAGATAAGATAAATGCTTGCCAGATTTTGAAACCTTTTACTTGGTTTTCACTAATTTGGTTTCTTTCAAATGGGATTAAAAAAAAAAAAGCCAAAATATATAAATGACAGAAATCCAGAATTGCTTCTCAACCTTGCATGTCATTCTGGGGAAGAGATAATTGCTTTCTACGTATGTTTTAAGGAGCACTGCAAAGTGACAGTAACTGAGATTGTAGAAAAACTATCTTAAAAACACAGACCAATTAAAACCAACAAGACGCCAGTGGACTCTTAGGGAATGACTGGTGAAGTAATGTCTCCCAGGCCCAACTCTTTCAGAGGTTCACAGGGAAGAATGTTGGGGGAAAACACTGAACTGACAAAGTAATTGATCAGCAATCTCATCCTCATAATGACTCCAGTTGTTCTTGAAGGCTAAAAAAAAAATCGAATAAGCTCAGTGGGCCACAGAACCAAAATGCAGTACAAATGAATTTCCATAATCACGGACAGTAAAGTCCTGTAGTTGGAAATATGTAAGTTAGTCATACAAAGTATTAAGCTACCTTTGATACAGGTATTGTGGACATGTAGAAAGAAATAGCACTTCCTTACATTTTTTACACGTAATTGTTACATGAAGAAACTTCAGGTAGAACTTAATCCACTACCATCCACTGAATTGATGAATTTAATCTTGGGGAAAAAAAAATTGTTTTGTATAAAACATATAAACAAAACAGAAAAGATAATAAAAAAGAACAAAAAACACTCCAAATCAGAGACTGATTGGGCATGGTGGAACTAGAAATCTCTTCCAACCTAAATGATTCTATGATTTTCCTGTAGTCATAAATAATCCAGAATCCAGGGTTTCTTCTCCCTAGGCTTCACCAGAGACCTGCTGGTAAGGAGAAAGATTTCCCTTAGACTTACCATAGCAGAGTTCATTTCCATTGACAATTTCATATTCTGGAAATTTTGAACAAGTGAAAAGATCCATATTGGGCTTTTTTTATTTTATTTTTTCGAAGAGGCTGCAAGGAACGTAAGCAAAATAATTTAGACAAGATAGAAAACAGAACTGTTAGGCGCATTCTTCCTAGGCCTCCAGGAGCATGATTTTATTTTAAACAGGGTATTGAAAAATGCATAACTAGAAGCTCATCCCTAATAAGTCTTTTGCCTCTCAGCTTGACTGCTCCTTGCATCATCCTTCAGCTTCTTTGCACCATCACAAGATGGAGTGTAGCAAATTACATCCAACAGACAGTCAACTCCAGATGCTATCAGCCACTAATTAGTAAGGGAGAGAGGGAGAATGCTGTTTTCCTACCTGTTGCCATAGTATTTAATAGACTTTGCTCTCCCAAGCCCCACAGTTTTCCATCCCTCCTGCTCCCCAGGTGCTGTTAGTGGAGAATAATGGTTCCCAAGCTGAGGTCTGCAGATCACAGATGGGCTGCAAAGCCACACGTTGAAAGGTTTCCTAATTGGTAGCTCATATGTATGTTTCTGGCTGCAGTAGAGTATTAATACTACCTCCCTGGCTGCATGAAAGCAGGTGTGTTTTTCAGCATGAGAAAGACCCACATTATGTCCAGCTGCTACTTACTGGTCTGGGGACAAACAGCAGAACAGTTCAACAGATTAATTTCTTGTTGAGAAGTAAAGTTGCTTCAAGAATGAAGTCGTATCTAGAGGCAGTACTTCAAAATTTCCCCAGTTTCTTTTAGAAGCTTTCAATACTATGAAATCACTGCAAAATATTTATGTTATCATACACTTTTAAAATGTATAGCATTTCTGAAACATGCAAATACTTTTTGTGAGTTTCGGCTTTTGCTTTGTATCTGTGTTTGCCCAACACCCATTTGGTACCCTGGGAAAGTGATATTTATTTGAAAGAGGCATATTGCTGAAATTCAAAGTAAATCTACCAGCTGTTGAGACTTCAAGACAGAGAAAAAAGGTAACTATTACTTCTGAGCCCAATGAAACCATGAAATCTTTCTTCTACAAAATTGGTTTATGGAGTAAAGATTTATTCATTTCTGTGTTAGGAAATTCAAAGACTGCCTTGTGTTCTGTGTTTACATACCAACATTGGCCTCTGCTACTGCTTTCTATCCAAAAGAAGGAACTGTTTCAAACCCATTTCAAAATGCTTATCTTAATTGCATTTGCACAGTAGCAGGTATTTTGGGAGAAGCACTAGTCGCAAATAAGAAACACATAAAAAGACCAGCAAATCCTTAACAACTCTTATCACCAGCAAAAAAATAGACAGAAGGTAACTTTATTTTATAAACCTGTTTTATTACTCTGAAGACGTAACTATTATAAGCACTATTCCTACAAATGGAGTGCATTATATTTATCACTGTGCAGGAAGCAATTTGCTCTTCTAATTTTTGAGTGCATCAAATACCTCCCATTTCAGACTGTATTTTGGTATTCCTGTGAGCAGGTAAAATGTTGTGCCACTTGAAAAGAATATTTTAAATAGCGGTTGCACAAAAAAGTGTAATCCCCTAAAATCCTGAGCAAATTTTCCTTCTATACTAAGTGGGTAATTATGGGCAAGACATGGCCTTCTGCCTCCAGCCTACAACACAGTCTGGATGTGTAACTGCAGCTATTCCTGTCACGGTAGGAACAGCAGTGCTCTTGGCAGTCAGAGCAAAGTATGGAGAGATTTCTGCCTATTCTCTTCTATTCTCTACCCCTCTTTTATGCTTCCAGTTCCATCTTTGTTGCATGAGAATTTCATTCATTGCCCTTTGTCTTAGTGTATCTATCCCTTTATTCTTTCTTTTCCTCTTCCTCCTGTTCCTCTTCACCTTTAGTTCCCTGTCCTGTATTTGCTCAACTTCCTCTATTTTATGGTAAATCTGGGGAGTCTCTTGACAGTGTGTCTTTGAAGGTACAAATGGTCACACCATGTACTGTATGAAGCCAAGGTACATTGGCACAGGAATTAACTTTTCTGACATTGATTTTAAGAGTCACCTAACACCCATACCTGATTTTCCCTAATCTCAGGGCCAAGTGTCAGCTGTGATATTTTGGTTTTTCAATCAGCTAGATTTGCTGAAAATGTTAGCTGAATCAAAGAAAGCTTACCTACTTTAACATCTGAACCAACAAGGAAACATTGGAATATCACAGGAGATGTCTAGGCAATCACAAGTGCAAATCAGCCCTGCTCATCACAGCAGTAGAATCCAGTAAAGAAAATTTTAGTCAGTAGCTTTTCTCTGTGTTGAAAATCTCTAACAAACATTTATGGGTTTGCTGACAAGCCGTCAAGAGAGAAGGAAACAGTATAAAATTCAGGTCATCTCTCCAAATTCCTGTCTGCAGTGAAGCTTTTCACAGTGATGACAATGGCCACTCTGCAATGCCTTGGCCAGTTTGGGGACCGGGCATGAGAAGATAGGAAAAAGATAATCTCCATCTCTTTTAATTACCAAATGTCTGCATTCCTGATGAAGAGTGTTCATGCAAAATGCCCCATGGGCTCTATCCTGGCTCACATACCCAGCGAGAAGCAATAAAATTCAGCTGCAGATACCTACCCGTTCAGAAGGTGATGACTTTTTACCAAGTCTCCTCATGTAGCTACCAAAAAGTTAATACCTTAGAGCCTTTCCTTTCAGTGAAGCACCACTGCTCACACTCCCACCTATTAGGTTACTGGAGACGCCATCTCATCAAGCCATAGTTGCAAGCTACCCAGTCTCACAGTGAACTGCATTATCATCCTGCTCATGCCAGGAGCTCCCATTGCATCTGGCAGCTTAAGCCTCCTATATGGTAGATATTGTGCTGCTGACCCATGCCTCGCAGTTGTCTTTGAAAAGAGGGGAAACATGCAAAGTTAAGGGAAAGAAAACTGGAGCGCTGTGAGTAGATGTTTACAATGCAAAGCCAAAATCAAGTCATGTTCTAACAGAAGGGGAGAAAACTTCTCATCATTTAATGATGCAAAGGAATTGTTATTATTTTTATATAATATTTCTTATTATTATTATTCTGCCTTTCTTTTTATGTTTTTTTTCTTACCCTGACTACATGAGCTCAGTTTTCAATTAAAATGTTTCACTTATTTCTGCTCACTACTTAGAAATAAAAGGAATGCATTGTATCAATTAAAAAAAAAAAAAAAGCTTGACAAGCACAGGACTGTCGAAATTAGTTCATTAGGCTCCATTCAAATGATGTTTCTTGCTATGCTAAGCAACTAAAGTGGTTTAAGGCTTTTGAAATCTAATTGTTAATTGTTTGCCTTTTTTTTTTCCTTCTGATACATTTTTGCTTTGATAGTTTGGGAACACAGCGCTAATTGAAAACCTTTCAGAGCAACTCAGTCGCACTCTATAGTCTGCAAAGCTGAGACAGACATTTAGAGAAAGTGAAATGGAACACATCCAGTTGGGGAAAGGCTGTTATTCATTACAGCAGGGATTTCAAGAACCACATGACCACCCATCTCCAAAATCCTCATTATCTGCCTGAAGTATCTGTCAAAGTATGTTTTCTCTATACAAGTTACTGAGAAAAGAAATCACAGGGACTAATCAGATACTCTCATTGTAGGAAATGCTTGATGGAAGAGAGGAAAAGGAGAAATGATCCAAGGGGTAGGGAGGGAAAGGAGTAAGTAGCTGGAGATGGTTATTTATGAGTTCTAGAAAAAGGCAGAGCAGAACACGGAAGCTGAAAGGCAAAACAAAGGATGTCAGGGATGGCAATAAAGCAGTGCAGACAGGAAGTATAAAATGTTCAGTGTTTCGTTGGGGGAGCAGAAGAGGAGAGACAATGTTTGGAAGAAAAGTGTGTTTCATAAAAAGCATTGTAGTTTTTTAGAATTAAAGATTCCTGACTCTTCCCAGGGGCTAAATAGTTGAGTTGTTTCTTTGCAGTGTAGGTCCAACAGTTAGGTTTGGGATACATAAAATACTTTCAAAGGCATACATTCAGTGTGAAAACACAGAAAAAGCTCTAGACTTTTTAACAACTGTGTGCACCCATTGTGATGGTTAGTAGAGAAAGGACAGCAGGGATTCCTTCTTAACTTTGGAAGCATAACACGCTCATTTTGTTGCATAGCATCAGAAGTGCCAAACCTGACTATTCTGGCTCTGAAAGCATCCTGGAATTTAATAAATGAAAGCAGAAATGAAGAAGAGGAGAGAAAAAAAATAGTAAACTGTATACAGAAGGAAATGTTTTTCAATTGTTTCAGTTTTAATTATTTCAAGTTTCTGTGCCTAACCCAAGCAAATGCAATTTAGAAACATTTTCCCCTTTAACACAGCATTTCATGTTAATCTGCTATTCTCTTCACTATACGGTGCTAATGGATACACCATCTAGTGTGCTTTATGGTACATTTAAATCAGACATCTGGAGAAATAGCCATCATAGTACTTATCTCTAACACCTATTGTAAAAACAGATTTAATAAAATGAGAACAAATAACACTGCTGGCAATTACGTTTATCATGTGTATTCTGGCAAGAAAGGTCAAAAGGTTGTCAGTCTGTATATATATGAACTGATTTTCTCTAACACAGTTTCTCACCTGATTTCCCATAGGTTTTTAGAGGCTTTTTGTCTGAGGGGGCAGGGGGATGGAAAATAGGGTTAAGCTACAGTATGCTAGAAAATAGTTGTGTAATTAATACAAGAATCTGGTCCCCCTACTGAGCAGCCAAGAATCAAAGAGAGAGAACCAGTCAGAATCTCAGAAGAGAAAAACTTCAGCAACTGCAAAGATTTTACAGGCATACGCAGATGTGGACAGGGCAGCTGCAGCCTCAGTTGCTATGCATCAAACTTTGGCTATTAATTTTAATAAATTTTTAGTTACAGATCTGTTGCAGAGAACATCACTGTATAGCTTTCACTTTTTTCACTTTTTTTTTTTTTTAGTCTGTTCTATGCAGCTCCAAGCATCCTGACACTCATTAACTCCAGTAGATC
This sequence comes from Perdix hodgsoniae, assembly GCA_035772895.1. Classification (NCBI taxonomy): domain Eukaryota; kingdom Metazoa; phylum Chordata; class Aves; order Galliformes; family Phasianidae; genus Perdix; species Perdix hodgsoniae. The sequence goes on from JAPSGF010000092.1 coordinate 880,667, forward strand.
TGAAGTAGTACTTGCAACAGAAGTTTAAATCTGTACACAGGCAATTTTATTCTGTCAATACCAACCCAGGTTTAAAGAAACCACAGTGATGAAATTTTTCACCTAAAAACAGATTTTTTTTTCTACAATGCCTGTAAAGAAATTAATCCGGATTAAATTCAGGCATGAAAATGTGGCACTGTTTTGCAAAACTGTTTCCCTTATGTACACACTCTAATTCTGGAAGAAGAATACCCTTTTTCCAATCAATATTAACTCAGCATCTCTATGGAACATAAGTCCAGAATAGCTATCATAGCTAAGTTCCCGTCAGGCATTCCCTAAACAAAAGAAAGCATCTTTTCTTATAAATTGCAATGAACATGTGCTTTTTCCATATACTCTATATTAGAAACTTAAGCCCTCCACCTGATAACCCATCTGGAACACAAAGACTTGTTTGCACTGATGCTTTCACTTCCCTATCTGATTTTAAAGCAATACTACCAATCCTTGTATCACACAGGCCAAAAAGTATCTTTTGGCCTCTGGAAAACATAGACTAGATCCTAAAATAAGTATTCCAGCAGTCTAGCCTACAGGTACACCAGGTTTAATTACCAGATGGAGAAATAGATAAGGGAAATCAAAAACAAAACAAAGCAAAAACCCTTCCCAGAAGAACTCTGTATGGCATCTGTGCTACTCTGAACTTGGTTCCTAAAATGGTTTTGACTGTCATTAATGGATTTTTGAAAGTTATAGTCTGTCTTAATAACCCCTTTATACAAACTAGGCAAAACCAGTTATTGCACAGAAGCCTTATTCAGATGGAGCTCATGTTTCTTGAAATAACTTTTTTTTTCCTTGATTTTACAGAAAAGAGGCAAAAGAACTAGATTAAATTTGGGGAGAATTCTCATTGTTGCAAGGAAATATCCTGGAGGACGAATGGGCTATTGACATTCTCTCCTGAAGCAAGAAGCTGTCCCAGGAGATCCATAAGAAGCAAGAAATAACAACAAAGACTGAAAAATAAATTGATGAAACCAGAGATGACTGCAAACCTGCAAATAGCTTTTCACACTGTTGCAGTTACTGTTTGAATTGAATAGTTTAGATTCGCAAATTGATGGAGAAATCCATTCATTTCTTAAAAAAATAAAAAATAAAATTGTGAAGAACAGATTTTACGTTAAACCCAAGTTTAAAATAAATACCACCACTTATACCTTATGCTTAGTCTGCAAAATCATACCTTGTGTTGAGAGGACAAACCACGATATAATTCAAACCATAGGGTTTAATACTTCAGCTGAGGTTCATTGTTTTGGTGTTCACAAGTTTGGTTTCTTATGTTTTGTATAGGATTAGATTGTAAATCACTCAAGCATGTTAATTAGCTTCCCTCTGACCTGCTTTACATCAATTCCACGTATCAATACTCCTTGTCTTAGTTTATTAATCTTGCATAAGGTCTATTTACAACAGTGAAAAGTCTAATTCATTACACAGAGGATCAGCAACATTGAAGATCGTTACACATACAGGTGTATTTAAACATACGTGCTGTTATGGCAAATTTGGGAAGTCAAATGAGCTTGTAACTATCTCCAGCAGACATAAAATGCAAATATTTCATGAAAATTATTTAAAATCTAGCAGTGATTAAACCATGTAGAGCTTTGCCCTTGATGAAAGCTGCTGTCACAAGCCCCCTGTTTTAATTCCTCCTTGCTCTCCTCGCTGCAGGCTGCTGTCATTGCGCAGGCTCAAGTCAGAAGCTTCAGAAACACTACAAATATTTCTCTCCCTATAAAAGGCACCCTCACATAAGAAATCTTCTCAACATCCCAAAATATTACAAAGAAACAATAATTATGGCTAATTACTGACTCCTGATACACTTATTTGTGGTCTACAATTTCAAAAGACTGAATAGAAGACAGGTGCATAAAATAGGCTTAATGAGAGCACCAGAAAATAGTTGCCTTAGCTGTAAATTACCACTTTTACATGCTGTATTTTATTTTTAAAAGTAAATGCGTTGCTCATAAAAGATATGAAATTAGTAGGGCTAGAAACAGAGTTCTTTTATTCCAGCCAGAAAAGGCACAACATATCACCAGTAGTACTGAAAGCTCTCTAATGACATAATATTAATATTCACTAATACCTGGTGGGACAAATGAGTCTTGCTTGGCATTACTCTTGAAGAGTTTCATTCACCATCTAGATTTGGTGTAAACTTCATCATTTCTAATACGGTGATCATTTTTCCCTCCCTAACTCAACTCCTTTCTGGTTCATCTTTCCTTTTTGGCTTATCTCTCAAGCAAGAATACCATCAGTTTTTGGCTCTTTCCTTCCAAGGAAATTCTTCATTCAGTATTATGTTTCTGCCTTTCTCCTGCCTCAAAGAGGGGCCCCTTCCTTCACAATGCGTAATTTCCTTTGTTATTCAGTGGCCCTTAAAAGTATTGGACTTCTTCTCAGGGCTCCCACTTTCAGGCTCTTCCTCTGTCACTTAGCAAGGGACAAAGCCCTCAGACTTCACATCTGTGCTTCCCTCTCCTCCTCGACACTGAACACAAGCTGCTGATGTAGAGGGAAGCGATTCCCCTCTGTCTCCTGCCTTTGTTGTGCCTCATTTTGCAGGATCTCTCTGCCAGCTAGATGCCGGATCAGACAACGTGAGATGAGAGGCAGCAGCTGAAAGCAAAAAAAGCTTTAACCTGTGTTGGGAGGCTTGCCTTTCAGCTGCAGATAATTCCTCCTTGCTTTCCTCCTCCTCTTTGAGCACTTTTGCAGCCTCAGGTCAGATCTGTAGATGCAAAAACCTAACCTCAGGAAGTGAAGGCCTGGGACAAAAACACTCTCATGCTTTCCAAGGATAAAACATATTTTGAGCACCATAATTCAAGCTAGACTCAAAAACACGTTCCAAGAGATGGAAGTTTTCAATTTTATCAATTTTATCAGCCATGCTGAAACTCTTTTTATTTTTTCTTTTTTTTTTTTTTTAATTCCTCTCTGGAGTAAGGTGCTAGCACCTCCTGCAATTCTCATGAAATCACTGTATAGCTATAGCTTGCTCAGTGACCTGCGCATCACAAGCACGTTCCCTTTTCCAAGGCAAGGATAGAGCATCGTAAGATGTAGGAAGTACATCAGAACTGGCACTGCACTGAGCAACCAGAAAAACACTACACTTGTCCACGGGTTTATGTCAATATGTAATACAGTCCTCAATAAAACAGCAGCAAGGAATTGCCAGGACAATTATGGAGACTGCAGCTTGGTTTAGTACATCCAGCTGTGTCACACATACACCTGGGTACTTAATGTAGCTGCAAGTCTTCCACATTAATGATGATGCTGGATGATGCCTGGAACATAACATCTCTAAAATTGCATAAAATTGAGAAAAATAAAAGTCATTAAAACTTCTGGTGTTTTGTGGATGTAGGCATACATTCACACATGTGAATCTATTTTTCCCCCAAATAGATTCTGTCTCAGAACAGTAAGCACTTGAGATTTAGTTTTCTTTTAACACCCTTTTCTGACTATCAACACTGTTATGATACCTCTGAATTTCACTTAAGCAGTCAGATTTAGAATTCCATTTTCTCCATCTACCACATATACCTGCCATTCAACATCTCCCTCCCTAAGCATCGGCAGGAATGAATTATGTTCTTTTAACTATAGGTAACCTTTCTTAAATTCTTGTACTTAATTGAAATTTCCAGTCCCTTTTAAATTTCAGTCTGTCAGGATATTTAATTGGTCCTAAATTTTAAAGGTCTATATTCAACTTATGGCATTCAATAGATCCCAAGAGTCTTATTGCTGGCAGCAAGAACTGTCTCTTTGCCTGGTATGTACTCAGGCTTAAATGATATCTTTCTAATTGCTTTTTTTCCTTTAACTTAACTTTGATTGAAGAAAAAGTCTGAATCACAATTTGGAAAATAAATTCCTGTCCTAACTTCTTGTGACCAGACTCCCGTAGCTTACAGATTAGTGGCTGACCAATGGTTTGAATGTGTTAGAAATTCTCATTGCAAGGAAGATGGATGTCAAAAATGTGTACTGTGTTTCTGATCTGGAAAAAAAAAAAAAAAAGTGTCTATCCAAAACAGATCTTAGAGGATATTTTATAGGTGCCAGGACTGCTAATAATCCAACAGTATTCTCTTGCTTCAGCTATTACGCAGCCATTTTAGATCTCTAATACACTCCTTGCCATAATATCTTGTTGCTAAACACATACTGTCTATAACAGTTTCTCATGTGAAAGCAAACCAAATTCAGATCCATCTAGACTTCATTTTGGGACGTATTTTCCAGATGCCGTTGTCTCATATTTCTGATCTCTTCTATCAGCTTTCACAAATGTGGGAAATCATCCTGTCCTGAAATATTCCACGCACCTGGAAAAGGCTATTGGAGGCCCCTCAGCTTATACAGGTACAAATACAAGTTTGAAGCATGGGGGTTGTCCCATTATGCTCCAGAGGACTCTGAATGTGAATGTAAATACATGGGGAGTTGTAGCAGGATCTCAGTGGCCTCAGGTTTGAGGAGGGCCCTCTCAGCCACCCGGCATGAGGATGAGCCTGGTCTTGGCCTGGTGACACATTAATGAAGTGCTGTGTCAGGCCGTAGTTATGTGGAACAACTTTTTCAATGCTGTTGTGCTTTATTGTCTGTTTTACTCATGATGCTAGGGACATTTGCACATTTTTTCTGTTTCTAGTATCGATGACCATCAGGACAAAGAATTGCCTATAGGGAAGGTTAAGGGTTATAGGTACAGTAGAACTTAACACAAATGCTGCACTAGGCTTTTGAATCTGACCTTGTATATGTTGTGAACTGATTAAATGCCACTCCAGTCTTCTGTAAACAGCCTGTAGACTTTAACTTTACACGTCCCATGGAAAGCCAAGCTGTGAATCAGTGTTTGAGAAGCCCTGGCTACCCAGGGCTGACAAGGGAAGGATGGATTTAGAAGAAAGCACCCCACAGCAGTGGCTGAACCATGTCCCAGGCTGCAAGGGGTAAGTCTCTTGCTCTTCAAGCCTGCCAAAACAAGAAGCCATGCTTCTCTGCAACAAGCACACCAGACACTAGAAAAATGCATACAGCCAACAAGAGCAGCCCAACAGGGAAATCTGCTTATTTAACTTGCAGGTGAGCATCGGAATCTGTGCTTTCCGTGGTGATTTTTGTCCACAAGTGGAGCTGGAAGCACCAGGGCCCCCGAGGGAAGGTGGAATACAGAGAGGGTCAGTCCACACAAGTCCAAGGCCAGGAACAAACACCCCAGTCCACTTCCTTCTTTCATCAAAAATCAGAGCCAAACATTTTAAAATTTGGGATTATATCAGACAGTTTTAAACAGCAGCTTGGGTTTGAGGTAGGAACATGAAGGGGAAAAAAAAAGGAATTAATTTCTCTCTGCCTTCTCCATGTGCCACTCAGGAGTTGTTTCAAATAGGATTATTTTGTCATTCAAGTTTCAAGGTTAAGATTTGCTCCTATTTATGACTGCAACTCTGAAATCCTTCAAACCAGTAAACTATCACAGTAATTCCAGAAACAAAGGATGCATAATGAAAAAACTGAACTGAGAATTGAGAATCCTGTGGGCCACGAAGAGTGGAATATATTAACATTCACCTCTAAATGCTTTCCTCGGTAGCTTATATATTAAAAATATAATAAAAAAATATCCTTGAAGCATCTGCGAGAATGCATGTTGGACTCCTTTTGAGAAACACAAATTACTCTTTTTATTTCTTCTCTGCAAGGGCTTTCAGCAGAACAAAAGCCCAGTAAATAGTGATGAATGGCTCTTCCTTCTCACTGGGGGAGCAGCTTTGGAGAGCCCACATGCTAATCCTGCCCTTACCTGGTTGAAAGATAAATCGGGGGGTGAACTTCTCTGACTTTCAACCCTACCAACCAACCTCCTCTGGCTGCAAGAGGCACTTCTGTGCACATCTGATTTGTTAGAGCATTTTGTTTTCCTCTTTCATGTTTGCCTTTGAAGAGGGAGCAAATTGCAACTACCCATGCCTGTTATTAAGACCTGAAGAGAAAATGTTTAGATTAAAGATTGTACAAACATTCAAGCAGCAGTGTAATAAGCTCCATTTGGGAGGCAATGTAGCAAGTTCTGTATTTTTTATTTGCTTCATTACTTAAAACTAAATAACAATTGCTGGTTTTATTGCTGCCACTTAACAGTGCTGGGGTTTTCTCTGTTGGTGTTGAAATGTAGTATGATTTCAGATTTTTTTCTCCTTGACATTTTACTCTACTAGTTTAATATTGATCAACAGCTACATATTGTAATCCTTGCTTTCTGCAAGCTGTAACAAAGCATGAAAACACAAAAATAACTCTAGAGAAAGCCTATCCACAGTGTTCTTTATTGTAAAAGAAGGCTTACATCTGAGACTACTATATCCCTCAGGCTTCATTTCACTTGTTACCTTGAGTGAATCACTTAATGATGGGAGGCAAGCCTTTGCTAAAAGGTAATTTGGAGATTAAATATTTAGACCAACATTCTAACCAAGTATACTTATTACCTCTGAAAAAGGACTGTAAAAAAAGAGCCATCTTCCAAAGCTACTATTCTGAAATATGTTAGAAACAGGTAAAAATAAAAACCCAATTTTATCATCTGCCTATTTGTCTGTCTATACATTTCTGTCTGTTTATTTCTCAGAGGCTCATTTCTGTAAAATGTAGTCCTTAGAAAGAAAAGAACATTTATTCAGTCAGAAATGTCAGAAATGGTTGGGGTTCTCTGGGTTGCTCTTTTTTTTTTTTTTTTTTTTTTAATCCAATACTTGCCATAATCTCAAACATTTAAATGGAGATGCTGACAGAGACGCAAGCCTGGGCTTCAGTTATTAAATGAAGTGTCCTGACCTGATGCTTGGGATAGCACTTTTTTCAGGCAGAATGCTGCAGGTGACTGGTGGTCAGTTTGTGCTCTTCGTGACCCTCTAAGACCTCCAGAGTCAGCAGCGATTTCTTTATTTTCATGAATGTCGGATAAATGAAAAAGTGAAGTTTCAATATGACCCCAGTTAGCTAGGGGACCGGGGCAGAAAAAAATATTTCTAGTCTTCCTTATTGCCTTCTTGTTGTCTGGGACCATAGGTGAGAGACCAGATGCACACGGTGAATGGTGACACATGGGTGCAGGAAAGCTGAGAGGAGGAATAGTGCCAGCACATCTTGCCCCAACCACACTGCAGGGCTTCAATGCCTGGAGGAAAAGTAGGACTCATTGTAGGAATGGAGGAAATGCAGCCCCCTGTGGGCAGGGCATCACACCAGGGGGCTGATTTTGACATAAACTACTTAGCAGGAAAGAGACAGCTCTTTTGGGGTTGTTCGTTCAGAAATCAGAATTTCTGAAATCTTGCAACTTTGGGCAAATATTTCAGAAGGCTCACAAGGTCCCTCTTGCCTCCTTCTATCTCCATATTGAAATTCCAGTGTCGATAATACCCAAGATCTTGTGAAAGAGACAAGTCAGTTTGTTTTTCAAAAACTTTTGTTCAAATATAGCACTACCAACATTTCTCAGAACGTGTTCCCTTCCTCGAATCTTCACTTGAAAGCACCCTAGAAAATACAGTTGAATGGGGTACAAAAGGCTATGGATTAAGAATTACTACTGCAAGTAATTTAGTTTTAGGCAAAGAGGGAATGGATGAGCAATGGCTGTTACACAATTTGTCACTCTAGTTAAAACAAAAACCTTCTATTTCTCTGCCTCAGGAACAGCAAAGCCATTCCTTGCAGGACTTCTCTGGACTGTACATCACTTTAGGAACGCAGAATGCCTCAGCGCAGCTCCAGAACAGAACAATTTGTGCTGCAAGGAGCTATCAGCTTGATTTGCAAAGAACTTCACAACTGGGATAGCCTAGAAGCACCTAATAGAAGAATGAGCTGGGAGTACAATCAAAAGCACAAACCCATTCTTGCAAAGATGGGGCCTATAGAAATATCAAACCACAAAGACTGAATAAGTAAGCTACTCCTGTTTCCCTCTCTCCCCTTTTGCCTATCTCTGTTTTTAAAAAACATGAGCTTTAAACATGCAGTTTTTTTATCTATAAAACCATCTATGTTTTTGGTTTTTTTTTCTCAGTTATAGCTTTTCACTTATATCCTGTGTCATTGGTGTGTCTGTCTCTTGATGTTGATAACGTTGTTGGCAGCTTCTCTTGAAATTTCCTATGAGCATACATTGAATGACAGAGTTATGGGGGGAAGGATGGGCAGTGCAAAATGAGTACAGAACTGATTGTTACAGCCTTGTGCATACAGAAGAAACTTGATTCTCAGTCAATTTTTCTTCAGCAGGAAAATTTTAAAAACAGAAGATTTTGCAAAAATGGACCACCTCTTCCTGGTCACTTCTTCTCTATCTTGCACCTGGATCCTCAAGAAAGGCCTCAAAGCACAGTCCAGCTACTGTGATATCATTGTCAGTTGTGCTGACAAATAAGTCCCTATGATGCTGTCACAGCCTTTGAAGAAGACCCTTTCATAGGGTCCTTTGACATCCCCTGAGGCAGGGGATACTCTTAGAATCAGCTTTATAAATAAATAGATAATGGAAAATTAACAGCTGAGAGGTCACATAATCCTAATATTTAAATCATACTTCCTGAGCTGTCCCTCTACATGCTCAGTCTAGATCAAGTGCCCCAAAGCCACATAACTTCCATCCAAAGTACAGACATTACTTTATTTCTTCCGTCTGCCAGGAAACCACATTACTACTTTTCCTGAATATACTCCTCCAGTGCAGAAACTGTGCCCGTTCTATATGGAGCAGTTAATTCCCCAGTTAACCTCTCTTGCTCCTTCTGCCACAACAGAGGAATAGGACTCAAGATCAGGAGGCTGGAGAACAGGATGGTGAAGCAGCCATTAGCTTCCGAAATATATTCTGCTGTACTCTGTTCTGTTCTAATCCCCATCGTGGCATGACATCTCTAATCCATCGCTCTGTATCTTCAACCCAGTGGCTAAACTCGTCCTGGTCAATCTCCCTTTAGCCTCTGGCAAAATGAGCAAGTCAGGCACCTCCAGCTGGACCACAAACAGTGTCACAGCTTGGCATAGACAGGGACAGTGAATGTTCCCGGAAGAATAGCTAAGCATCACTAGCACTGACAATCCCTTTTTCAAAAGTCAACGGAGGACAAAGTTCTTCAGTGTCTTTTCTCACAGCAATCCCTTGGCAGGAGCAGGCTGTGGGGTCTCCAGCTGCACAAAGCCTGCAGGCAGCATGTGTCCTGCCCAGTGCTGAGCCCCTGCCTTCCCTGCCATCCCTGCAGCACCACCGCCTCAGACAGATGTTCACTGCTGGACCTGCATGTTGCTCCAAGCCCATCTCCTTGCTGCTCCTGGCACTTGTGGAGTGTCTCTGCCTGCGTTTGCCCTGGCAAGACATATTCAGTTCTCTGAGGAACTAATGAACTAGCGTAGTTCGTGTCTTTAGCTGGCTACATGCAAGTGGAAACATAAGCAGTCAAGAAAAAATATGGACCATGATTTCTGCCTTTGGTATCTCTGTTTCCCGTCACTTTTGTGCTGGATGAAAGGAGCCTGGGTCTGAGTACATGGGCAGGAGGCTCTCCATGCTGTCTACCTCTCTATGGCTCTCCCTTTCTCTCCCCAGTATTTGTAATAAACTTAAGAAACACTTTCTATTTCATTAGCTAAGAAATAAGACTATTCTCTTGGGCATGTCCTTTGTCCCATCCCATAGTCTTCAAACTCAGAGGCCCAAGACAGCCAGGCTTGTCTCACAACAGCAAGGACTCACAGAGAGTTTTCAAGTCCTAGAATCATATAATCACTAGAGTTGGAAAGAACCTTTGAAGATCATCTGGTCCACCTGCCCTGCAATGAGCAAGTATGCCTACAGCTGATCAGGGTGCTAAGAGCCCCTTCAGCCAGACCTTGAGTGTCTCCAAGGAGGGGATATTCACCATTTCTCCAGGCAACCCGTTTCAAGGTCTCACCACCTTTACTGTAAAAAAAAAAAAAAAAAAAAAAAAAAAAAATCTTGTACCTCCTTTGTTTTAGTTTGAAACCATTTTTCCTTGTCCTATCAAACAGATACTGCTAAAGAGCCTATCCTCTTCTTTCTTGTAATCCCCATTTAGATACTGAAAGGCTACTACTGGATCTCCCTGGAGCCTTCTCTCCTTCTGGGCTGAACAACCCCAGCTCTCTCAGCCTGTCCTCATATGGAAGGTGTTCCATCCATTGGATCATTTCTGTGGCCCTCCTCTGGATTTGCTCCAACAGGTCTGTATCTCTCCTGAGCTGAGGACTTCGTATTTGGATGCAATACTCCAGGTGAGGTCTCACCAGCACAGAACAGAGAGGTAGGATTGCCTCCCTCAATCTGCCACCCATGTTGCTTTTGATGTAGGCATGCTGCAAGGGCAGAAGTCCTCATGCTGCAATGTAGAAACCCAGAACATCATTAAGGAATTGACTCAGGGTCCTTATCTGCCCCCCAGTACTACAATTCACAGAGGCACTTCAGTTTTCCCTCATATTCACAAACTCAGGAAGTATAGCAACTCCTCTCCAACACACATCACTAGCACAACTGAATGTTATTCAAAGCTGCTGCAGTGTCCTAAAGAATCCTGCTGAGATGGGTCTCCTGAAGAACAAGCGCACATTAGCCTACACTGCTGCAGGTGGGATGCATGGCATACATCTTATCCATGCATTGCCAAAAAAATCTACAAAATGAGATCAGCAAAGGAGTTTTGGCAAATCAACAATTCTACTCCATTATTTTCTCTCAGAAATTATTATTACTATACAACAGAGCAGATGCGGAAGATAAGTACATTATAGTCTTCTTCCCTTAATAGGTCTAAACTTAGGTAACCATTCCTCCCCTTTGCATGTCCCAAAGAAAAAATAAAATAAAATAAAATAAAATAAAATAAAATAAAATAAAATAAGGAAAAAGAAAAAGATGAATTAAAAAATGAAGGCAATTCAAATAATGCCATAGTGATCTTCAGCTGTTCTCTGAGGCAACGGATGCTACCATCTCGTATAGAAATATCTCTTAGCATCTACTAAAATGCAGTGCTCTTCTTTATACTCAGGCAGTGCAATCTATACATTAACAAGTTGCTTCCTAAAAAACCTTATCCAAACAAGGATTAAAATCACAGTAATTGAAAGCAGGGGCTGACACACTTCTTCATGGTAATCCTAGGAACAAGCCCTTTTTGCTAGACCAATCAACAAAAGAGAGGCCCTTGTTCTCCTGACAAATTTAGAGTCCTTGCATCACACCACTGTCACAGCTTTTTCCTTACTTCCCATTCAGCCTCATTGTTTAGCTTTCTGAACCAAAAGACTCAACTCCCCTCACAGATATCAGAGTGGAGAATTTCAACCCTTAAGCTGATGTCATGTCTTCAAACACCTCTCTGATCTTTTCTGACAATATCATTGTTACAGATCTGCAGTTGTGTAGTTTGCAGTCATGTATTTAATTTGAACTTGCTGATTTAAACCCAGCTTCTATCTGCATGCCTGTCATTGCACTTCCACAGTTAATTGTCAACACACACACACAGTTGCTCAGCAGTTAACAAAACTGATTGCGCCAGCACAAATTCATTTAAAAATTCATTAAAAATCAGGATCATTAATGTGTTACATATTTTTGTGCAGCCTGAAAACCTTTTGCTGGCACAGCATAATGCTGGGCAAAAGAAGCTCTGTGCTGCAGCTTCTCTAACCTTGCTAACTGCAATATCATGCTCCTAGCTCTGACACAATATCCACCAACAAGAAGAGCAGATGAGACATCCTGTATTTGTGGGTGCAGAAGGTCGGGAGATGGAGCATTTTTCTGTAAGAGATATTTGCAGTTGGTTTTTGACAAGGATTTTAACAATGTTCTTCCGGCAATCATTCATCTAGTCAAAAAACTGAAAACGACAAGTGCATAAAAGCAAAGCTCTTCAGCCTGTCCATCTGCAGATAAGTGGCTAAACTCATTCTGCTTTCAGCAATGCAGTCTTGCCCTAACATTACTGATTGTGGGATACAGGCTCTCCTCCACTGGTGGAGTCAAAACTCAGAATACTTGATTCCATAAAATAGTATTTTATCTGCTAAATTGAAAATTCTCCCATTTGAGAGAATTTCTCCAGACTGATTTGATATTGCACGTTACTTTCACAATGCTGATAACTCCATTTAATTCCTGTCTTCTGTTCTGTAGGACATAGGCAGATGGATAATGAAATCAAAGGAAGCAAGCTAAGTCTGCCATTTTCTACAAGCAGCATCGTTTCCCTTGGCTTAACAGAGTCAGATAGGACTCAGCGTGGAGAAGACTTTGCAGCACAAATGATAATCCAGAAAACAATAGGGCATTATATGTTTTAACAGACTAAATAACCTATTCTTCAGGCAAGTCACCAGAAAGAAGAGGGGAAGCACAGACCTGCCTTGGCCACAGCAGCAGTATCAGAGGATCTCAGGAGCATGTAACAGAGGACACTGTTTTTGATTTATCAGTTCACAATCCCTATTCTGAGTTTTCCAGAAGTGAAAGAGACTCTTGGTTATACTTGGAATAACCAAGAGTCTCAAGTTGCTCTAGAGGAGGTTTGAATTGGGTATTAGGAAGAGCTTCTTCTCAAAGATGGGTCTGAAATGTACTGCCGAGGGAAGCAGTGGAGATATTTAAAGGATGTATGGATGTGGCACTCAAGGACATGATTTAATGATGAGACTCAGCAGGTCAGGTTGATGGTTGGACTTCCTGACCTTGAAGGTATTTTCCAACCTAATTCTGTGATTCTAGGACAGGGAGTGAGGATTACAGTCAGTCCATAACGCTTCATCTCTGCTGCTCCTTCATGGCCACTCCACCCCATCCACGTGAGGTTCCTCCCATGGAATGCTATCCTTCCCAAACTGATACCCCTGGCCTTCCCACAGGCTGCAGCTCTCCAAGAACTGCCCCAACACAGATCCGTACCCCAGGGCCCACCCTTAAAGGCACTGCTCCATATGGGTCCCCAAAGGCAGCAGCTCCCCCAGCCCTCCTGTCCCACCATGAGCTCCTCCGTGTGCTCCAGCCCAGATTGCTCCTGCGGGGCCTTTACATGAGCTGTGGCTCCTCAGGGCCCCATCCACTGCTGTACCATAGGCTCCTCCATGGCTGCATGTGGAGGTCTGTTCCATGTGGTACCCGCAGGCTGCACGGGGATGGCATGCTCCTCCACAGGCCTCTCCTGGGCTGCAGAGAGCATCTGCTCTGTGCCTGGAGCACCTCCTGGGCTCATGCAGGAGTGGTGGTGGCACACGCCATGCAAACTCGCAAGTGGTGATGAAGCAATAAGGATCATAGTGCACTGTATGTTCAAAGAGGTCAGCAGCTGTGGCAGGAGTGCTCCTAACATGCTTACTCATCGCTAAATGGTGTGAAGGGCAAAGCTATCATTCTGCAAAAATAAGATTCTTAAAAGGCATAGATCGTATTTGCAATTTGCTAACATACATACAGCATATTGAGTATTTGAGGTGTCCTAACAGAATTTAGTGATATGATCTTACTGATGTCTACAAGTTACTACAACTTGTATATGTTAATCTACACCTAATCTAGCAGATAAAAGCATACAGTCACTTACCAGTGACAGACACTTGGATTCAAGAGCATCTCAACAGTTCTCTGCATTTAAATCTCAAGGCTGCAATCCACATGAAGGTTCTAAAATGCTGAACAACTTTATTATTCTTCGGTTTTCTTCATTAGTGGGAAAACACAAGTTCTTTCATGTAGAGTTACTGATAACAAAGCTGGCTGGTAGAGAAAGCCCTGCTGAATTCACAGTGGGGCTTGCAGAATTGGATTGTATAGCAACAAATGCCAACTGCTTAATGTCTCACTGAATTATAGATTTTGGAAGACTGTTTAATAAGAAGGAGAGCAGTTAAGATGGTTTCCACTGAAGTTTACATGTGTATAAAAAGCATGGGATTGGCATTGATAACATATCTCAGAAGGATTAAATTATTGTTTCACACTCCTTATAAATTTGAGCCCTTACTGATACATGCATTACCCTCTCTTATATTATGTAAAAGATATCATTAATATACAAAACATCTGGCAGCTCACTTTATAAAAGCCGTGACTTGTTTTTTTCCCCCATAGGCAAATGATTTTTTTCTTCCCACTTTCATGATTTTTTTTTTGTGAAGGTGTTATCATATTTCCAAAAGAGGAATGACCGTGGTGGATGCCTTCGCTTTGTACTTCTGTTGTTTGTATGATTATATGTTTACCATTTAAATTCAATTAATTTGAATCAGACCACAACGTGAAGCTTTCAGCAATTCTGCGTAGATGAAACATGAGGAGATCCTACCTTGTTCAGGATCCCATCCATCACTGGGATGGGAGTCACCTTCTACCACAGTAGGCATGCTCAGCACGATGCACCCTTAATGCCATGGTGTTCCTCTGGATTTATTCAGCATTGCCTTCTGATGGGTTCTGCTCTCAGTGGCTGAAAAACATACACCAATTTTACACAAACTCCTGCCGTTTCCATCCACTCAGGATTAAAGCAAGCTGTCTGCAAGATTAAGCTCTACAGAAAAGAACAAGTGAAATAAATGAGAGGGCAACCAGCGTCCTGCTAATTATTGTGCTTGTCTATGCGCACTAAGTCTCTGTGGGTGCATGTGTGCATGTATATGCCTTCTTATTAGCAGCAAGGCTGCTACAAGTATTCTGCGATGAGTAAAGTCATCCAAGATTTCTCTGCTTCGTAAGTTAGCTACACTTTAACCTGTGGGGCTGAAGTCTTCTAATCAGATTTTCCTGCGGGCTAAATACTTAAGGAAATAAGCAGACTGTTCTGGTGTGGTTTGTTTTTGTTTTTTGTTTTCACCTCAAAATGACTTTAGGAACAGTGTATACCCTGGCTCCATTTTCTGGAATAGTTAACTGATCATTTGCTAATTCTGTGAAAATCAACCCAAATTTACCCACAGTATAAGCTCTCCTGAGAGAGGCTGAAAATGGAGTCCTCACAGGACAAAGTAGCACACTGCAATTGGAGGCAGGGATGGGGAAGAAGGCAGACAGATGTCCATGGACTGCAGAAGGGACAAGCAAGAGACCTTGCATCTATGGTGCACTTGTCAGCATTAGGATGGAGCTCAGGGCTCCAGAGCCTCCCCCATCAGCACATAGATGTGATGGCTGCTGGTGAGAGTTTGTTAGCATTAGGCCACATGAAGGCTATTGCTAACGCTATCAGCTTTCCACAAGGGTAATTACAGAGATCTCTGGTGTCTGAAATTAGTGGAACCTCTGCACTTTAATCTTCCTGTGTCTTTTTGTTCCACCTGAAAAATGAAGATAAAAATGTCCCCTCATCTCAAAGAGGAAAAACAGAACTCAGAGCTATTCACAATCCACTTGAAAACAATAGCAGCAACTGCCACCAAAAAGCTGCTGATGAAATTAATAATTATATATCCAGAGCACAGCTTGAATGGAGTGCAGTACCCGAGACACGGGGCCACGTGCTGAAGGATGAAGATAAAACAGAATATTGAAAAGCTGCCCAGCAAGTGATCCTAATCCATCCCAGGCACCTGTGGATAAAAAAAAAAAAAAACAAAAAAAAACAAAAAAAAACAGAACCCTACTAAATGTGCAAAGGAAAGCTTGATTCTGTCATTTCCTAACTTCTCATAGCTTCATTTTGTAAACAACTGTAACCATTAAAAAGATAACTTAGAGCATGATATATGTATAGGTTATGATTTGTGTACAAGTCTGGGTACATATGCACACTTACTTCCATGATTTGTCTTCCACCTCACTCTGGGAAAAAAAAAAAAAAAATTAAAAAAAAAAAATCTTTGCCTACTGGTTACTTCTACCACAAAGACAGAAACTGAAAAAAAGATGCAGTGGGCACTACTCAACCTATTGAAGTGAGCAGTAGTGCTAGTGATCTCCCATGCTTTAAACAAAGGAAGGGATTAACAAGAGTGTCTATTTGCATGTTCAGCCTATTTCCAAAGCCAGTCATTACGTGCCTGGGCATACACTTACCAACTTTATTATCATAGCAGTCTCAAAATCTTGATCACACACTAAATTGTTGCAACTGTCAGGCATATCCTTGGGTATACAGTTGCTTCTGCCAGTAGTTTCAAAGTTCAGCACTATATTTATTTTCATAACATTGAAGACCACTGGGACAACCACTTTCAGCTATAAAGACAGTTTATCCAGTTCAGCTGAAGCCATCCCAATAGATGTTTGCCACCCTCCTAAAAATTCCTCAAATTTGTATGTATATTTTAGCTGCTTACAAAATCAGCCTGGGGGAAATTCAGCTTTCCCTGAGTTTTGCTGCAGATTACCTGTATCAGAAAACACCCAACTACTGAAGCTAAGCTAGCAGTAACACAAAAGAGAACAGCAGTCTTCAGGAAGATGCCAGGTGTGCCTGCATGGATCCCAAAGTAATCAGGCCCACCATCAGTAAAAAGTTTGCTATTTGATTGCTGGCATTGCTGCATTTCACAAGCTAAAGAGGCGAGGTTTATTCTTCACCTAACTCCATTTCTGTCAAGGAACATGGGTCAATGTGCTGCTAAATATCTCCTTACTAACTATCTCAAATACGTGGGAAAACCCTAGCTCAGCTGCCCCCTTCCTCTTTGTGGAAGAAGACACCATATAAACATACCTGTTGAAAGTGAGAAAATACCACCCCAACACGGTTGTTTCCTTACCATACTCCCCTAACTAGTTCATTAATGAAAATGGACCAAAATAAAAACTGAAAGTTATTACTTTGTGTTTTAATGATTTAGGATTAATAAGCAATTTGGACAAGTTAATTGGAGACAGTAAGCTAAATACAGATGAATCCTATTGAATCAAGTCAAATCTTTTGGTCATGAGGAATTCCCAAAGCAGAAGTGACACAGCGGTGCAGTACTTAGTGAAAATTATAGCCTAGGTAGGTTTTTCCAGTTTCCCATGTTGAATATCCTATAAGCCAAATATGTTTGCATTAAATCCTAAAGCCACCTTCATTACTGGAAAAAGAAGAAATCCTTCTTTTGAACAGGAATTAAAGCTCATCTTGTAAGCACCAGAAAGGATTTATCACCTACACAAATTCCTCCTATGCTGAACTTCTCAATGGTCTGTCTGTCAATACTAATGAAATCAGCCCATCTTTCTAGCTTTGAACAGTGACTTTAAATTCCTAATTGAGTCCTGATGTTTGTGTACCATGCTTGACCACTCAAAGCTCCTATCTCTAATGAGTTTGGACTGTGTCAGACTTTGAAAAAGGGTACAGTACTTACTTCTGAACTTGATGAAGTCAATGAAGTTGAAGAAGGAAAGAAATTAATCTACTTACTTTATCTGCCTGAAACAATGCTTTGTATTCCTAATATGAATGTCACAGATATTTCAACAGTAAAATATATGCAACTCATTGCAAGCTTCCTTATCAGAGAGCTAATGCCATGGATTAATGAATGGAGCAATTTTAACACCTGTGTAATGGAAGTGGGCAGTGAGAACACCTACAAATCAAAAATATTTCCTTAAGCAGACTTTTTCTGATTAAGGTAGAGATTACACTAGTTTCTGGCTTCTCTCACTATTCCTAAATATAAATCTAACTTGAAAGTATCTGATTTTCAGTTATTTTGCTCTATAATTGATATTCCCTCTAATGGAGGTTTAATATATCAGAAGAAAATGGAAAGACTCTGTTGGTGATGTGGGTTGTTTGAAATAAAATGCTTTTTCTGAGCTGCCAAACTCCTTATTCCATATATCGCTAGTGCAAAAACATGTATAATGTGAATTAGAGGTTTGTATTCACAT
This sequence comes from Perdix hodgsoniae, assembly GCA_035772895.1. Taxonomy (NCBI): domain Eukaryota; kingdom Metazoa; phylum Chordata; class Aves; order Galliformes; family Phasianidae; genus Perdix; species Perdix hodgsoniae. Next base: position 898,647 of record JAPSGF010000092.1, read on the forward strand.
CCTGACTTCTAACTGTTACCATTTAAAAGGACCATGAGGTTCCTATAGGTACAACTCATTCTTCTTCTACCTATATATTTAGCAGTTTATTCATCTTGGGGAGAGTTTATTTGTTATTTTGTAGGCAGGAGTGCACTGGAACGTTGCAGGCTGCTATTCTGAGTGGAGTTTGATTTCCTGCTGTCTCTCTTCATCACCTCTCTCCTTTTGTAGTTTTCCTTGCAATTCTCCTCCTTGTATCTCTGAACAGTGGGCATGCTTTTTATTCTAAAAATTGCTCCTACTGGGAGCTCACTTAACAGGATTGAACATCTGTGATTTTGCTCTTCAGCAGGTCTTTCCGCTTTTGAAGAAGGAGTTCGGGGCTAGCCACTGTGTCCTGGTCATTGCTGCTTCCCTCCAAAATGAACACCATTTACACTTCTTTTTCATTCTGCCTCCTTCTCTTGTCAGTCTTGAGATTTGCCAGTGTTTCTCATGGGTCAAACACATGCATATTCGTTTGTGTTTTAATTCAGGCTGTCCACCCAAGCAGCTTCCCACTCATGGCAGACCTGTGCAGGGCTCAGTAGGCAGCAGCACCAGAACGTCACAGTTAGCAGCCCTGTGGAAAGTTTTTCCATGCTCAGAACTCCCATGGTAGCAATGATGTAACCAGTTTTAAGTTTTCTCACTGAAGCACCTAGGCACACCCACTGTGATGGCACCTCTTGCCAGATACTGCATTGCGGCCCTTCTACACGACTGGACTTTGATGCCCTAAAACACACATACTTCTTCTTTTAACAAGCAGTATTGCTTCTCAAATGAAGTTTGTGGTCATTCCTCATTGAATTATATTGGCAGTAGCCGTTGGCAAAACTGTTATTACTACCAATCAGTGTCATTCTGACGGTAACCACAGCCTGGTAAAGTACCATAGTCCTCAATGAATAACTTTTATTTGGATTTTTTGGTCCTTCCTTCATGGGGTTGGTAAGGTCCAGCACCCTCCATAGCCAATGCTTACACAGTCCATGCTTACAAGGAGTGAAGTGCTGGATGTACTGCATCTCTTGGAAGCTATCAAATCTTTGGAGCAGAGATGGCATCCTTTTACCTCACCTCTTACTTATTGTGTGACAATGCAATTTCCATACAGGCATTGCGGTGTTCCTTAAAATGCAGAAATGTGAGATTCCTTTCAGACTTTTCAGAGTCAGGAACATCCTCCAGGCAAGTAAAAGTCTCTCAGGAAGCACTATGATTAGGCAGGTATCTCAGACTCAGAATGGTATGGCCAAATCCTGAATACGAAAAAATTGCAGAAGCACCATGCTAAGTGGAAATCTCTAATTCTCTTAAATATCCTCCTGCTGTGCCTGTGCATTTCCCTTCTTTATCAAGCCTTTCTCAAAATCAGCAAGGTGAAATAAAATTAGAATGTGGAAGTTAACTGAAAGATGATGGATAATAGAAGAAATCTCAAATAATAGATTGTCCCTTTTCATCTTCGTGGAATAATGTGCTCCCCGTTACACCCTTGTGGTGAAAGTGAGTGATTATTATTGCCCTCATTTCCACAGCCACAGTGAAGCAGGAGTCTGGAGGTGTCTGAGCCTAAAGTAACATCCTTTATGGGAAGAGAGTTGTCAGCTGCATTATCAAGTACCACACAGGACAGTGGAAAGAAATAAACTGTGAATTGTGAATTACATCTTACCTGTCATCTCTGGGCCATACATTCAGGCAGTTCTTTAGCTTGTCAATTGCTTCGTGAAAGGTCAAAATTAAGCTGGATATTTCCACCCCCTTTTGCAATAATATTGCAAACTTCAGTGTGATTTAAGGGGCTCTAGCCTGCTCTCTGCTGGTTTAGGTTGCAAACTCACAATATTTTGACTTCTGTCAATTACATTGTGAGTAACATCGATGCAGTGGCCCTATTGTTGAAACTCATCTACATGCCACCTTCTACTGGAAGGTCTTGGGACTACAGACATGGTCATCGGGCATTTACCCAAGGGAAAGTAACTACAAATGAAGAGCACAAGTAGCGTTAGGGACAAGGTGAGAAGAAAAGACTCTATTCTTCATTGCATTCTCAGCTGATGGCTTTCAGCAGCATCCACACCCAAGGATCACTCCCTGAGGCTCTGTGGCATGTGGGATCAAGATTGATGTCTGAACATACATTCTTCAGAGAAACAGCGAGGAGTGTTTTGGGACTGCAAACATAATGGGCTTAACTCACCTTTGCAACACCCACACAACTTCCTTGGGTCTCAACAGGTTGCACGAGTGAGAAAGGAAGCCAAGTACTTTGCTCATTGGCACTGAAATCTGTTGCCTTGTAGCAAATGATGATTAGACAATGTATGAAGCATATTTTTAAAAGACAGGGATTTTTGAAAGTCAGGCTAGAGGTTGAGAGAGAGTGGTGCTAATATGCAATATGGAATGAAAAGCCAACGATGTGGTGAAAGAAGATAGACATACAGTAGAAAGTTGACTCCCAGAATAGTGCTACAGAAGGAGGTTAAGAATCCTTTACTGCACAAAGTTACAAAGGATAAGGGAAAAGCAGCTTAGTGTACTAAGCTAAAGATGGTGTCCATGATCACAAATGATATCACCTCTCAATGGACATAAAATTTAGTGGAGATTTTTAATAGGCCTGCTCTGGAGCATTCTGCTCGAATAAGCACACAAAAATCAAGTCATTCTGGGCTTTTTTGAGAGCTGCTCCTGTCTTTGTGCAGAAGAGTGCCCCTTGTCCTTCCTCAGCTTGTTATTGTCTGTGGTTGGTCACTGCCTTTTACAAAGCAGTACATTTCTCTTAAGTGGTTTTTGTTCCAAGAGTACCTTGAACCTAAAAGAAACAGAGGCCTGTAGAAAGCTAATGGAAGTTTCAGGTGCTCAGCACCTGTGAAGAGAAGGATCTGTTTTTCTAGTTTCTCTCAACTTTCCTTTAAACTATTTTTAATAAAAACATAATGGGGAACTGTTCGCTCTAATATGCATTTCATGTGAATGTACAGAGTCCTGTTTCAGCCATGGTTCTCATCTTGATTCTGACATTTGTGATACAGTCCTTTATTTCTGCTTCAGAAAGCAGAGGCAAAAGTGAGACTTTCTGCGGCCACACACAAAAAAACAGGAATGTTAGAAGCTGTAAGTCAGATTCAAAATAGGCAGTCGCCTGATGCCTGTTCCGTTCCTGGATTTATGCTGAAATATGGGGGAGAGGGGCAATACATTTGTTAAATGCATAAAACCTGTAAGGCTGTCTGTCACGTGGGAATCAGTCTGCAAGCCTGGAGCAAGGATACCATAACTGTGCCGTCAAGATGCTTGCAATCAGCAGCAGAATATTTTATTTGCCATCAATCCTACAAAAAGTCTTTTATAAAACTCATGTCAGCAAATTCTAGGTCCCAGGAGGTGTCACTTTTTTGAAAGCATCAGAGAACTCAGACAGGATGTGTGGCGTGCATGCCAAGTACATGCAGTAGAAAACCTCCTTGGTTTAATGAAGTTGGAAGTGGCAGAGGACATCTCAGTTTTGCCTGGGTTGGAGATACTAATTGTTTCTCAAGGTGAACCGGGCTTCTGCGCTGATTGATGCTCAGTTAATTTTCATTTTCAGTGACTCCTGCTGTCTATTATTTTTGTCTCAACAGTAGCTGAGCCCTTTGGTCAACTCCTTCCTTCTCCAGTGCTCTACCACATACACAAGTGCCTAACACACCTCCCAGCTGACGCAGACTGGGAAAGGCACCAGAGCAGCTGTCTCAGCTAGCAGAGAGCTGAGCCACAACCTGCACACTGGGATGCTGTCAGTATTTACCAGCTGGGCTGCATTCTGTGAGCTGTACTGCCACCATGTACCTACACCACCTCTGGGAGCTAGCGTGCTTAAGCCTGATGAGCATACACTCCCCTGTGTGTCACATCCTTCTGCATGTCCAGCTGTGGAAATAGCCCAGTTTCTGCTGCCTCGTATTTCCAGATTGTCCGTGCCTTCTGAGATGCTCCGCTACAGCAGAATGTTCCCACAGAGTCACCACGCAATAGCCAGAAAGTCATTACCAGCACTGTTTACTGGCACAATATTTTTTGATGCAGAAGACAGTTTTTTGTCTTTTCTCTGTCCAGTACTGGAAGCTGCATTACTACGAACAAGCAGGGATTGTCCTCCAGTCCGAGGCCATTGGCACAACACTGCTTTCATCCACACGGCTGAGCTTGGTTGGAGCATGAGGCTGGATCCAGCCTGCAGCTGCACTGGTCCTCAGCCTGTGCTAGCCCTCAGGCAGAGCCTGACATCAGGGGATGCCAACAGGCACAGGCCAAAGCCACATCAGGGACCTTTCCCAGCAGATTCCAGTATGGATGATCCAGGCCAAAATGCAGACCCATGCTCTGGTTTCCTACACTAGCGTAGACAAAGCCTTATCTGTCACACTGTGAACCTTCTGGTTCTGTGGGTTGTGCATGAGAAGAGCTTGAAAACCAGAGATCTCCATTTTGGAGGCATCCTACCTGATCTCAAAAAAAGTTGAAAAGAAGTTGGAAAAACACAGCTTACCATTTGTATTCAGAAGACCTGTATCTCTTTTAACTTAATTCATTTTTCCTTTCTAGATATGCCACTCTGAGGTCAATAGTATCTAATTCAACTAAATTTTGTCGTAAAATGCCTCTTAAGACAATTTGTAGTTATGATGTTAGTATCTTAATTTTGTCTCTGATGAGCCTCCTTCATCGATCAAGGTTCTGATCAATTGCATCCATCCCTAAAAAGAGAAAAAAAAGAAAAAAGGGGCCCTGCTCTGCTGAAGCTTTTCTCACTGTTCCCTATTGGTGCCTGCTCACTGGAGCTCTGTCAGTGATACGTGAAGCAAAGGATTCTGCTTGTCAGCCTGCTGCATAGATCTACTGCAAATAAACATATCAAATGCAGAGCTGAACTAATGGAACACTTGCTTCTAGATGCTCATTTCTGTGCCGGGTTAATGTTGTGCCCCTGCACGTACCATCTGAAAAGGGGAAAGAAAAAATTGTTCAAAAATAAAAATAGCTGGTTTAGATTTAAGTTTTCCTTTTGTGCTGTGAAATGCAGGGAAGGAAAATGAAAAGGTGTCATTTGCTGTGACCACTGAATAGGAAAAGCGCTGCAAATGGCAGCAGGTCTGCTTCTCACCCACGAATCCAGTCCTTCATCTGTCTGAGAGAAAAGCTCTGCACACCTTCCCACCCAACCGCAGCAGTGGTCTTCAATATAAACAATAGCTGATATCACTGTGGAGGGTTGTCGGGAAAGTTATGTCAGTAATGAGAGGGATTTTCAGCCGGCATTCCCCAGGATTTGTGAAGCATTTGCTGCCCATAAGTGTGCTGATAAGCTGCTCGCTGATTAGAATATTCTACTCGCAGTGAAATCAAGCTTGTGTTTCTCTCACGTCTCCTCTGCGTCTCAAAGATACCAGTCGCGCATCAACAGCTTATCACAGCAAGCTATATGAATTCAGAACATGATTCCCTTGCAAGATCATTCAGGTTAGGTGTCAGCAGAGACTGGAAAACAAGACGCTAGCAAGAGGTGAACATAACAAGCACATCTCATAATCTACCAGTGTTACAGCCATCATTCTATCCCTCCTGAGCTGTTTGAATATTTGTTGCCCTCACTACCCCAGTGTTTGCTTTCGGCTGTGTGCTCCTCAGGGCAACTGTGTCTGTGTCAGTAACACACCACCCACTAATGGTTCTGCACAGGCGGTAATGAGAGAGGCCATGACAAGCAGCTGCAAATACAAATAATAGCAGCCTGGGTGCTCTGCTCAGTGCCTAGATGCTTAAAAGAGGAAATGAATCACCTGACTGCTCATCTGAATAATCACACGGGGACCTGTATGTTTAACAAGTGTAACACAGATCCTCCAGCAGTCACGCAGGAGGCTCTGCCATCCTGACTCTGCCTAATGACAAAAGAGCTGTGGATGACTGCAGGGATGTCTCCCGAGCTGGGAGCTGCCATGCTTTCAACAACCATCACCCTTTGGGTTTCCTCGGACACTGTGCTAGACACTGCCACCTCCTGAAAACCACACTGCTCTCACAGCAGCTGTGGGAAGGCCAAGAAGAAAAGGGAGTGCAATACAAACCCCCACTGGCATTCGATAACGTACCTTTCCATTGCAGAGATAAAAAGTTGCAGGCACTGAAGCTCTTGTCTCAGGGGTAAAAGCTGCTTGACACTGTAGGGCTTTCCTTCCTTTTTTAAAAGCTCTTCTATAATTGGTAGAATTTTGCTTCAGAGTGTGAAGCCGTCATATCCTTGTGTCTAGCAACTGAGCTTTCTCATGTTGTCTTAACAGCAAATGTCTTCTTGCACAACTGTAGATATGATATGTGGAAAACACTCATTTTAACTACATATGTGTTTAAAAACTGAACTTGCCACATGCATGTATATAAAAACAGACTGGCACAAACAGATACCTGTGGTTCCAATTTATCTGCTGTGTTTTATATTTTTTAACATAATATATGGCATTTTGGATATATCCTAATGCTCTGAAGCTCCTGTAGTGAGGATTTACTTCCTCCCTTATGTTTGAGGGTTCATACGTCCCAGTTCAGGTATGTGGAATAGGTATGGGGTTATGCTGTGACTCAGATAATCCCTGCTTGTTTTTTTCTTCAAGCAGACAGATCTTGGGTCAGATCTGGAAGCAGTGAAGGATGATTTCCAGCAGACACAGCCACTACGCAGCACCAATAGGGAGTAAACTCCCTTCTCTTAGCAGCCTCTGTGCAGAAGCCTGATGATGGAGCTGCCTTTCCTCCCTCCTGTAGCCCATGATAGGAGAGACTACACAGCAAAGAGATACTGAAATTTCTTCAGCATTTGCTTTTCCCCAAGACTACTCAGAACACAATTTCCATAATCCGCAATATGAACTTGTACTATATAAAATATTAAGTATCTGTCTCATCTCTATTTATACGCACATTAAAGCAGTTGTGCAGAAGAAACCATTAACAGCACCTCAAAACCATTTTTAAATTCTTAGTTCTGTTTCTGAAACACTTTTAAATAGACTCTGTTTCAGTGTCATAAAGATAAAAACCTTTGAAAATGTTTGTTCTGAGAAATTTTTGAGCAATTTAGCTACAGAAACCATAGAGATTCATGTATTTGTTAGTGGATTTATTAATGGCAAGCACTTGTAACAGCAACAGAGGTGTCATGAGCAACATCAACATAGCCTAAAGCAATTTAGTTCAGACTCATTGAGGGGAAGAAGTCCTCTCTGACTGATCTTTAGATTTCTTTTGTAGGAATAAAACTAAAAGGCCTTGAGACAACATACTTAACATGCTCAGACTGCCAGCTACCCCTTTTCTCAAAGCTTTTCTTTCACCCACTCTGTGGCCATAAGAGTTTCAGCTGTTCTCCCTGCACTGCTCTTACCTTGCCTGAGGTCTGGGAACTTCTGCGAGGAGTAGGAATGGGCTGGGTATAAATGATACCCCTGCCACCAAATTCTCCCTGGTAATAAGATTAAATTTATCTTTGCATTAATTAAGCACCTGAAGGCTGCAGCTCTAGCTCTCTTTTTTCTCGACCAGTGTCTGATTCTGGATCTTTCTCTCCCAGCCCTGTTCAGTTCCATCTCAGAAATGAGTGCAGCTGGTACCCCCTAAAGCAGGGGCTGTGCTTTCCTGCAGAGTGTGCTGCAGCAGGGTCCCCAGAAATGCTTTTCTACCAACACAAGCACTCCAATTCAGGATCCGGATGGGATGCTGTGGTCACCCACCTCTACCAGTAGGGATCAGCCCAATTGCACTAAAAGCCCCCATGCTGCCTTAACCACAGGCCCTTTGGGCAGTATCTTGACCTGCGTTTGGGTTAATTTGGGGTAAATTCTGCATTGTACAAAATAATCAAATTCTTGTTGAAAATGAGAGAGGATAAAGGGGCACTTGTTGCTCTCTTTGCCTAAATTAGCTCTCCTTTGAAAGCAGAAAAAAAATGTAGTCTAAGTACCCAATTAGTGTTGAAGTTACAGCCAGTTACAAATAAAAGCTTGGGAGCAAGCTGCCCGGATTTCAGTGGACTGAGTGGAGCTTTCACAGAACAAGGCATACTTAACAGCCCATCTTCAGAAAGGAAAAACCTTCCCTGAGCATTCAATTCTTGTGGAAAGACAGCATTTAGGCAGGTGTACTATTTGTTACTGCTTGCTGCTGCCTACCTTCATCTTCTCACAGCAGAGAAGTTCTTGGACACCACCCTAAGGCAAGCACATCTATACATGCGCTGTGCAGTGAGTTTAACACAGATGTTGCAGATGCTACAAGGTGCCTGGGAGTGAGGGAACACAGTGCTTGCACCTCTTTTGGCACCTGAGTACTTCCTACCACGTTTTGAATGCTTGTTAACGTTAGGTCCGTTTTCATGATGTCTCCAACCTCGCTAAATACCAGATGACATTTTTATTCTTCATTTTTCCCTATTTGAGAAGATAATGATTTCTAGACCCATGTGACCACCAGTATATATTGTTAGGTTAATATTCATGCATTCAGCGGGACAGTTATCTGAGCTCTGAAACATTTCCATACACACAGCAATCATTTCTAAAATGATTTGAGCTTGAATCTCATTGAGTCAAAATTACTTAGCTACAAAAAATGGATAACATTTCAGAAAATGTAATCGCAACTGCAAAACAATTTACAAAAAATTAGAACTGGGCTTATTTTTCACAATGACTCCATCACTTTACCTCTTGTTTTGTGAATTGTTGGCAAACAATATAGAGTTTTTTTCACGTCCATGTAATTCACTGCTAGCATTTACTTGTCATATAATTTAAGAGTATATTCTTGATTTATAGATTATTTGAGAGAAATTTACAGCAGCATTCCACATTCTTTGTTGAGCTGTGTTGGTTAATATTGATTGATAACGCACATCAGATATTAGTTTTCTGTTCCCTGATTAGATGACACTCTTATAGTAAAAGTTTTTCAATGCCAATTCTAATGCTTTTTAATTCCAAAATTACTTTCAATGAGAATTCTCTTGTAATCATTCAAAATGTCACTTGCTTCACCTGTCACTTTTGCTAGCTAATATGTATCATATTCAAGCAAGGAAAATAAAAAGGGAGCAAATGCATCCAGAATAAATGAATTCTAATGAAATTCGCTGAAATTTTCACCTCTACTAAAATAAATAAATAAATAAATAAATAAATAAATAAATAAATAAATAAAT
>JAPSGF010000092.1:907930-959979 GCA_035772895.1 Perdix hodgsoniae
AATAAATAAATAAATAAATAAATAAATAAATAAATAAATAAATAAATTGCTGGTTTGGATGACCAGAAGGGAATTTTCACCAAATCACAGAATGGCTAAGGTTGTAAGGAGCCTCTGGAGGTCATCAGGTCCAATCTCTAAAATTATTTTTTGTTAAATAAATGGTGTCTTTACAAAGAGATTGTGTGGAGACAGCTTGCAGAACATGCAGTCCCATCATGCAATCTGGCAACCTGATTGCATTGAGTCCTTAATAGCTGCTGTACCTCAAGCTGAGATGGGAGCATCCAAGCTGCTGGGGTACTAGGGCTATAACTTCTCTGAACCAAGGTATCTCCCCCTTTTTCCACTAAGGCTGTTACAGACCCCATCACTGCAGGTAGCAGTTTGCACATGGGACTGGACCAGAATTGCACAGTCCTGCAGCGACAAGTGACACAGTGTTTGTTACAGAAACATGAGTACCATTTCTCCTCAGGGCTGCAGATGAACCTGCCTAAGTTCAGATGATGGACTTTAACAGCTAATGATGTTGGGCTGAGAGTGGAGCATCAAAAAGCAAAGCGTGGGAGGAAAACAGGATGTTGAAAGGGCAGTCGTCTGTTGGTCAGGCAAGCAGCTAAGAAGAGGAAGATAAAAGACTGCTGGAGGTTAATGTGTAGGCAGATGTCTCACGTTATTTGGATAGCTGAGCCATTGATTTGTTGCTGCTGTTAGTTTTTTCCTTTAAATTAAAGTTCTCCTCAAGTTAAGATGGTTTTTGTTTCAAATACAAGCTCATAATTTGCAAAGGGGAAAGAGTAGTTTCTCCAAGAACACCAAAGGAGGTATCTGTTTCACCCAGCATCAGAATTTGGATGTCAGGCTGAAGGCAATTGCTAGCTTTGTGAGAGCAGCCCCAAACTGCTGCTGCCTGCATTACCCTTGTCATTCAGCCAGGGTCATCCTTTCAGCGGATGGACCTCAGCACCCGATCATTCCAAAAAGTAGAAAAAAGTGCCAATATCCAAGGACATCCGTGTGCTGTGCTAGAAGCCATATGCTGTGGTTGTCTCCATGCAACAGTTCACTGCCCCTTTACAGTCCTTTGTGCTCAAGAAATCTGTTGTCATGGGCAGTCTTCCTCAGTCATCATGAACTCTGCCAGTGTTGTCCTTGCTGATGACTGCAGGCCATGGCTTTTCGCCCATCTAGCAAACTTTTTAAACAGCTTCTGATTTGCAAGCATATTTTTTGACTTGCATCCACCCTCCAGTCAGATTCTCTTAATATTCCTTAATGATGAGAAATTCAATTCTGTGAAGCTCCAAATATTAATATTACTAGTTAGGACTGTCCTTTGTTCATAATGAATGTAACCAGACCATATAAGCCACAGGCAATCAACAACTCATAGTCCTGGAATTAATCTATCATTATGTGTTGGAATGATGCTCCCATCACAGAGCTGTCAAGTGGAATTTCCTTCTGTGCATAAGAAAAAAAAAGATCTTTTCAATCACTTAAAATCATAGTTTTGCTACTAGCTGCATGAGATCTTCAAAACTTTAGTTCCCCATAATAATGCAGTTTTCACTCTTCGATGCAGACAGATGTTTTAGGAGTAACTCATCCCACCTTCCAGTGTGATTCAGCGTTTTGTAACAGAAATCATCTCTTTATTCCTCCTTCCTTATGCCTCAACATTGCTCTGGAGGTTACAGTTAGCATTCTTTCCCACTCCTGCAGCCACAGATCACTTTAGACGAGGTAGGATCATAAAGAGTACCATCCCCTAACTCAGTCCTTCTTATGAGAGTTGCAACATGAGATTTAAAAATTCACGTGAATCATCCTGTTAACTCTCTGCAACATCAGTTACATCAGCCCTCCTTTCATCACTGAGAATTTCCAATTCCTTTTGCACAAAACTATCCAGCTAGTATTAATGCATGAACTATTCAATTTCTTCTCTTCCCAGTCAGTCTCAGCACTGTTCAATACAAACGTGACTTCCTGGAACTAAACTATATTTTCCTTGCTAGTATCCTTCTCCTTTATCTTTCACACCCTGCTAGTTGCTTCCCTGATTAGACTAAACCTTTCTTTCTGTATTCTCTTGTCCAATGGGAGAATTTGCACTCACTGCAGCCCTGAGGCATGAGAGAGATGCCATGGGAGAGCATACAGCTTGAGAGCTTGCAAGGATGCATTGCCCATGTCCCCACTTGTGGTTTCAGGAGGTTACAGAACAGCAAAGTGAATATTCTGTTTGTTAACACAGCAAAAAGCTAACAGCTGAAGTCTCCTGCTGAGGCTAGAAGTTGTGGTGATATGTGTGGTATGCTGGACTATTCTACTGAAAGTAAAGCTGTAAGAGCATAGTGTGGTTACATGCATCCTCGGGAGAGGATGTCGACCCAGAAGTCTGCTTCCTCCTTTTGGTTGGCAGTGAATGGGAAGAAAGGTCACATCTTGCAGTCAGCTGCAGCAGTTCATCCACAGTGCCCCAGGACCCCGAGTCCTGCTCCGTAGTCCTGAGCTGTCTGAAGCTTCCCCGGAGGCCACCAACACAGTCTCTCTGCTCTACTTCCAGTCTTTGTAGTTTCTGCTCAGGAGTCTGTGGAGGAAATTAATGCCATTCCTAACACAGTACTGCCCAGGGCTAAGCAGCCTATTGCAATATAAGGCAAAAATATCAATTTGCAAATATACATTGAACTATAAACCACTTGTGGTTAGAGGGGTCCCCTGAGAATCTGTGGAAGGCGTGTAATGCCTTACATCCTGCATAAGCAGGCAGCAGGGGAGCTTGTAGCGAGCCCCAAGGCAGCTGTGTAGAAAAGGATCAGAGAATAATCATGAGAAGTGAAGGATGGTGGGACAGGTGTGAGGGGCAATGGATGGGATCCAGTTTGCCATCCCTCTTCTGGGACACAAGGGTGTTCCCTTCCTCAACTTCTTGACAACTCTGCTGCTCCTTGTGCAAAAGAGGGCAGAAAGACTGCTTCCTCAGGAGAGAGCAGATCCCAAATATGAGTGACAGTTAGGCTGGACAGCACAGACAGCAAGAATAAACCTGGGAGATGACAACTAGTGTCTCTACACATAGTTTCTGCACTGGTGGGGCAAACAGTGTCTCATGGCTTCTTAGAGACCTAAGTCCTTCTCAGGTACCCAGAATAGAGATTCATGGGTAGACTTTTGTGCCTTTGAACAGGTAATTCCTCAAAGTGATGCCCATGTTTCTGTTTCCTTGTTTGATACTCTATAGATAAGATCAAGACACAGCTAATGCCTAAGGGACATTATTATTTGAGCTGTAGTGTTGACATCTCAGACTTTGGGATTCAATCTTACTCTCTATACTCAAAGAAACTGCAAAGAAACTCAAAGAACTCTTCAGTGTTATTTTAAATTTTAGTTTAAAGGTTTATTTTAGGCTTGCATTGAAAATATTTCAGCATGTGGGACTGAAAAATAAAACTCACTCAGTTACCCAGTCCTGTCTGTGAATTAGCTTTTCCTCAGTGGGATTTTCAAGAACTTTTACTCCCCTTTTCTCTTATGTCACTTGACTGAAGCAGCTTCCCAGTTTCACATTTACATTTTTCACTTCATTACATAGAGCTTCATTTACCTTTAATTAGCTTTACAGAAATACAGGAGTCTTCTCTGAATGGACATAAGTAACAGTACCTAGTAACCCCTCCAAAATACCCAAGAGAAACAAGCAGAGTTTTGGGATAAGATAAACGATGGATGTGAGGTCATGATGGATGAACACACTACAGCCAGTGGTACAGGAATTTTCAGCCCACCTTCAAATGGTTTTGTATGCCATAATAAATTTAGTTTCTGACATTCTGGATAAAGAGAACCTGCTTATTATGGAAAGAAAATATCTTCATTTGGTGCTTGTGTCAATAGTTCTTGAAAGATTCCCAGTGAAGCATATGAAGGCCCCAATCTTTCTTTCAGGCAGCTTTCAGCTGTTGTTTTCTGTGGTCTCTGTCTTGGACCAGCAGAAAGTATTCCAGCAGTTAATGTTTCCTAAGCTTTTGAAGGGATGAAAGTGTGGCGTATCAATATAGACTGACAGCTGGGACTCCTGGGCTCTGCCATTTTCCTGATAGCAGTGAAACAGAGTTGAACAGGAAATCTGGCAACAAGCATGGATCCGTTGTTCTGAGTGATTCTGTCATTGGTCACTCTCCCTTTCTGGGCAATAAGACACTTCTGAGGACACATGAATTAGCACCTACTCATCTTCTGGCAAAGCAATGTATAATGACTTCTACTGCAGATGTTAAATTCTGCCCCACACCCTCATGAGATGGAGTAGCTCTCAGGGTGGTCCATAAAAGCACTTGGATGTTAAATCACTTTCAAAGTTGGCTGTTCACAGGTTACCCTTAGTCTTAATTGTGCAGTATTTTGCTACTGCCCTGCCACAAACAGCTTGAAATTAAAAAGAAACAAAAACAAAAACATACAACAAAGCACATACATATCCTTGGGTACATGCAAAATAAATACAGAAAATCTCTGACATTTTCATGGTAATTGGATATATATGAATAACATTCCATAATAAAATGACTGCTTTTGGCTAAAAACATGGACTTTTTCCATAATATTATCCTAGTATTTGATAATTCATTTTAAGAGATAAATATGTCAAGTGAATTCGGATATGCTGGAAATTTGCATTTGAGCACCATCCTACATAAAGATTCTTCCAAAGCCCTTGAATATAAATGAATCTAAGTTATTTCCATAACACGTTGAACCATTATGCCAATGAGTGAAAAACTCTTCCTAATGCTGCCAATTTATGTTCCAGCTTGTGTAACAGGAGAGTAATCATACTGCAAAAGTTTCCAAAATATGAATACTCACATACGCAGGGCTGTATGTTAGTCTAATTTAAAATGAACGTTACTTATTCTTGTGCAGATAAAGCTGCTCCTCACTGTAAATATTTCTGCACTGATGGAGAATTTCTGTTACGCACCTTATGATCAGCGATATAAGTCAGAGCAGAGCCTTTTCCTGATTTTTCTCATCCAAAAGAATAATTCTATCAGGCTCAGCAGCAAATACTCCTATTTTGGTTTTTTTTAAGACATTATCTGTGACACCTGCAGTATGTTCCCTGATATAACAAGCAATAACAATGTCAATAAAAGCAATTTATCAATAATGCTTCAGTAATGCAGTTACATTTATTACAATTTTGTGATACATTCCTATCTATTAATTTAAACTCATAAAGCTATTTAAAATATATTACTATCTGAAATCATCTGCATTCTGAATTATTAGTTTTCTGAAAACCAAGGTGAAACCTAACTTGTTTTATAACCTCTGGAGCTATTCTAAGTCAGAACTTAAGCTTGGTCAGATCAGCTCAGTTCGCTTGTAGGTCCTAGGGATGAAGAGAATATACGGAACTTTGTTTATGTCTGCAAGCACCAGGCCAGATATACTATCTTGTCCTGCAACCTCAGCTTTACTATATAGTTTAAGAAGCTGGGATTAGGACTTTGTGAGTGTTAGGAGACTTGGGGAAATGACAACTTTCTAAACGTTTATTGATTAGTTCACTTAAACCTTCCTTCCTGCAGATACTCTTTAAGTTCCCGATAAATTTCTTCTCTCCGTTAAATCTGGTTCTCTGCTGAGACATCATTTCTCTCTGGAGATTTATTTCACCTACTTTGTTGTTCGTTCACTTTATTACACTGTTTTCTAGGTTGGTTTTTTTACTATTAACATAAAGTCTGTCACAACAAATCCATCTTCAATGACTCATTCCTGAGGCAAATGACACATCGTATGCTCTGGAAAGTCATCCAAGCAGGACATCAGAAGTCATTCCAAACTTAACACTTGAACATGATGTGATAAACTCTTCCATTGAGTGGCTAAAGGAATGGGTCTCACTTCAGGAGATCTGGTAGCACAGACCCATTTACTACAGTTAGCAAAAGAGGTGAAGTTACTAACATTTTAAATAAACACTGTTGGTATCCTAAGAGGACTTCTTGGGAAAATCAAGAAGGGTGAGAGACTGAAAGCTAACAAATCCAGCAAAAATTCTCCAACACAGCTTTTCTGTACCAGTTTTTGAGGCAGCTGCCTATCGGGCCATTTCTTGTCTCTTGCTTCTGGGTGTTGAGTCACCTGTCTCTGCTGCTCTCACTGCTTGTCCAAAAGTTTACTCTTGGCTACATGTGGGAAGCTCTGTTCATGTCTCACAGGACAGAAATGAAACTCCTTTTGATGGCTCCTGTCATTGCATTTTAATGATGAACACCTTCTAAAAATAGTTACTATCACATGGAACAAGGGTGGTCAGTCTTTTCTGAAGAAAATAAGAGCAAAATCACGACACCCAGATGAGGCACCACCTGTCATTGCTTCCAGCAGGATCTCAGAAAGGAAACTCAAAATGGACTTTGTTCTGCATTAGGATTTTTCAGCCAGCATCATGCATTCATCTCCAGGCTAAATCGTCATCAAAAAAACACCTACTACATGTTAAAAATACCTTAAATAAGAAATAAAAAAATCAAAAAAAATTTGGTTTTCCTAAACTTTAGTATATCTGAAAGGAGAGATTCTGATGGATGCAGGAAAAAAGTGAAAACAGAAAATAGTGAAATCAGAATACAGAAGTGAATTAAAACCCTGTCTACCTGAAAAAGATAACTGTGTAGCAATCCAAGGTCTGATTTTTTAAGTCAAACTATCTAGATTAAGAGAAAAGGAATAGGAGTAAGATTTATATTCACAAATAGCATGAAGAACATATTTGTTTAGGATACTACTCTACATATTTCCTGCAATTCAGCAATTTGTAAATAACAAAATTTACACTGATTCTCTGACCTGCAGTATAACCATAAAGCCACCTTTGAGGTTTGTCTGCTCTCCCTGAGTTAATCTGCTGGTTTAACTCCTGAAGTTTGTTGAGGAACATGATATTTATTGCACAATAAACACCACACAGAAGGTTTCCTCATAAAGCTCTGTCTCAAAAATAAAATAATGACATTTTAAATGCCAAGGGTAATCAACAGGTGGAAAATAATAAGATATTACTCTGTTGATATTTCTTTAATGCCTTTAATCCAGCAATGAAAATTCAGGACAGATGTATATGGCTCAATAAAAAAAGGAGAAATCTAATTCTTTAGTAAAGAAAGAAAGAAGAAAGAAGGAAGAAGGAAGAAAGAAGGAGAAAGGAGAAAAAAGTCAATCCTTTCCACATTGCACTTTTCTTGAAGAATGTTTAATATCTATTTACTAGATGTGCACAGAAATCTTTCAGAATGTGAGAAAAAAATGTTTCTAATTCTAACTGTCTTGAATGAGAGCTCCAAGGAATTATATGAGAGAGCTTGTATTCAAAATCTGTGGAGTGATGTCTTAACTGAGACAGAGAAGAGAATTGGAATTAGCCAAAGGCCTTCTGAACACCTGGCCAAATCAACCACCAAATCTTTGGAGATTTGTTTATTCACATTTAAATATGACCAAGACCTGTAGTGAAAATACATAGAAAAAGGAAAGAAACAAAAACACAATTAATGCTAGGCAACACCACAACTAGTAATCAGAGAAGACTCATCAGAATCTGACTGAACTTGGAGAACACATTAACTTTTTACATTAAGCTTTATTAAGTCCTGCAAGATGTAGAGCTTACGCTCGTTACAGGTGTGGTGTGGAGAAGCCCCCAGACCTTCACGCTTCACCCATTCCCAGCCTGGACTAAAAGATTTCAGACTGCCAGGTGACTGCCTGGTTTCACCAAAATTGGTGGCAAAGCTCTCACTCACTTCTGCAAGGCCAGAATTTCAGGCCTGCGATCTCTGTCTTATCAGCATTTATGCACAGTATATACACACATCCACCCACACAGATGACTGCACTGACTGTAAAGTTTTGCAGCTGATCAGAACATTACTGGACAGGCAGCAAAATCCTTGAGTTTCTAAGGCAGCAAAACCAAAATATTCTGAAACTTTTGATTTGCATTTCAGCTGAAGCTAAGACATGCCTCACTTCTTGTTAAATTTTAAACTGGGAAACCTGAAGAGCAACGGTATAGCCTGCATAAGATCCCAGGGCAAGGTTTGTCATTATTAGGATGAGTTCTTCTGCCCTGCAACAATTTCCAGCATCAGTCATAGTGCTGACTTCAGAGATGAGCTCCATTAGCATGCATTCCATCTGCACACGTTTTATTTGCAGAAGTAATGTGGAAGCAGAAAATGCATAGGTTCTCTGCTTGGGGAAAGAAAAGGGTGTGCTGTTCAATGCATTCAAATTACACTGCCTTTATGAACAGAAGTCCTACTTGTGTGATAAAAAGCAAGGGCATTCATCAATGTTCCTCTTCCCTATTGCTATTCAATCCTTTATGAAACTCAGCCTCAAAACATCTGCTGAAACTTTCTTCCTCTTACAATTTACCTGCTCTAAATAAAAAGGACTTTGGATAGAACTAAACCATTTTCTTTCATTGTTAATACTTACTTTGCTTTCCAATTGCTGAAATCTGTCTGCAACTCACTGCTTTCCCTTTCTGAACATGTAGTTCCAAGACCTCCTTTTTTAACCAGCCAAGATTCACCTGGGGACTGTCTCCTAGGAGATTTACATGAAGATTTAAGCAGAACATCACATTTTAATCAGATTTATGCATTTTGCATACAAATAAATTGTCATGTAACAATGAAAGTCTTTATATTAATAAGAAAATATGTTAAGGTTAAAATGGAAAATACTAACACAAGAGACTGGCAGACATTTAAATCCTATTAAGAATTAAATTCCAGAGTGAGAATCTGATTTAAATAGAGTTTATATCTAATGTGATAATACTAGCACTATTATCTGCAAAATAAGCCAATGAGTAGTATTTATAAGACAGTCCTGTATGAAATACTTTGGTTAGGTCAGTACAAGAAAAAAATAGAGCTAACCCTAGACTTCTGGTTATTTTGTATTTTTATTACATTTGCTGGGTTTTATTTCATTCTCAACTTCGATATCATTTAATAAAAATTTTTGTTAGGTGCAAAAACTCTGCCATTGGAAAAAATATTAAAATAGCATATATCTCTGGAAAATTCACTGGAATTTTTGTTGGTACAAGGGTAATGAAGTTGCTGTTATAGATTTTTACCTAATTTTTATTGCCTGTTTGTAGCTACCATCAGATTTAAAAGGATTTTGCTTTGAGTTGCCTGATTCCTCTCTGCAAAGTTGGCTCCCTATGCCTGCTGCAGTTTGAAACAAAACCTTTTCTGAACAGGAATTCCAAATCTTCCAAATCACATTAGGAAGGAGGAACTTAGTATCAAAAGGCCAAGCTGCCACTATTTCTTCCTGATGACTCTCATTTAACAGCCATTAAAATGCAAATAGAACTATGATTTTCAGATCACAAAATTAACATTAACAGCTGGAATGATTGATTAAAGGTCACAGCAACTGTATAACTTAATTTCCTATATAATTGTGTTCAGTTTTCTGCAGATTGTTTGGATTTCTGAATTAATTTTAGCTGTTGCTGAACAGTGACAGATGCGTTTATTGGTCTCTCATTTTTGTTAATATCTTTCTGTGTGAATGATTCCCTTCTTTCCAGGAACCAGAAGAGTACCCAGAGGGGACACTCCAGAATTACTATTTTCAACTAACAGGTTTTTCAGCATATTAGCAGATCTCTCCGAAGTTTTTTATTGACCTGGACAAGACCAAAATGACAATTCATGTGTAGCTAACAAGTTACTCCTCCAGGAGCTTTCTCATGTATGTGTTTACAGAATAGGATAAAAATGGCGCATAACTTCCCAAGGGGCTTTGAACTCACTGCTCAGATCCTATCTGAGCAACCCGCCTTAGATCTGGTCCACTTTAATGGGTGAAATAAGCTACAGATAGCTCAACTTTCATTTCACCTTAGAGTCAAATCATCGAGAGGATGAGAAGGCAGCATCTGTCTGTACTGCTCCTTAGATGTCAATAAATAAAATTCAGCTGTAACTCTACAGCAAGAGTTGGAGTCATTTTTCAAAATCTCTCAAGATTCTCACATACCACCACAAAGTGCAGCCAGAATTTCAGAACAGTTCAGCCCAAGAGTTTGAGCTTTTTTGAAATCTACCTCACTTCAGTGCTTACCTGGAGCAGTTCTAAAAATCAGATCCCAGTGATAGATGAGAAGCATTTCTGAAAATATAACTCCAGTGAATATGACTGGAGGCCAGAGCTAACATAACTTGCACCTGATCCCACACCCACATCCCAGTTGATGCCCCATTGCTAGGGCAAGGAGGAGCTTCTGGGGCTTCTCCTCTTTTTACTGAAGTTTTCTACAGAGTAGCGGAGAATGGTTACAGCGTGCAGGGGAAACAAGAGCCTGGGCCACAAGGCCCTGCAGGCGACTTCCAATCTTATCCTAAGATTTCGAGCCTTGTGCTTCCCTGTCCATCTCATGCAGTAGAAAGCAGATCTAGAGTGCATGGACTGAAGCAGAGAGTGATCCAATATCAATAAGCTAAGCAGCCCTCCATGTAGGAGAAGGCAGCAGCCTTTTTTTTCTTTCGCAGCTTCCCACAGCCCTTCGTTTATGAAGGTGTAGCTGTAAAAATCCAAACCACTTCAGCAAGAGGTCTAATTGTTGTCAAATCAGGATACAGAGAGCCTGAAATTACCCAGCTCAGGCAAATGAGAGCAAACAGGAATTGGAACAGTTCATTTTCCACAGGCAGACAAAAAGACTGAAATGAAATTAACCTTAAAGTTTTGTTACAGGCGGAGGGATAATAAGTCCTTTGCTGCTTAAATGAACTGAGTGTTCTCACTGATAATGTCTCCTTCTCAGAGCCACACAACTCTCCTCGTAATCATTATTCTCTTCTACCCACCTTCTGAGATGTTTCATACATGAGGAAAAGCAGAATATCTTGACATGTATGAGATGAAGATTTTACCTTGTGGGCTTACAACTAGTACTTGTAAAAACCTGAACTTCTGCCCTTGAAATTCTTTGTTTGTCAGTCAAATACAGATTGCAGGAGGAGCACAACAAAAGCAGTCCTCTAGCCATTGTCCACAAAGCATTATCCTGGAACAGAAGGACTATTTCCACTGAGGAGAAGGCAATTATTTTCAAGCACACTGTGTCTTGATTTCTATAGTAAAATTGCCAACGGGTGGCATCAATGTGGACTTGACTGCACCCACATCCCATCTTTTACATACACTATTCAGCTGCTGTCAGGAGGATTCCTTTTGGGTGATACAACATTATCATAGACAAATCAGACCCTCTTCATGTGAAATTCACATAAATCAGTCACATCTTTTCATGATTTCTTTAACATGTAGAGAATCCTGCCCTTTAAAAACTTAAGTGCTATTGTCCTACATGCTTTTTGTTATGTAGGTGTCAGAGAATGTTGGTAAAATACCACACTGTCTCTTACATCAGTGTATCTCTATAGATGTGTCTCACATTTTACAGTTCTTTTTCCTCAAAAATACACTGTCCAAATATTGTTAGTATACAGGGAGAATCCATCTGCATAAAAACAGCTTTGAATTTTCACAGTACTGAAAGTAGAGGACAAAAGTGCTAATAGAGGACATGTTCTTGCATGTATGGAAATATTTGGCAAAAATACACTTGTGAAAAATGCTTACTGGCTCAAAACTGTTTTTCATGGTGTAAAAACGACAGTGAGAGCACCTGAAAACAGGCCTGCAAAGAGATGTTCACAAACAAAGAAAAACCAACTGAAAACCATCATTTCAGGATCTGAGATCAGTACTGGATAACAAAATTTTCTCAAAGCGCAGAGCAATGCTTTGCCAAAAAATCAGTACAGATGTAAAATACAGTTTTGCAAATCACCCCAATTCAGTGTAAATGTCCTTTTGGCTTTAATCAGCCTGAGGAAACAATTTCTCATTTGCCGAAACAGCAAGGCTAAAATTGTTCCAAAATGTGCAGTTATGCATGTATTTGAACAACCTGGAAGATAATTAGCTGTTAGTAGACCATTCTGGTAGGGCTAGAAACGGATGGACCAAAGAGAAGATTTTAGTAACCTAAACCTGGTCCCGCATCTGTGAGATCCAATAGCTTTTTGATAAGCATGTTATTCTTCAGTCACATTTTTGAGAAGTTGCACTACTACTGAGCCCTTGGCAAAAACATTTCGTTCATTATTTAAGTGCTAAGTAGTCTTTTATTATTCATTGAGATTCTTTGAATAGTTTTATTTTTGCAAGTACCTGCTTGCTTTGAAATATGCTTCTCCCTTTGTTTTGCCAATATATTCAGTACCTGTGGGTTTTCTGTGTTTGTCTGGGAAAGTTTTCGTACAGCAGGCATTTGGCTGGTTTAGATGCTTTATTGCTTTTCTTCAGTACCCTTATATATTTCATTTTATTCCTGCAAAATCTCATTCTAACCAAATCTGTAAGTCAGAAGTTTAGGTGCATTTCTAGGAAACTTTATATATATATATCCCTAATTTGTTGTTCCTTGCTTTCAATTAAAATAAAAAACCCATATTTTCTGTTGTTGGTATTGGTTTATATTTCTGAAATTGTTCCAATTTTCATTTAAGGTTTTGACACTTTTCTGAAACACCAGTTGAAGTCTCATACCATTCCAGAAAGAAATGAAGGCTATAAAGTAGAAATAACTTGCCCAAATCGGATCGGATTTGAGATTAGATGCCCTGGTTTCAATCCCACCCCACTGAAGCCTGCAGATGATCTGCCATTGATTTCCTCTGGCATTTGACCAGGCTCTGCATCGTCTGTCTCTTCTTGCTCTGATTTCATTGCTGTAATCTTGCTAGGGGTTATGAACTTCATTCGTTTCTATCACTGCAGTTTCTGAATGTCTGTGTTACAAGATTCTTCAATTACTAGGTTTAAAAAAAAAATAAAAATTAAAATGATGATTGCATGGATGGAAACAACCCTGGCATAAATGGGGAGTACTGCAAGCACATCATGTAATGTAGGAGAACAAATTTGCACTGATAGCTGAGGGCTGGTGAATCTTTCACTTTGCCAGTTACTATGAGACTGATCCTGCATCTAAGTGCCAGACTATTCTTACAAGTATATGTTTAAAACTTTTTCCCTTGTTATTATTTGAATGTTTTTCTTGAATATTAATTCACTATATTGAATACCTTACCCAAGTAAGTTACCCAAGTTCCTTGTCTACAGTTTATGTTGGAGTCATCTAGAGAAGAGATTCATTGTTTGAAATGTCATGTGCCAACTATTTTGACTGAGCACAGAGTTTTCTTGTCATTACCTATCATAACTTTTATACTAGTATTTCTAGTTTAAAAGCTCAACATTCAGGGTTTTTTTTAGCTAAGAATTTTTCAGTCAATTTATGATATGAAGCATGTCAAGATGTAAGTTTTCAATATGCAATCTTGCCAATAAGTTCAGTGGCTGAAGTTTCAATTCTGAGCAACTATGATAGCTGCCAAGTTTTAATGTCTAAAAGTATAAGTGTTAATATACACAGAAAAGTTTCACAGATATTTAATTGAGATGATGGATTTCCACACTAGTACTATGACAAAAGACAAATTTTGCAATAGATCTCTTTGCAGAATGAGTTATAGAACCATAGCAAAAACATAACTAAATATTTTGACATCACAGAAATGTGATTAACATGATTTGATTTCTCTCTTCTGTCTAAAACAAAGCATAATGAAGTTAACAGAAGCTAAAAGCTTTACACAGCTCTATTTTGAGGAACATATAGTGGTAATATTAAATCAAGTTTTTCAGAGTGGTTCTTAGGATTGGAAAAAATGTATATTTCCAGGAGATGGGAAAGAAGGACATTCTGTAAACATTTGCTACAAGGTCAGTAAAAGCTTTATATGTATTTCATACTTATTTTGTAACCATCTTGAGGATCAGACTGCTGCTTAGTTGTATGCTTTCACCGTGTTTGGAATACTGAAAGAATATTAAGGAATATTGTCACACAACCAGCTGTTATTAACAATAATAAAAAGCAAAACTAAATTTGATTCATATGATTTGCCAATCTGACATCTTTGCTGTCAGTAAATATTCATGCAGTCAAGCTTCACTACCACTGATATTCAAAACATTGATTTTCACCTTTGGATTCTGAGATATTCAGCCAACAAACAAAAGAAAACACATTTAAGTTTGATTGTTGTTATTTTCGTTGACATGGTTGATTACCTAAGTCACTCCGAGAGTAGAAACAATGCATGAGACTTACATAATTAACACAAGGGGAGAAAGCAGTAAATGTTTACAACACCTCTTTGTAAGCTACTCCAATACAGAAAAGATTCCTGGAAAAAAATCTCAACTGCTAAGAAAAATACAAAAAGCAGACCCCACTTAAACCCTTTTGTTCACTCATCTCTCTCTGGATTAGGAGAAACACTGGTAGAAGTGGCCATAAAGCAGTCAATCACTCTTAATTTGCTTCAAATTTTTGAAACAACAGGGTTTCTCCAGGTTGTTTAATAAAGGCTGAACTCCCTAAGGACCCTTCATCTCACCCTTGCAATTGGGAGGGGCTAGAAACCACTAAGCTTGTCTGAAAAGAGGCAGCTGCTGGCATCACATAACCTTCCATGACCAGCTGGTCCCATTATGCAAACAAGAGCGTCCTCTGGAAAAGCAATCCAATAGGCTCCAGGCTTTATGGTTGTATTTCAGCTGGTAGCTTTGAGCGGAGAAAAAAAATAAAATAAAATAAAGGCTACTGAAAGGAAAAGGTGCTGTGTATAAGTAGCTCTCACCCATGCTCTTTCTAGTGTTGCTGAGTAAATGTTGCTTCAACCTTTTGGTTGAAAAGAGGGGTGCTAGTTATAGGCATCAAAGGGTTGTCCCACTCCAGTTGCAAAGTCAGCACGGACTGAATGCCAGTCTGAGGAGTGAGCCACCTTTGGAACTCCTCAATTATGACTACAGTTATAGTGGTTTCTTTATTTGCTCATGAGAAATATCTTGAGCCTCTTTCTCTCCTGTCAGGCTCTTTCACAACCACTTGCAAGAAGTGCAAATGTGTGGTGATAGGCCTTTCTCCAGAACCACCAAATTCCAAACAAGACAGCGATTTAAAGGCACTATTGTAGCGGGGGCAATAAGACACCCAAAGATTCCTTTTTGCTATGCCTGTCATTAATTATGCAAATACTAAAATTAATGACGTCAGTAAGTAGTAGTAAGTGTTGTTGTCCGAAGGAGAATCTCAGACGTACGTATGAAAAGGAAAAGCAAGATGCAGAAGAGATCTTCACTCACTGTACAAGACTGTCTTTTTCCTGCCTAAAATAGTTTCATTTTTTAAATGATAGTACCCTAAAAATCCCATAA
This sequence comes from Perdix hodgsoniae, assembly GCA_035772895.1. Classification (NCBI taxonomy): domain Eukaryota; kingdom Metazoa; phylum Chordata; class Aves; order Galliformes; family Phasianidae; genus Perdix; species Perdix hodgsoniae. Next base: position 923,348 of record JAPSGF010000092.1, read on the forward strand.
CCCCACAAGTGGAAGGATTGCCAGAGCTGCCTGCAAGAATTATTCAGGCAATCCCCAGTGACTTCAACAGACCCGCAGTCTGCAAATCCCTCATCAGAATCATTTTGTATGAAAAGGGTACAAAACCAAAAAGCAAATTCTTTAAACAAAGTATGCCTAATGGAGATAAGCTTTTGCCTCTCAGTGAGTTGCCATATACTGCTCAGTAAAGCTGTGCTCATAATGCAGAAGAGAACTCATTCTACCATTTCAGTGCTATCAACATGCATTTTTATCTCTCCTTGTTCTGATCAGTGAAGGTGTTTTGTTTGTTTATGCAGCACAACAGGCATGTGGCACCTCACAGAAAAGCAAAATAGAATAAAAAGTTCAAGATTTCTGCTTCAGCCTTCAGATCAAGACTCAAGAACCACTGGAGCACTACCCTCTGGCTCTCCCAGGGCATCAATTCAAATTCTGTTCACATTTAAGCATCCAAAATGAGGGGGATTTTGTGTATACTGAGTGTGTGTCTAACACTGAGTTTTGCATAAAAACATTTTACTAACCGTTCTATTCTGAAAACAACCAGTTTTGTTGTAACAAACACATTTCTTGGATGTGATATAGTAATTTTCCATTCTTTCATATGAGAAATAGTTACTCAGGTTCAAAATAAAGTCTTCATAAATATATGAACCTATTTCCTTTTTCTTTCTTCCATTATCATCATTCATAAGTCATTATGTAACAGATGCTGCTCCCTTTAACTCTGGAGTAGGATGTTTTTCACTTTCACAACAATTTTTTAGATTCTGAAAATGCTGAAGCAGGTGATTTTAAACCTCCTACTTACTTTCAAAGTTGCTGAGGCTGCAGAATCAATCTCTGCAATGGTTGTCTTCTTTAGGTCTCTCATACATCAGTAAAATAGATATACAGTTTTCTCTCACTCTGTTGTGTTTGGAATATAAAGATTTTTTTTCAACATGCTGACAAAGGTAAGAAATGATACCATCCTAATAATTTTAAGAAAAGCCTTTTAGTGAATTAAAATTTAAGGGATAATTTAGAAAAATACAAACTGCTCACTGGTAGTACAGCTAGAGATTATGCCACTGCTGAAGATATACTATAGCATAACAAGATAGCAAGAAGAAATCTCTTCTACTTCATAAACTGAATGAGAACCTGAAATTACAGTTAGTGAGTGAAAGGGGGCTCAACCACTTAGCATTTGATTTTCTGATGTTTTTGAGAGAAACTGCTTGAGCCTCCTTTTTCTTTCAAGCCAATCAGAGGTTTCATGCCACAAAAACATTTCTGCAGGTCTATTTTGCATAATTTTGTGTGGACCAAAATAATGAAAGCAGGAAATGGCAAAATAAAATTTTAATGGAGGCAGTTGCAAGGCCATTAAAAGAAATGGATGGAAACATTTTGCTGGAAAATGGAGGTGCATAAAGTAGCTGTGAAAATTTTTGTCTTCTGGTAAAACATACAGTTGTTGCTGACAATAAAACTAACACCAAAATTGTTCCCTTTCGGCATTGAATACATTTCATCTTTGGTTTCCAAAACCTAAAAATATCCTCTCAATTTTAAAAGCTTTCTAAGGAATCTCTCTCTCTTCTCTTTCCCATGGAGGAAAAAAAGAAAAAAAGAAAAAAAAAAAAAAGAAAGAAAAAGAAAAAGAAAAAGCTTCTGTCAAAACCCAAAATAGTTGAAATCTCCAACATTTAGTTTTGTGTGCAACTGCAAAAAACAAAGCCAGCTTCCTTGACAACCCTTTTGAACTCCTGATTCTCTGCCTCCTGTACTTGGTGCAGAAGATATGGCTTCGTGGGATTTCCTGGGAAATTTGCCTCTGGCATTAGTAGGTGCAAGGTTTCACATTGCACCTCGTTTGTCCTTTGTTTGCATTTTTGTCCTCCCCACCTTTTTGTCTTTTTCCTCTTATGGCTGTCAAAAAGCAGAGAAGGGACCTATGCCTGACTTGTCCTCACAGCCTCCATTCATGGTCAAAGAGAAGAATCATAGAATCTTTAGAGTTGGAAGGGACCTTTAAAGGTCATCTTGTCCAATTCCTCTGCAAAGAATGCCAACAGAAACATTCTCTACCCATGCCAGTTTGATACTGGGCAGTAGGTGGAGTAAAGCATGTTGTGGTGCCATGTCATGCATGAGGCAGAAACATGGTGCAGCTGGCAGGGCCAGCAGGGCAGCCTTTGAAGATCTGAGGCACCATGAATCTGGAGTCCTGATGATAACGAAAGCCCTCACTCAGCCTCCAAGCAGGGAGTTTAGGTTAACACAGGCATGTCCAACCCATGGGCCACATAGCTTGCAGTTGCAACCCACCCCCTGCCACCAGACCCTCATGGTGGTGGTTGTTCTCCACTGAGTGGCCTTGCCCAACCCCTCAGTGCCAACCAAACATCAGTGTGCTGTTAACACCATCTGGGCTGGAATAAGAGCACGAGGTTCAGTGCAGTGCAAGCTCAAGTGATGACAAATAAGTTTCTGGATTTTGGTACACTCGCTAAACACAATCCTGTGAACAGCAAAAAATATTCATCTGCACTTCCTGTTTTAATAAAGGAATTTGAGATTAGGTTTCAAGACTGTAAAAAAATATCTTTTTTTTTGTTTATTTGAGGGTCCATTTTCAGTTGACAGAATTACACTATTTGCAAATTCTCAAATGAAGTGTATAGAATTGCAATCCAAAATCTGACCATGTCTCTTTATCAGCCCTTTATAAACCCTTTCGTACTTCACTTCATTGCTTTTGGAGCCACCTACATTTATTTGGCCTAAGACAATTCCTCTTCCTTCACTCAGTGAGGCCCAGGCAAGCCAAAAGGTTGGACACCCATGGATTAATATTCACCAGAGGTACTGCCCTTCACTTCATCCTCCATTAGAAGGTCTTTATAGAGGATACTGGTGTCAACATCTGTGATATATTGAGGTGTCATGCTTTGAGGTGGGAAGCACCATTTACTAGAAGTAGCCTGGAAGGAAAACAGCAGTCTTACATTGAAGAGGACAACTGCCTTCTAACCTCAATCTCTATGCTGAGCTGATGAGCCAGCAGACAATGAAGCAAAGGAAGATATTTCTCTAATAGGTCAATTATTTCCAGGTTGTCTTTCCCAATATTTCTCAAAGCTTCTCTTGAAGCCTCAGTCACAGTGCAGCAGTCTGGTCCTGGAAACAGCTGAATCTCCATCTCTTGTCTATTTATAGTATGACATTAATTTTCCAAGGCAGTTTAATTTTTTTTAATTCTATAGGAACACAGTGCTTATATCCAGAAGAATCTCATAAGTGAGGAAAATTATTTTCCAAATATGTTATTTTAATTGCTCTATTTCTGTTTGCCTTAAAGTCATACCCACGCTTACTTGTGGAAGTATTGTTTTCCATTGTTTTCTGTGTTTCCTTAATTTCATTTTCTTGCTGAGAGTTGATTATGTGCTTCTGCAGGGAAGGTATTTTAGAAATATGTTCTTTGATGACAGGAAAAAATTACGTTGTTTGCTTGCCTTACCACAAATAGTGGATAAAAAGCTTACAGTCTTTGTTTGAATAGAGTCCTGATGACATCAGTAACTGATGTGCTAAAACGTAAAATTGAAAGTCCTATATTTTATAAGTCTATCTAATCTGAGCACACTACAATGTACTGAAAGAAATCCAGTGTTGAGATAGAAACTTGATGCTGAAGTCTTAAATCTGCATGATTGGTTTCAAGCTAAGCCTAGTTCATTCAGGAACTATTCGTTACTTGAAGAGATACACAGGAACAACTCTTTTGATTTGTACCCAAGTGTGTCAATATGCAGTCCATCATTTAAGGTCCCAAAATAAAATATTCTATTTTGATCTGGATAAGCAGTTTTTGATGCTTTTAAAAAAGAGAACAGTTATTTAAATCTTCATAAAGTATTTCTCCGTCTTCCCAGAAAGAGGCACTTTCTGATTTGGGGCAAGGAATTTAGACTAAAACATTAATAGGTGGTCACTATTAGTTTGTTATCCATGAAAAGGACATGTAATGTGAATTCCTGGGGGCAGATTTGCATGCATAGCTGCAGCTGTGTATTAGACCTATGGCTTGAACTCACTCATTTCAATAAAATCATACCCTTAAAAAATCAGGCTCTGGGTACTTTGAGCAGCTTGTGGAAATGGCTGTTGAGTGCCACTGAGACATACCCTTTCTGTATGACTGACCCACTGCATCAGCCAAGAACCTGAGCTCCTAGACCATCAACAGATGCTTGTTAACAGGAATTCCTTTATGAAATGCCCTGTAAAACAAATTTAACTAATGTGTTCAAGGTTTTAAAAATCTGCTTTAATGGCATGAACACTTGTAGTTGTTTTAAAAATATTTCCCTTTCAAAGTAATTTACTAAAATATATGCAGACTGATAGAAGTCCTGTCCAAACAGACATTCACACTGAGATGACTAACACCTGAAGCAAAAGTTTTCCATAGAGAAATGATGACCTTATAAATGAATTTCAGTGACGCAAATGGTATCACTATGCTCCTGCTAGGACTGAGTTGCATCATTTTCTCAGCAAGGTCTAGTCTAATTTATTTTCTGCCTTCCTGCCTGCCTGTACCTCAGATCTGTGTTATATTGGCTTATGTAGTTTTGTGGCATATCGTCGTTCATAATCAAAAAAGGTGGAAGTGCCAAGATTGAAATCACTTGATCAAATACAGATTTACCTTCTGAATTTAGCTCTATGCAGCAGCAGAGAAAGAGAAGTCATGCACTTCCCAGACAGAAGCTTGTGTACAGCCTGTGAGTGCCTGTCAGGATCAGAGAAGGAAAACATAAGAGCGCTTTAATTCTCTACAACAATGATTGAAAAGTTAGGGAACATATTGTATGACTAAACTGAGACCACTTAAAAGTGGAAATAATCTTCAGGTGTAGTTCTAACCTTAGCTCTCTTCTAAAAACCAGGCTTTCAGTCCTCCTCTCTTGTATCTTTTTATCTGTTTTACAAAATCTGCTAGGAGCATCTCTATGATCTTTAGAAGTAAAGCAGAGGATACAAAGACTGCCAGTACAGGAATTAGACTGGTTTTCCATCTAGAGGAATTATGAATCTTCTGAAGGCAAGTATGAAAAGCTTGTTGCTCAAAATCAGTGGCAGAGCAGAAAGTGTGCCCATTCCTGGATGACTGCAGCACCACGAAATAACTCAAGACGATCCTTCCCCAAAGAATTTGCTTTCCTTAAACCCAGTAAACACCATCACTAAAATGGCCCAGATAGCAAAGAATGCATTGTAAACTGCATTCCCAGAATTGCTATTATAACCTAAGCTGAAGAAAGAAAGAAAGATTTCTGAATGATTTACTGGGCTTTGCTGTTTTCTTGAGTGATAGAAGACATACCAGGTATGTGCTGACTAGCAACAGATGACAAAAGCAGCTAGGTAGAGCCTTCTGTAAGAAAGTAACTGAGGCAAAGTGCATAATATCATCAGTTTTCTTTTCTTCAAAAGACCTGGAATCACCAGCTGTCTTATTTCCTATTGTATTGCAGAACATCACACTATTCTTTTTAAAAGAAGAAAAAGAAAAAAAATCAATGAAACAGTGAACGGATGCCACCTTAGTTTTGTGAGCATTCAGCATTTTCTTTGCGAGCCATGTTGGTCAGCTGTAATTTACCACCAAGTCACCCAACTTGCACTGTGCTTGTTTTCCAGCTGAATCCAGGTGTGAATTCTTCTAGCATGAATACTGACAGATGAGTGTAACAAACGTCCTTGCTGAGAACACTTGCACCTGCCACCATGTTACTTGTCACTGGGATTTCATTTTCTGAAAACGCTCAGGAAAACGGACAGTGAATTTCCACTGCAGGCAAACATAAAGAAGCAGGCATGAATTCAGAGAAACTTCACTTCCCATTGTGAATGAGAATGTTCCCCAAATGTTCACATCTCCAGTGAACATTTCAGCCCCAGCACATGGTGTCTTCAGGGTCTTGAATTTCATAGGTAGGGCAGACACTGCAAAGTGTGGCAAAAATAGAACATATTTTAACACCCAGCTGACCACAGACCCAAACCAAATGGATACCTTGCTTGAGTTATTTGAAATGTGAACAAAACAGCTATCCTTGATATTCACTGTGGGCCCACTATTTGAAAGGTCTTTACTGAGAATTTCAGAGGTAAGGCCAAGATTGAGTTTATAATGGAAAACAAGTTTCGACCTTAGCTATGCAGCGCCAGTAGCCTCTCCATAATACAACTGTCAGTTCAATTTTTGTCAGAGATATAAACATGGAATTGAAATAAGTGTTAGACTAGGATTCGGATGAAAGTTTTAATCAGATGAGCACCTGCACTCCAAGTCTTATTAAATTGCTGAGACTGAAATTGTGTGTGAAACATTGCCATCCAGTGGCTTCTTGTAAAAATTCCAGTCTTTGTGGAAGAGAAAAATGTTCAGGATTATAGCATTCCTGCTTTTCTGTTTTATGAAACCACAGTGGTGTCTGCATTAGATCCACACTTACAGCCACAAAGCTCAAATACCAACGGTCTTCACTTTCTTTTTCTTTACTTTCTAATATCGTTGACATTATAGTATTGGCATTTAGGTCTCAGAAAAAAAGAATTTTCTCTTGTGAAACTGTGAAGTATGACTCAGGAGAGGAGTCTGAAGCTGAGGGGTGAAAGTCCAAAGGAGTCAAGTGACAAGCCAAAGGCATGCAGCTCGTTCCCCTTTATCCCTTCCTCCTAGCCTAGTGTCTGGGGTCCCCTGGAGCTGCCTCCTTCCCCAGAGCTCCATGACTGTTGGCTTTTTTTCCCTCTGATGGGGGACTGAGAACTCTGAAAGTTCTAAACACTTCTCCTGGTAACTAATTATTTTGCATTACCACAGGACATTTAGAGCACAGGCAGACATAGCAAGTTCCTTCTGCCACCTTGTCACTCACTGAGCTGGAGGGACCGCATTTGATTTTCATTTCCAATAAATCCTCTGTCCTTCTGCAGACCTACAGTGGGATTTTCAGATGGCCAGGGGGAGTTAGAGTCACAGCAGTAAAGATTCAACTGAGGGCTTAATTTCCTTGGAAAACACTAACAGGTTTTAATAAAAGCATCAGCAGCAGTAGTCATCCTTGCAATGGAGGTGTTAATCCATAGGAAATAAGATTGAGAACAGCTGTATTAGTTATTACTGTGACTTAGGTCCTTTGAGTCACAGCCCACGCTGGGTGGAAATTAAGGAGCCCTGCTTCTCTCCCAGTTCCTTAAGCTTCCTAGTTCTACTTTTTTCTCACCAAGTTCACCAGGTTGTGTTCTCTCATCTTACACAAACAGTACCAAGCTGCTGCATTTGGAATCCCATGACAATAAAATCTTTATTCCCATTAAGAGAAACTGTTGCCCAAAGCTGCAATCATTATCTCACCAAGCTGCAAAGAAGTCCGCATAGTGTAAGACTGAAGTTTGTTCCGTAGGTCTGGAGAGGAGTTCCAGCATTTGGACTGGTTGGTACACATCCTAAAGGATGGAAGACCTTTGAGGATAAATATTTGCTCTTTCTGTGGTGTCTAGTTGGATTATAAATGACAGCTATGGTAAAGGTCACACTTACTACTAAAGAATAAAGGGTTAGCACAAAAATGAATTTTATTTTATGAAAAATAAAAGTAACTATTAGATTGCTACAGCCAGGAAAATAAAATAAAGATGTTAAAAGTTTTGAAACAGTTTTGTACTCTTTTAAGCTTCTCCTTCTGGAGATCTGCCCTAGCTAATCAGAAGCAATATGATAGTCTTATTAAATGTTATCTTTGTGGAATCAATCAAAAGAATGCTACATAACTCATATCTCTGGAACTGATTCCAAATTATTACTCTGTCTAATAAGTATGCCTTATAGATTATTATAGATACCTATCTATAGATTTAGATATATAGAGGCAGATATAGATATATATATACACATATAGATACCTATATATATATACCTATATATACCTATGTATCTGAAGAGTCAAATTCACCAAACAGTAACCCATCCACTAAATTCTACCCAAAAGAAGAGGAATCTCACTGTAAATCTCCAGAACATCAAAGGATTATACTACTTAAACAAATCATCAGAACCTTTCTAGGCTCTCTGCTTTCTTTGCTTTGCTAATTAACTTTTCTGTAACTCATTGTATTACCGTGCTGCAACAGGGAGCTGGCACGCTAATCCATCTGCAAGGTGACCCCTGTTGTGCGCTGTGCTGATTGGGATATTGATATGCTGTTGTGGGCTACAAGACATATCTGTTTCTGTCCCTTGTCTGTCATTTGTAGATACAAAGGGAAGAATGGCTCAGAGTCTAACAAGAGAAGTTGATCCTACCATATCTCAAGACTAATGCAGGGAACAATAAGACTGGGATAACCATCCTCAGTTAGACATTATGGTGATTGGCTTCGTTACCGTGTCTATGATTGATCTGTGCTTTGAGAGACTAACTCAAATCAAGCCACTAAACAGATATAGCCTTTGTGATTGTTAATTTTAAGGCAGGATTCAGTGCTTTTTAGCTCCTGGGCTTATCTCTGCTCTCTCTGCATTTGAATCTATATAATCAGAGTCCCTTTGGGAGCTCCGACTTACTGCAGTCAAACTCTCCGCAGTTATGGAGGCCAATAGAAACGATCAACACTTCTCCTTAAGTCCCCTAGACATATTGTTGATTATCACTATAAATATTTTTCAGCAGGATTTACTCTGCTCTTAAAAAAAGGCAGGTGTTGAAGTTATTAGAAGTACGTTAAAAGTTTGCCAGTTAATACCAGCCTAGTGGTCTGTTTACCAATGATAACGTGAAAAAATAAGAAAAAAAAAAGTTCTCTGGGAATTAGGATTTGTCAGTTATTTCAGAAAGTTTGGGATCATTTTGGGGAAAACCAATTTTTAGAAGAGGAAGCTGCGTTAAAGTACCATTTCAGTAATCAGACTCTCTAAATCCAAAATGTAGGAAACCTTTCTTGCATGAAATAGTGTGTTTCAGTTTCTAGAGATATCTTTTAAAGAGTCAGTCAAGTTTATAGAGTTTGGTTGCGCTGGGATCCCCGGGTGACAGTAGAAGTGTGGACAAGTGCCTTTAAACAGTTAGTTTTCACCTGCAGAGTAAGCTGGTGAAGCACTATTTCCAGCACACCATACAGAACAGGAACCTAAACCTCCTCCTTGCTCATACAACACACTGCATGCTCTCATGCCTGCCAGAGAAATGGGAGTAATAACAGATCTGACATCCTGTTTGTCATTACATACAAATCATTCCCATATATATTATGACCCCATCAAATGTTACTGCATATTTTTCTGTCCCCAGCTCAAAAAAAAAAAAAAAAAAAAAAGTTTTTGAGTTTTCCTGCTGATTTTGCTACAGCAGTCTTCTGAGCAGCCCAAATTTTGTAACCAAATGGAGAACGGAGTTAAAAGGCAAAGAGATGTAAATTAACTGCCTGGAAAGTTCCTAAGTGAGTTTTTGAGTGCAGATTTCCAAGAATGTGCTCTTTTAGAGAAAGAAGCAATTTTTTGCTGAGAGCAGCGAGTGTTGCTGATTTACTGAAGTTTATATTGGCTAGCTGTCTGGTTACAGTCCCAGGCACAGAATTATTTGCCTTCCAAGCCGCCAGCATTAAGTCCTTCAGCTCATCTCTATTTACTTCAGACACAGCCCAGGAGGTAGGAAAATTGATGCAGGCTTTCAAAAAGGGGTCAGGCCATAGACACACTGAGGATACAATGGTTGCACTCACAATGGTCTCAATTTTCACAAGTCTGTTCCAGATCTTGTAAGCCCATGTCCCTGTCCTGTGAAAGCAGACACAGAGTACTGCTGTGCCTTGGAGAGGAGCGGGGTGTCATGTAAGCAGCTTTGTGTAAGATGGTTCAAAAAGCATTTACAATCACCAAGGATATTAAAACATGAAGGTATTCCTGCACACAGCAGCCTGTGTCAGCATGAGGACCTGATAACACCATGCATCGATGCAGCTTGAAGAGGATTTTATTGCAGAGGTAACCCTGCAGTTCTTCCTGGCATTCCTGCTGTTGGAAGGGACCTGATGGCATTCAGAGCAACCTCCTGTTATGAAAAGAAATGCATTTTCATAGCCTACCCTGAAAAATGTTGGAACAAGATACAACATCCCCCAACAGCCTGTTCCAGAACATTAAAATATTTATTTTCCTAAATATTTAGCCAAAATAATGTTTGCTAAGACTTCAGCTGCTATTTTGCTGGACCTGTGCTGTTGAACAGAGAGAATGATGGGTCACTGTCCTCTTATAATAATCTTCTAAATTTTACAGGGTTGAAAGGCTATCAGCATTACCTCTCCCCAGTCACGGTTATCTCTTTTCTGGAGATGACAAATCCTCCCCTCTTTCATTTCTCACAGATAATGTTTTTTAACACCTTTCACTATTTTCACTGCTCATTTTTGGAATGTCTTCCTTTCAAAGTGTGGCATCCTGACCTCTCCAAATGCTGTCACACCGGCACCACAAAGAGTAAATTCTTCTAAGTTCCATGACACTCTTGTTAATGCATCCCAGAGGGAGATTGATTTGCAGTGCAACAGTATGTTACATGCTGATTTTTTTTCAGTTTGTGATCCCCACTCCCCATTCTGCAATTCTGCTATCTTGCCAGGCACTGACCATTTTGTGCTTGATTTCATACTATTATCATCCTATAGATTTCTTTCTACTAATCATCTTGTTCACCTTACATCCTCAGTTTCTTCAGCCAGACTGGCTCTCTAGCTGGTACAAAGCCACTAATTGCAGTTGCAGCTACGGTTAGTCTCTACTTAGTAGAGACTGTGCTGGTAAGCAAGTGTTCCAGCACAGCTGCACCAGTACTGGAGAGGAGCTTTCCCCAACTAAGGTTCTTGGATTCCTGGAGGCTTAAGTCCCCACAGAAACATAGCAGTAATATCAGAGATGCAAAACACTTTATCCAGTATATTAGTTTCCTTTTGTTATACCTCTAACAGAGAAAAAATATATATCTTCTGATTGCTCAAGTGCTTTGATCTTTCAGGTATTAGCATCAGCCTGCTAACAAAGGGCTGGGTCCCATGCACACTCAGTAGGTCACAGCTGAACCAATCCCTTTCAACTGGCAGCCTTCTGAAAGCAGTTCACACACTAATGTATGGTAATGTCATAATCCAGGAATGTCTTTGTAACCTACTGCACCTGTCAGCTCTTGAAAGCAATCTGTTGAACTCATGTGGTAGAATGGGATGCTTTTAAAATACAACTGTTGTTAAGAAGTGTAGTTACCAAATTATAGTTAATGTACAATGCCTTTTAAAAGGGTTTAAAACAGCAGATGCGTACATTTAAAATAATACCTATGCCTACATTCAGCTGATCTTTGGACTTTAGGAGAATGGAACTTCCATCAAAGAGCAATAGCAGAGAAAATACATTCTTAGACTTGGTGAAGAGAGAGGCAATAATTAATATTAAAATAATAGATTGGAAACAGCAGTGCTGCTTAATAAGATGCTTGCATATACGTCATGCCATGGTGGATGCCATGAATATCCACAGGGTCTAAGAGAATGTTCTCTTTCTTGACTCCACAGAAGCAATGGCACCTTGGTCTTTATCACATTTGAACTGTGCTCACTCAAGACTAAAGAGAAGTCTTTCTCCTTTTCTTCCTCATCTTATCTTCTTTATATGGTCTGTAATAATGGATACTTTCCATCGTGTTCTGTATGTGAGTATCCAAAAAATATGTGCTCAACCAAGTGAGTAAAGCATTTTGTGAAGATAATTTATGAATAAAAATTATGCATACATTTCCTTTCATTTGTAAAACATGCCACAATTTAGTCTTTTGACTGTGTGTTCTACACTGACCTGGGGTTCTATAACTGAAAATCCATCCAGAATGGCATTTTACTTTATCACAGAGAACATCCTTGGTTTAAGCAGAGGGATTCCTAACACTGTCTCTATTCCTCTACTTCCTTTTACTCACTGTCCAGTATAGACAGTATCTGGTTTACTTTTCATTTTATATAGCATGTTATGGAGCCTGATTCTTGTTTGGGTTGTAGACTGAACAGTCTACAGCTGACAGCAACAGAAATACTACTGAAGGTAAAGGAGAATACCTACTTTTAGACCAGACAGAAGTTTGATACACTCCATGAAATGGGGGCTCAGACTCTTTTTGATATGCATGCTCTGCACACATACCGTCACTGCTTCTAGTTAGAATATGTAATGAGAATGGTACAAATTTTGTTTTATGGATCAATTGTTATTAAAAATAATTACACAGCATTAGGCAGCAGCCTTTTTCAAAAATGTCATTATCACAACTGCTGGATTCATCTAAAAAGGAATGCCATTTACATTATCGGGGAATAGTATGCAAGCTTTGATTTTTATTTTATTTTTTTAATTTTTTCAATATACAGAAACAAATGGATTAAAATGCAGTGGCTTGTTGCAAAACTTTCTTAGACAGTTTTTTGATGACATATAATTAACACCACCAGTGGGTGGGAACAGCCTGGTCAGTGGTCAGCTCTGGCTGGCAGTGCCCGTATGGGCAATACTCTGGGATCTCCAACACTGGCAGATGCTTTCAAAAAAACCAAAACATTATGTGAGTTCAAATACACCAAAGAGCTCCCCTACGTGTGGGGAATCTCAGTCTCCAGTCTCCCATCACTTTGTGGGAGATTTGAACCCAAAAGTGAGGCATCAGCTAGCTGTGTGCTGGCTCTCAGCCATTGCTTTTCAAACTCCGGTATAGCAGCTTAAACTACTCCTTTTGTTTATTTAAAACCATGCAAAAAGATGTACCCAGTCCATGAACCATGTAAGCTATAACATAACTGAACTAAACTGCAGGAGCTGCCATGTCAGATTTGCAAGAGAGGTGGCCACAAGCAACACTTCTGGAAGAGCTACAGCAGCTATGTCTTCCACAGCGCTAATATTTCCCTATTGTACTTATTGTACTTACATGCTGGTGAGGTACAGTTTTGGTGAGGGGAGGCAAAAGCTATAGGATGGATATAACATGAGCAAGTTTAGAAGTGAGCTAAATCACAAAATGCTTTATCTGTAGGGCATTAGCTGTACTATGAAACACCTTTTTTTCTATGAACCCATGTAGACTCAAACTACGTATGTGCAAGATGTAAAGCCATGTCTGAACATAGTGGGATATCAGATGTACCTAAATAAATATTTGAGACCATGACTGTGCAAAGTAAGTCTATTTGTTGCTGCATATGTGATGAGACATACATTAAATATGAGGATATTGATAGGTATGTACTGTGTGTTAATTTCAAGCAGTAATAGTCTAGTGAAGACACTATTGCTCTCTGCAAGTGGAATAAAATTTGGTTTGGTTTGTTTTCACATTCTTTTCTATCTATGATTTGCCTTTCTTGCCCTGGCAAAAGATCACCTGTGGATTATTCTTATTTTGTCTCATAATGAAATATACTTCATCTCGCCTGAGGAGAGAAATGTACACAATGTGTTCTAGAAGCAAACTGCAGACTGAACTGAAATGGAGAGTCCAGATGAAGGTACTGGGAGGTGAGGAAAAGGGGAGGCAGAAAAAAAAAAAAAAAAAACAGTCCCAGAAATTAAGTCGTTTCTGATCATGGAAAAAAGTACACATGTTTTGGAGGAGTGTACTGAATAATAAATGTAGTGGACTAGGACTGAAATAAGGCCAGAGGGATTGTCAGTAGAATAATCCTTCCAGATGAAAAATAAGCAAAAAAAATCTAATTCTAAAATTGCAAGCCAAAACTTACTCTTCAAATACAAAAACAAAACAAAAAACACATTCATGTCATGGGGAGTTCTAACAGTAGAAAATGGCTACAAAATAAAAAAGAACTAAAACAGGAAATTGAAGAAAATGCATAAATAAAGCAAAGTTGTTCATGTTCCCCTAGGCATACCAGGGGAATATCAAAAGAACATCTTGTGTGTCTCCCTTAAGTTGGTTCTATTTACTGAAACTGAATCCTCAATGGAAGTAGACTAAGCTGAAATTTTCTCTTCCTTGATATAATTGTACATATTTTTTCAGACAGCTTAGTAACATCTCCTCTTTCTCCAGCAGCTGAGCTACATCTATGCATATTTCTAAAGAAATGTTCATAGAATCATAGAATTACCAAGACTGGAAAAGATCTCCTAGATCATCTAGTCCAACTGTCCACCTACCACCAATATTGTACAACTAAACTATGTCATTTAAACTCAGTACGACATCAAAACATTTCTTGAACACCTCCAGAGGCAGTGACTCCATCACCTCCCTGGACAGCTCATTCCAGTGCCTAACCACACCGAATCTTTTCTGGAGCTACTTGAGGCCATTCCCTCTGGTCTTATCAGTAGTTACATGGGAGAAGATGGTAATTCCCACCTTGCCACAACCTCTTTTCAGATTGTTGTAGAGAGCTATAAGCTCTTCACTGAGCCTTCTCTTTTCCAGAGTGAACAACCTCAGTTTTCTCAGCCACTCCCCATGTCTTATGGGGAGTACTCCATCAGTTGTGCTCCATCAGTTTTGACCTTCTCTGGACATGCTCCAGGGCTTCAATGTCTTTCTTGTAAAGAAAGGCCCAAAACTGAACACAGTACTCGAGGTGCAGCCTCACCAGAACTGAATACATGGATATGATCACTTTGTTGCTCCTGTTGACTGCACTATTTCTAACACAAGCTAGGATGCTATTGACCTCCTTGGCCACCTGGGCACACTGCCCTCTGAAGAGACCTCTGAAGGGCCCTCCTACCTCCAGGCAGATTGACACTTCCTCCAAACTTGGTTTCATCTGCAAACTTGCTGAGGTACACTCAATCCCATCATCCAGTTCAAGTTATTTTAAGCTAGAAGGATGAAGATTTCAAGTTGGTATCACAGACAGAAGCAATCTCCATCACAAGCCTGTGGCTTCTGATTTCTGCCCAGAATCCTTTGCTGCACAATCCAGCAGGAGCTTGACATGCTGCTTACAGTACATTGTGTCAACTCTTCTGTCCTACCATAGCAGTACCTGCAGCCTCGGGTCCTCTTTGTGTTAGGTATTGTTAGGCATATGGAAATCAGATGGTCAGCTGTTTACCTCATAAGATATTAATACACAAAATGAAGCAGGGGAGTGCAAAAAAATATTGAGGTGGTAATACACACTGAAATAAAAGATGGGCACAATACAGTGGATGCCCTCCCAGTATTGGGATTTGTAGCAAAGAGCTTATGGCAGGGTTGTTAAAGAAAATATGTTTGAACAAGGGCCTTCATGTGTCATCATCCTAACACATTCATTTCTATTACAGTGTGCTGATATACAGGAAAAAAAAAAAGTTTGAGTGCAGTGATTAAAACAGTCAAGCATGCATCTGCTTGTCTCATATACAGAATTAAACTGAAATAAAATGCAAGGCTCTGTTTTTTCTGTGTTTGTTTCTGTTAGGTCCCTAAAAAGCAGAACTTACCAAGTTCAGTCAGCATGTCCTTTAGATGTCTGATTGTACCTTTCTGCATTCAAGTGCTAAATCTGGAACCTGATCATTCTCAGTATATCTGTAGAAGTAGATATAAAATAGATAAAAATCAGCGTCCTCCTAGTAAACTTTGCACAAACACAGTGCGGATACTCCTTGACCCAAAAGAGCATAAGATGATCAGGGAGAAAGCATACAGACACGTAAGTGCGGATTTAGCTAATACCTTTTAAACCACAAAGCAGGGCTTTCAATTACCTACTCCCTGATAAGCTCAGTGTGCTTTTCACTGCTGTCCCTCCATTTTGCTCTTGTCCTCTATCCTTTTGTAGTCCTGATTAAAACTGACATCTTTGTTCCTCCAGATTCCCCTCTTCCCTCTGGAAATGTTTACCCAGTGGATTTTGAGGATTTGCTATATTTGTTTTGGATTTCTATGTGTCTTGGCAGACAAAATTGCTGGCACACTGTTGAACACGATCCAAATGAAAGCTGTTAGCAGAAATCTTGGTGATTTCCCATGTGTATGTACTGTGCAATGTTCATGCAACACATATTCAGCATGTCTGTCATGAACATCAACAATACCTGCAAATTTCTTTCTTAAGAGGCAGACACACAACAGTCCCTGATAAACCACTGTTTTTTTTCTTCCCGTTCCTGATGCAGGTCGGTGTGAGGACAGCAGGAGTAACACAGAACACTACTGACACCATGGGCTCCAATTCTGCTTTGCAGCCAGATAGACCCGTGGCTTCTCTGCTCAACGCTCTGTGGGTGCACTGCAGCACAGTACTCCCTCGTCACATCACAGAATGGCCAGGGTTGGAAGGGACCTCAAGGATCATGAAGCTCCAACCCCCCCATTTAACCACCAACCTCCCCATTTAATGCTAGATCAGGCTGCCCAGCGCCCCATCCAGTCTGGCCTTGAATACCTTCAGAAATGGGGCATCCACAACCTCTCTGGGCAGCCTGTTCCAGTACCTCACCACTCTCTCTGTAAAGAATTTCCCCCCAACATCCAACCTAAATCTTCCCTCCCTCAGCTTAAAACCATTTCCCCTCGTCCTGCAGTTATCTACCCTTTCAAAGAATTGATTCCCCTCCCCTCTGTAGGTTCCCTTTAGGTACTGAAATGCTGCAATGAGGTCACCCCGCAGCCTTCTTTTCTCCAGGCTGAACAAGCCCAGCTGCCTCAGCCTGTCTTCACAGGGGAGATGCTCCAGTCCCCTGACCATCTTCGTGGCCCTACTCTGGACCCTCTCTCCAACAGCTCCCTGTCTTTTTTGTACTGGGGCTCCACACTTGGACACAGTATTCGAGATTGGGCCTCACAAGAGCAGAGCAGAGGGGAACTATCACCTCCCTGTCCCTGCTGACCACCCTTCTTTTGATGGAGCCCAGGATACCATTTGCCTTCCGAGCCACAAGGGCACTGCTGGCTCATGTTAAGTTTTTCATCAATCAAGATGTCCCCAGGGGACACGAGCATTGTTTTTAGGGAATTCCAGCTGCCTCCTGCCCCTGCTTGCTACTCTGGCATGTGAACAGGCCTGCTCAGAGTGGGCTAGTTTGTCCTGGCTGCCTTGCCTTGGTACCCTCTGAGGGCAGCCTGGAACAAGGCCTGCATTCACTGCTGAGCTGTGTGGCAGGCCCTTCTCTCAGCTCACAGCCATACAGGCACTAATCAGACTTTGATTAACAAATGCTAACAGCATCCAGCTTCAGAAGCTTCATCCCACTCCCCTGCCTTGGTTACATTTGCAAGGCAGGTTTTTATTCCCTTTTCCTGAGGCGTGCTACCTACACCTCTTGCAGAAGACTGAATGCCGTCTACAGGAAGACCTTTTGATCAGGCTGATGGATGAGGCTCCCAAAGTTGACAGAATAAATCCACCGGCAATGCAAACATGGCTGAAAATATGCAGCGGGTTCAAAATTTACTGGTGGGGGCACAGCGAGTATGCAGCTTCCTCGGTGAAGCTGAGAGCTGAACACACGTTGTGAGAGGAGTTTCCAGACTGACCACAAGATGTCATCCCTACGCCAACACAAGTCCTGCTAAGGCTGTGCCAAAATGCTGGCTGGAAAGTGGCTTTTGTGCAAAGGCATGAAGTCCTCAGTTGGAGTAACTTTTCAGTTTAGCATTTGTCACAAATTTTTCTGTTTTTATGTTCCATGTTGAGTTCACTCTGAAAACAGTGTGCTGAGAGCCAGCAGGCTGCAGGCGCAGCTATCCAGGCTGCACTGTGCTCCTCAGAATGGTCACTGTGCTGTCCTTCACAGTGTGGCATGGCTTTCAGCCTCTAGTTGGGCAGATAGTAAAAAGACAGGAAGCAAACTGTGCATTCACCATATTAACATCTGGGTAAAATGCTAATCGTGTTGCTGTAGGGATCAGCTGTAAGGGATGAAAACCAATTTCCATTCCTATCCAGAATTCACTACTTAGACACGTAGGCTGACTCCCATAGCCTGGGAGATGAAAATTTCCATGTACACCCAGAGGCAGCAGGTGACAGGCAGGAGTAAGAATTCAAAACAAAGAAACACAACTGCTCTGTATGTAGAGTTATATCACAACCATCAAGTAAAAAATGACAGCGTGTGCTTAAAGTCAGCATCAAAGTAGGCCACCATCTGCTTAAACTTCCAGTTTTTCATAGTGAGGAGGTTAAAATTAACATTCCTTGTCTCAAGAACCGGACTCGTCTGTCTCAGTAGACTGGTACAAGAAGGTGTGGGAACCATGACTGTCAGTTCTGGATGTGGTCCAACAGAACTAAGGCCAAAATGTATGTCCACTAACTGTGTTCTGAGCCATTTTATGTATTCAAACCAAAATAAACAGCAGTTCAGTCTAATGTTTTTAGATGATTTCCCACAGCTATGAAAATGCAATCACATTATATTTAGCTCTAGTGCAAAATTAATTTGTTGTTACAAGACATTCACAGCATTGGCTTTCTTTAAAATAGTTATTTGCATTCAAGAATATAAAAGGGAAAATAGTTGATACTGACATAGTAAAATATGTCCAGCTGTTTTATAATTTGGGAGTCAAATATCTCTCACTACCAAGGAAAATGCAGAAACGTGGTTTCATTATCCCAAATTAATCGCAAATTTGAATATAACTTGACAATGTTCCAGCTGTAAAAGCCCAATAATAGCCACACATACAAAGATGTAAGAGTATCATGGTGAGATAAAAATGCATCACTTAGTTAACAGGAAGAAAGAAAAGGAAGTTATAAAATCTAAAATTCACCTTTGAAACAAAAGGGTTCAGTCTAACTCCTGCTATGTCAGTATTAAATTCCATATATGATCAACAATAAAGGATAATGAGATTCCTGCATTAATGCTTACCAAAATACTGGTAAAGAAGAGCCTTATGACTTTACATGGTCTGTGGAAATTTTGATTAAAGAAAAAAAATAATCTAGTTCCAAAATGTAAAGTCCCTATACATTTTTCTACTTCTCCAGGTGGTCATCAAGACCTCATAAAAAGAATCATTTTTAGCACTGGTATGATACAAACTCTGGCTTTGGAAATCCATATTCTGCAAAATATCAGAAACCAGGAATGTGTACTGGGCACTACAATTCTTTACCCACGCTCTTCTCACATTCCTTCCCAGTTTGACTCTGTACAACATATTTTGGCCTATGAAGAATGAAAATTCAGACATTATTTCCCAGCATACTTCAAGGATTGGCTAATAGTCATGGCAGGTTTTTCAAATATGTGTTTAGAGACTGGAAAGTCAACACAAGTTTAGAGTAAACCAGTGGCCAGAGGCCTTAGGAAAGTAAGCAGCTGCCTTCTGATACTTTCTGCTTGAACATGGGCACCAAGACAGCAGATTTGGTTGGATGCTATGGAAAGTGCTCATATACCGAGGTGGATAGGTCTGACAGGAAGCACTGATCTATAGAAACCAAATTTTAATCAGAGTTTCTAAATACTCAAAGTTGCAAGTCCCAGCAAACACAATACTGTAGTAGAGCCAAGACTTAAATCATCATACTGCTATAAAAGAGGTATGTAGCTATAGGAAAAAAAGCCAAACACTCATCTTGGGTGCATTACACAGGCATGATCTTAGCAGTGTAATTATACCAATCACGTAGACAAGTAAATACTTGGTTTGCAAAGATTTGCCTTTGTCTGTGTCTCTTCTTTTATATCACTCCTCACTGTAAAACACTATTCAAAAAATTCTTTATAGTTTCAAAGTATGTTGAATAGTAGGAGGTTGTGGTTTAGCTGCCAAGCAAATCAGAGAGATTAGTACTCTCTCTGGATAAGAACAAAGGAGTCTGTTCAATAGCAAGCTTGTGCAGAAAATTGAGAGTAGTTTTTTCACAGCTTCTGACCCTGGATCTTTAGAGTCACCATTCAGGGACCAGAGCAGATGCTCTGTTTTTGTTTTGTCCAAAAGCAAATTTGAAATGAAAGTACAAGTCCTAAATGCCACAGCGTGAATCTGGAGGGGGTGGGACAGGGGTTTGTATTTACCCCAGTATTACTGAGAATGGCATCTACTAATGCAACATTCTTAGACTTATTTCATAAATTAGTGGAACTGCGACATGGAGTTTGTATTTGGCTAGCTCATACTGTGCTGATATCTTATCATTGTCCTTTGATGACTGTTGCTACATGTCTCAGAACCTTTATTGTCATGTTGGATGAAGGTAGGATTTAAGAAGCCCTGAGAAGATGCTGCTAATGCTGTATAACCTGCATTTGCAGTTATGAATGTATAGAAACTGGATTTTTCCTGCTAACAAGGTAGAAAAGACTTTTTCCTAACAGTTGAAAATTCAGCAAAGAAATTCATAGACTGTGGTTTTCAAGTGTCCAGATCTTTTTGTGCTTTTACCTTTCTAAATGTGGCTCCCAGCAGCCCTGAGGTGAGATACTTCAAAGACAAGGAACAGAGGAGCTGAGCTTACAAGGAGCCACATGCTTGACTCCAGAACTTCATGCTCTCAGCCATCAGCCCCTTACTTAGTAAAACTGGCAGGTTCCCACACGTGCCTCCTCAGCAGACATCTCTTTTCAATTTTTTTCCTAAAACATCTTCCCACAAAACTCTTCATTTTTGATAAATCAGCACTTTCAGATGAAAAATTGTCCTACCTAAAAGTAAACAACCAGCTTTAGCTTTGAGAAATGTAGATTAGTTAATTGTATCAGCGAGTGCTTACTTTGAAGCTTAGATATAAACATATCCTTAATACCCAACCAAGCTCTGCTAAGAAGAAAGGATGATTTATAGAGCAATGCAGAGGCTGGCAGAGCCTGAGGGTTGAGATTAAACCCTGTCTTAATACTTGTTGATATTACTGCGTCCTGTGCCTCCCAGAAGGAATGACACAATACAGCAGAGAGGGACCAGCTTTTGTATATGTTATTTTCTGCTCTTATTCATTATGTCCAAGGTCAAGGTTTTCATACTCTGCTCATGTGTATGTTAATAACAAAGGATCAGTTACAGTCACACTAAAAATGTTTAGCAGTGTATCCAGAGTAATAAGCCAGAGCAATGTTTTGCGTTGTTTCTCAAAGAATGTCCCTCCATTTGGGTTCACTTCACAAATTACATTCTAAATACTTTATCATAATATTTTTCTCCCTAGAAATGAACTCTAATGTCCATAACCATCTTCTTCTGTTTCTAGTAAACTAAATTATTTATATATGTTTTCTTTGAACATTTTTCATGTCATAGAGAGTCATATAGGAAACAATGACAAGCTATTTGTTGCAGAAACAGACGAAATAGCACATAGAAGTTGATGGCAACTGGCCACCATGTGGATTATACTCTTACCATCATTAATTTAAGGTGGGAAATATGCATAAGAGCAAGTGAACATATGATTCAGTTCCTTCAGATTTTATGTACCTCTGCAAAGAGGGTAAAGTCGAAGCCACTGCAGACCAACGGCTCCGACACCAATGCTGACAGTCTGAGAAACTGAGCTGGCATCATTTTGTCTTCAGAAGTGTAGGTCAGGTCTATCTGATCCCATGACTGTGAACAGAGGGAACATCATGCTAAGACAGTAGTTGGAATAAAGATATATAAACTCTGAAATGTTTCTGTGAGCTGCTCTCATCTCCCAATAGTGAATTGTGCAACGAAGTTGACTGGCTGCATGCTGAAATGCTGTTGTTTTCCACTTGGACTTCTATAATGCAAATGTCTGTTCTACCAAGTGCATCCTGACTCTCCAATATTTTCAATTGTTTTTAATTTATAAAATGCAGTTAAAATGTAATTTGGTAGTATAATACGAGATTTTCATAATCAGAGGCAACATGGGTTATTCAATGAAATGAATGTTTCAGAGCCTACGAGTAACGTATCCAGATTTCCATATTGCAGTGAGCAGCTTCCATGACAGCTAAATAGGTGGAACATCCAGCATTTGTTCACAGGTAGGTGGTAGCAGAGAATCCAAGAAGTGCTATTTGAGTTGACACTAGATGGACAGCTGCGTCCTTCTGTGGCCCAGGACTGTCTGCACCAGCACACTGCTCTGGTGACTGAGGGTTCAGGCCATTCTTTAGACCCCTTGCCAGTGCTATCCCATAGCTCGCTACATGGCAAATTCATGAGCTACCAGCATCTCAAAACCCACATTCAGACATGAGTAGAGGATATGAACTGTGAGAAGTTTGGGAGCGTAAGCCAGTGTTAGTGAGAACAATTTCTCAGCTGAGCACTAGGCAAACTAAGAAAAGGACAGAAGGAGAAATTCGGTCTCAAAGCACCTCGTAGTTCAGCCTACCCAAAAAGCTTCACTAGCCTAAAGATCAGAGTAGTGATTTTGGTGACATTGTATCTTCAGGAAAATCTCAAGAGAATTTAATAAGCAACTCTGGCCTCAATCAACCTCAGGTTTATCAGAAAGTCATCTTCTTCCAGCCCTTGTAAGCTATGGCAAGCAAAACTGTGCTGCTTAGGCACATCATATGTCAAAACGTGATGCTATACATCATGTGTCAAGTCCCAGTGGGACTATGCACAGCGGTGTATCTTATTCTCATCGTACAGCAAAGCTACATCACTTGCTGCACCTGCTGCAGACGTAGAGAACAGCTTCCCCTGGAGCACACTTTGATTTCTGTTGCTATTTTTTCTGTATTTATTCAGAGCTTTTTCTGTCTTTATTCTCAGCTTCTTCTTTCTGTTATTCTGTCTTTCTAAAAGCTTGCATATCTCTCCTAACTACTGTCATCAAGTGTAACTACCAAACAATTAAACTATCCCTCTGCAACATTCCTGAAGCTATTAAAGCATGTAGAGATTCAAGAATGGAAAGAAAACCTGGTACAGAAAATGGGAAGACTGCTGGAATTAGTGTCATGTTTTGAAATTCTCCTTGGAGAAAACTCATTGTTGAGACCTTCTAATTCTTTAAGAACTCCTTCTTTTTGTATCTTTGCCCCTGCCAGTTAATACACTCAAGTTTAATTAGATCTCTATTAAACATTTTTACTTTCTTGCCCAAATCACATTAAAACTTAATTGGCTTCTTTCCTGCGTATTTTTATTTATCCTGTTTTTCTCTTCCCCCAGGCCAGCTGGGTTAAGCAATAGAACCCCACTCCCAAAACCTCACAAACAACCAATTCCTTTTTTGTGTCTTCATTTTTTCTTGTATTATGCACTTCTATCCTGTTGGCTTTTTATTTCTCTCTAGCTACTGTGTAATTTTTTCTGAGCACCAGGCTTAATTCTTGACATAAATGTAATAACTCCAGAGAGTTTGTACAAGTAGATGTGCGTGCTGAGGCTTTAATCTAGAAATAAGTACCAACTTTAGAACAAATCAGTTACACATATCAGCCTTTCACAGTGCTTCTTCCTAGTGTCAAGAGATAGTGGTGCCATATGCAATCAACAGAACACAGTTATCTCTCTGACATTCGCTGCAGGTGAATAAAAACCAGAAGGTACACACTGAGATCTCATTTTCTTCTCCTCATCATCGATGTCAGTGGTGAAGAACTGTTTATAATTAGAATCCTTAGAGCTTCTGAATGTAAGTAAGTGCTCATGGACTCCTTAGAGTTTTGGATGGCCATATTTTCTTGAAGGGGTTTGAAAAAGAGCTGGGGAATAGCCCTTCCTCCCCACATTTTGTTACTAGTATCACAATGGAGGGAATATATTTATTACTCGCTAGTAAAACTCTATGTGTAAGTATTGTTTTCCACAGCCACACAGGTGAATACTAAAATCCAATATTCACTGAATACTGAATGAACAGAAACAAAAGCTGATTTTGTTTCTCTCACTTTCTGCAGTAACGTAGGTAGATGCAGTTTCTTGGTGATCTCTGTAGGATCTGTGAAGCAGTATTGCATTGTAGCCTTTATCTCCCTTGACCTTGTATTGAAATTAGGCCTGGACAAGCAGTGGCAACTGCAGCACCTCAGATCTTCCAGGAACTTTCAGTCTTTCCCATGCCTACTCCAAATGCTTCCTCCTGTAAGATGTACTCCTCCTGTGAAGTTTTCATAAATTATAGAATCAAAGAATCATAGAATCACCAAGTTTGGAAAAAATCTCTAGGATCATCTAGTCCAACCATCCACCTAATACCAATATTTTCCCACTAAGCCATGTCCCTTAGTACAACATCAAAACATTTACTGAACACCTCTGGGGATGGTGACTCCACCTCTTCCCTGGGCAGCACATTCTAACACCTCACCACTTTTTCAGAGAATAAATTGTTCCTAATATCCAGCCTGAATCTCTCCTAGAGCAACTTGAGGCCTTTCCTTCTCATCCTGTTGCTTGTTATGCAGGAGAAGAGGCCAATTCCCACCTCTCCACAATCTCATTTCAGGTTGCTGTAGAGAGTTGTAAGGTCTCCCCTGAGCCTCCTCTTCTCTAGACTCAACCATCCCAGTTTCCTCAGCTGCTCCTCATAAGTCTTGTGCTCCAGACCCCTCACCAGCTTCACTGACCATCTCTGGACACACTCCAGGGCCTCAGCGTCTTTCTTGTAGTGAGGGCCCCAAAACTGAACACAGTATTCAAGGTGCAGCCTCACCAGGGTGAGTGCAGGAGGATGATCACCTTCCTGGTCCTGCTGACTACACAGAAAACAATGCTGTTTGCAAAAGAGCAAAATGTTCTTTCAAATAATAAAAAAAAAAAAAAAGCAAATAATTGGCATATAAAAGGTAAACTATTTTAATGCGTTTGAAAAGAGAAAAAAAAACTGTCCCTATGTTCTCTAGATGCATGACAGATAATCTTTTTGTAATATAAATACTTCCAAGATATTTTAAAATCCTCCTTTTCGTGTTATCTTCTACTACAGACTTGTTCTCTATAATGTTTTATCTGCACTTAGGAAGCAAGGAATAGATAGTCACATAATGAAACTTAGTCCTATCAAATTTCTAGTTGCCTTCTGTATTTTTATTGTGATAATTTGCAAAGATGACAAGATGCATACATCTTACTGAGAACAGTGTAATTCAGTGACTCTTCAGCTGCTACTGTTAGGCATTTGCTGTACAAATTACGCTATCACTTTCATAGAGCAATCAGTCCAACAAGCCAGAGTTGGTATATCCTTTTGACATGGTCTTTGATGAATAGACTCTCATTCTTCATTTCCAATCTATTATTAATAACATTGTCTGTGATCATCTAGACACAAAGAATTAAGACGATAACTCAGTAAGTGAATACCAGAGCCTTATCTTGCCCAATGGAATAACAGTCATTAAGTTTCTGCCAAAGCACCACTGTTTCAGTCATAATGATGATCATTCAGGCTTGGAAAGTGTTTATGCATTGTGCATTAAGTTAAAAATATTCTCTTTTCTTGGGAGTTGTCTTGTGAGATACCAAACCTATCAGTTAATTTACCTAATGAAACACATTTTAATATAAAGTAATCATCATTCCCAGTGCAAAAATCTCTTTAGTAATCTATAGTATCTATTTAGAATCAAGGATATAAACTAAAGCTTTTGTCTATCACCATCTACCTGCAGACAAACTTGAAAGACAAAAATATGGGTCAGGGTAGAAAATATGTCTGTGTTGCCAAAATTATACATATATATATATATATATAAAACCAAAAAACAAACAAACAAACAAAAAAAAAACAGGAACAAACTTCATGAGATGAGAAGGGAGATATGAAATAAGCTAGAGTAACAGTTTTTTGTTAACTAAGTTTACTTTTGTGGGCAATCTGAAATAACACTGTGGTGTCCTAGCAGTGCAATTTTGTGTCTGTTTCCACACAAGTAGGGAGCGTTCACAGTGTGCTCATTAAGTATTGCAGTTAGGAGATGAGAAATATGCCATCATAATTTAGGCATCACAGTTATGTGCATATGGAGAGAGAAGACGAACACAGGCAAAAGAGCCTGCTGCATCGCTGCTGCCCCGACCAATAAATTTAGAACAATATGCATGGCACGTCTGCCTGTTTTTTGAATGCCCTAACATCGTCACCCATCCCTATCCTTTCTTTGTACCACATCCAAGTATTTAGGATTAGTCATAAAACTGCCATTGTCAGTGCAAAACTTCTTGCTGTTTTCTCATTCAGGAAGTGACCTGGCACAGAATGAGAGTGCACTGCAGTATGACCACCTGTTGGCCGTATCATCTGAACACATAAAGAAAATGTTGTGGTTTATGGGCTGCAGAAACTGCAGTCACAGCCTTCCAAATTCATATCGTCTTCCAGTGAATTCTGTGCATAATCTCATCTCTATAAACGTAGCTTTCACTACGTTATCTTTTCAAAAATTATGCATTCTCTTTATTTCACTCACCAAAATCTCAAATGCAGACCTGTTTCTCCCAAAAGGAAGTTTCAATGTAGAACTAGCACAAGGCAACACCAAGTTCTGAATGCATCCTGAAACAAAAAGGTATTTGAATCGGAGATACATACCTATCCAAAACAACCTTCTCCCAGATATCTCAGCTGAAGTTCTGTATCTGGTCAGCAGAATTCTAACATTTTTCTTTCCTTTGTTTAACAAAATGCCTTCAGGAAATATACACTCTAATGTACTCTTCATTATTTAACAGTTTTTAATTCATTATAATTAATTAACTAGCCTTATAAAGTATTAATTATTATTATCGTTATTACCACTAGGATTATTATTGACATCAATTATTAGAAGTAAATTTTAAGAGCATTATGATCTGCATTTAGAAAGCAGAATAGCTTTACAAGAAGGTGGAAAGTTAAGATTTTATCTACTTTAGCTCCTTTTCCCTTTGATTTTCAATTTTGTTTATCTAATCAATCTCAACATTTTCCCCAGCTTCTAAGTATTATCTTCACTCTTCATTCCTTCTGTTTCTTTATCCGGGCCATATTAGCATGCACCTAATCTAGGAATGCACTAGCAGTCAGGTTCTCTCATCAACACATATTGCTCTTGACAGTGCTTAGCTATAAATAGTCTAGCTCAGCTTTTAATCATATGATGTAGAGTTATGAATGACTTTCCATTCCTAATGCAGAGTTTCAATCATGTTTGTCTTTTAAACATGGATGAAATTTCCGATATTCTTCCATGGCTCAGAAGCTAGATTTATTTAAAATCTGAAGACATATTACTGGTAGAATTGATTCGGAAAATAAAAAGGCATTGGCCAAAGTTAGTAGGATCTATAGATGTAAAATTAACACATACAGTGGAAATGTCAGGTAAATAATTTGCTGAATAAGACAGGACTTCCTAATGGGAAGAAACAAGACGTAGAAATACTGAAGTTCATATTAAATATTTTAGAATGTTGACATGTTGACATATGCAATATATTGCTCACCTGATGGTGTGTTTCTCAAAGGTTATAGAAAGGTTCCAAGAACTTGCAGGTGTGCAGAATTACATGCAGAAGCATTAAAAATGCCAAGCTACTAAGCTAAATTATACCAGTAAATGAATTAGAGAATTCTTCATTCTGTGGCAAACGTACACACATCCATCTGTATGTGTGTATCTATGTATATACACATGTATTTATGTACTTACACACTTAACATATGTACAGCTATTTCTCATTGTGCTGTACTGTTTGGTTGTTGATGTTTTGCTGTTGCTTTTTTTAAACCCGACGTAACCTGTCTGAAATCATTCTGAAAAATTGAAATTTCAGACTTTCTAATCCAATAAGTCCATTACAAAATATCTATTACTTTTCTGTTGTTTGCTTGTTTGTTTTTGTTTGTTCTCTGCTTAAACGTGAGGGTTTGTAGGATTAGAATTTGGGCAGGATTAGATAATTTACAAAATACTATTGGTATTTAGCATTGATACACTTCCAAAAAGCATGGCATTTGTGTCATTTAAAACACGATGGTTCTAAAAATACTTTTAGCATTTCCCTTTTTACTTTTCTTAAGCTACATTACAAAAGGTTGTGCTCCCTTCATCCATTTAACTAGAAAACCTGTACCATTTCTCTAAATATGAGCAGGAAAAAACAAACAAACAAAAAAAAAACACTTGCCATTTTCCTGTTATTTTTCTTGTCATAGTTTCTGAAGTGCTATAATTGAAATTATATCCACGTATCAATTCACAAATGCTAATACAGTAGAGTTAAGTTGCCCAAAAATATTCTCCCTCTCTGTTTCCAGGCGATACTCCTTGAACTCTCTGTTAATATTAAGTAGAAGAAGGGGCAGGGGCATCCATTTGGGAAACATGCAGTGTTTGGTAATGAGAACTTAAACTGCAGAGGTGGGAGACTGGGCTACGCTGATGATGCAGCTTAAATCATTTTCTTCCTCTCAGTTGGTCTTGCTTCACTGAGGATGGGCAAATGCAGAGTAACACAAGTCTGGGTGAAAGGGTTAGTTTCATCCTTGGCAACATCTCTAAATTGTGGGTCCTACTGCATGCATAAATAAAGGAAATGATCTAACTGCTTCCCCATTTCCTGCTCCTCTCTATTCTTTTTTAAATCCCTAATCCACATTTTTTTTTTTTAATAACAAGTGGACAAAGCCAGGCATTAATTGCACATCTGTTTTAGCTCTGGCAAGAACTCTCAGGATGCAAGTTCCAACAACTGCCAAGTGCTTTAACTTCAAAACGGAAATTTTCCTATGAAAACTTTCTCTGAAAGACCGATCTTGGCTGCCAAGTGCAACAGGCTACTGCAATAGGTAGGGCATTGTTGCAACTCCTTTCTAAACATGGAACAGCAAAATGCTATCCATTAATTCAGTTAAGAGAAAGTGGGGGAAGGGAAATGAGTGATGCTTTCTCCAAACATTTTGGTCCAGACAGCTGATAATATTTCACTTTATGAGCTGATTTTTTGTAAGCTGAATTGGGCTTCAAGGACACGACTACTCATTTCTGCTATGTTTAATACAGCATTTAAAATAAACCAACAACCTCCATTTCTGACATCGAATTGTGAATCAATGGCTTTAGTGGACTGTAGTCTGAATGCCACCAGAGGGAGCCAGTGCAATTGCAATCTTGATTTTCTAGTACTTTTGCAAAGAAACTCAAGGGAAGATTACTATCCTGATAAGTAGTAGTGAAAGAAATAAAGATTACTGTCCTGAAGAGCACATTTTAAAGCAAAAATCTCTTTCACATTCTAATCACATGTGATGAGAAACATCAATGTAATGGATGAAACATTGCTTAAACTTAAAATTCCCCAGGAACAGAAGTATTATTTCACATTCTGCTGAACTTTAATAACCCATTATTTTAATTATTGTTGCCTCAACAATGACTCCCTTCACATATTGCCCCACACCAATTACTCAGCCTTTTTCTCATCTCTCTGAGGTGGCATCTCCAAGCCAGCAAGTGCAGATAACCATCTCCCATTTTCAGCAGCTGTGAGAATTTTGCAAAATGTCCTGCCTTCTCTGAACTTGACCTGATTGTACCTAATAATACATCTGATACTTTTTATCTTACTGTTTTTTCTTTGATTTTATTAGAATTAATTTTCTGATTGTCAGGCAACGTACTGCAGAGACACTGTACTGCAGAACTCAGCTTTTACTAGCTGTGCTAAGCACATCATTCTCAACATTTCCTCATTTATGGCTTTGGCTGTTCAATTGTTAAATATTCATCTCTTGTCTCAAATTTTAAGTGCACTGTGATTTATTTCTGCATCTTTTTAAAGTGTCAGGCTTCTACAATTGAACAAGATGGTTAACTATCCATCACATCTTGGACAATCTATGGTGAATGTGCACATTCGCTTTTCCCTGTCATGAACAGTATTGGAAATGGCAATTAATTTCTGTAGGGGCTTTTTAATGTTTTATTTTATACTATCTTCTTTCTTCCAGTTGGTAAAATGAAAAACCTAACTATTGCTCTTTTATTCCTCAACTACCCACTGAAAATAGTGTTAGAAGACAAAGAGGCCAATCCAAAGATCATCTTCTGGCACAGCCAAAGAGGTATAACAGACTCCTCTAGCCTTTTGGTGGCTCTTTTGCATGTCTCTGACTTGGACAAGAGCTGGGACATCCTATTTTTTCCTTAATAGTCAGACAAACAAACAAACAAACAAACAAACAAAAAGGTGGTGGAGGTAGATGAATTCTGAAAAGAGAGGGAAAAAGGCGAGGAAAACCACGAAGTGGAAAAGCCACTTGTATAATGTATGGCAAGAATAAAAACCAACTCCTGAAATAAGAGCTTTTTTAAGCCACGGGGAACACTTGGGATTTCTTCATGTTTCCCTGGGTGCACAGATTACCTGACTTAGCAGCATTCCCTTTTGTAAGGCAAAGAAGAATGTAGTTTTCATACTGTGTGGCCCCCACATCCTAAGGAAATGTGAAGGGAGGAAACTATTACCCCATTGGCCATGGTTTTGACTAGAATGGAGGATATTCTTTTGTTCCCCATGCACAACACAATGAAGTAGTAAATGGTGGTGACCAGAGCATCTGGAATGCACAGTAAAGCCAGCACTAGAATAAATCAGTAGAGTGCTGGTAGTTTTGATCAAGTGCTTGGTTATTGAAATAAATGAGTTTCCAGCTTTGTCTTTTGCTGAGATGGCTCTTACCAGTTTGTGCTTTTGTATAAATTATTATCTTTTTTTTTTAAACATTCATCAAGCTCAGATGGTCTCCTCTAGTCGAACTAGATAGCCAGCAAACATCACACTGTTCATCTAAGGTCCATTAAGTCAGATGCCATTTAGAAGATTCCAAACTGTCATTCATTATGTGTTCTATTTATTACTGAATGCTTTCTTAAACAAAATGCACCTTACTGATGCAGTATGATGTCTTCACATCTGCTCACAATGCTGCCTTCTCTCTCATCTACACTCTTAGCTCTGGATGTCATGAGTCATCAATACACTTTTCAGTGATGCACTTCTGTCTATCATTCTGAAACTTCTCAAAACCCTCACAAAATACGTGAAACATACATGCATTTCCCTTTATACTTTCAGTACATGTTCTTATAGTATTGTCAAGGCGAGGTCAATTTTCCTTCTGTGAGCTACTAGGTAAAAACTAAACTGACTTCTATTAATTCTTGGCTCTGTACACTGACATTTTTTAACCTACTGATTTTTCAGTTTTACAGCAGTACAACCCATCAGAGCAGCACTAGTCAAGGTTTGTGGCATTAGTAAGTACTCATATGGAAGCATATGATTTTTTTTTCCAATGATGAATCCTTCAGATTCTTTTGTGTATTTTCTAACTTAATACCTTGAGAAAGCACTGACTATTTGGTACTAATGGCACCTCTTCCCTAAGCTCATCTTTAGGTACTTTAGATGCTTAATCTGTTCAGTTTCCCTCATCATAATTACTCAGCCTGCACTTGCCCCTGATGTTTATACTGAGCGAGCATCAGTATGCATCAAGGAAATTTCAGATGATCAGCTTTCTAAGAGAAAGTTAAACTCATTGCATCATTCACAGTTTGGGAAAATAGACATCTTTAAATGCGCTCCCACCTTCTTTACAGAATGTTTCATTACTGTGTATGATGCTTCTGCCTCTTGACATCTTTGCTTTAGTCTCCTAACTTCAGCCTCTGATGTTTTTTCCTGTATTGCTTTCTGTGGGTTTTGTTTTACTAAATTCTTTTTTTTTTTTTTTTTCCTTTTTCCCTTTTTCATTTTTACTGATGGATGTTCATTCCTGGAACCAATATGATGTGAACGTTTGACCTGAAAGTTATGTTACAACTGATTTTGATTTTCTCCACGTTTATCTCTAGAATTCTTCTTAGGCACCATTGCTCTAATTTAAGTAAATCATTGACAATTTCAAGATCCTAAGAAATGCCATATTTTAGACTAAGACAGACCAATGGTGTAATTGTTTGGATCCACTGCAGTCTTTCATCACAGCTATAAAGTTATGACTATCATATGATAGAGATATTCTGGGATTCAGAACTGTACAATGCAAGGACACCAAACCTTTTGTAGTGTCTAAGTATGTCTCTAAGGGCTTTACTACAGAAATACTCTTTTGAGACTACTCTGAAACTATACATTTCCTACACCTGAATTCTGCACATAACTTGACTGACCACCTACCCTTTAATTACTGAGTCCCGTCCTCTGATTTCTAAGCAAGACTCTTTCTGTTATTTGCTGTTCTAATGCTGAAAACTATTTATTAAAACCAGTTATTAAAACTCCACTTTTCCTGATCTAATTGAATTTTCCACTTTTTTATGGTATCTTTTCAGTACATTTATTTAGAAAACCCTTTTGAGGGGAAAAGTGATGAGAATGCCGATTTCCTCTGATAAGGAGCTTGTTCTTACTGGGATCACCTGGTAGATTTAAACCATGCCACAGGAATAGAAATGGTTCGATTAAATTATTCAACTCTTCTTACAGGGTGCTTTTTACCTAAATAGAAAATGCAGTTCTGCATGGGCATTTCTTGTCTATTTTATTATACAATTGTTAGGACATAAATTCTCAAGGCCTGAGATTCCTCCAGCTAGTTTTTAAAAGACATCCTTTATTAGACAGCTCACATGATGCGACATGGAGAGGAAGCTGCCCAGCTGTGTGGCTGCATTTAGTACTGTACAAACTATACCAGGCATGCTAATCAGGGAAAACCCCATAAATCCCTCCTCCCACTAATCCGCCAGGCACTGACATACACTGTCATGCTCCCCTTTACCTTTAATTTCTTCAGCATTTCAGTTGTCGGTTTCATGTGGGATGTCTGATCATTCACTTCCTTAAGTGATGTTAATTATTTTCTCAAATAACTTCTAAAACTTTGTTCTAACTTGATCAAAATACATTAACACACACAAAAAAGGCCACTATTTCAATCAGAGTGTACAACAAGCTTGCACAGAATTTATACAAGGCCAAAAGCTGTACAGAAATAATTCACATAACGTAATATGGTATTTTCTAACTCATACATTCTTAGCTCATTAAATCCTGTGCTGTGAGCCTACATGGGGCAAGCACAGACAGAAATTAAAAGTGGAACAAAATAAAAAGAGAAGATGAAGGGTTGAGTATGTGTGAAGAGCATAAAAAGTAAATAAGACATCCAGTTTCATGGCAGCTCTTCTGGACTCGTGCATCCTAAGGATCGCATCAGTGAAGGGCTTCTCTTCTCACCTAAAGGTTTTGTTCATTTCTTTGTTTGCTTGTTTTACATTGCTTTAGAAGCATTATTTGGTAGCTTTTTTTGTCATTCTCTGTTTGGACTCCTCACCTATTTCTAGTGGGGTTATAGACTGCTGTACAGCAAATCTAAATCAATGGCAGTTGATTTGCTTTGTCTAGCTTTCTGCAAGGGCTCTGGTCTGAAAAACCCTGTAAATAATCATCAGGGCAGTTCTCCAGAGGCTGTAGCTCTTCAGAAGCAACATGGTGCAGATGTCAGCCAGTACTTGCCTTGACTACTCTGAAGCAGATATATTTTTAAGTATTAACATATTATAAGACATATTCTAAGACTAAGAATGATCTCAAGAAAATAGAAAGAAACTGCACTACCAAATAACTTCCTATCAAAAAAAAAAAAAAAAAGGTATGGTCATTGGTCCTTTGTTTTTATAAAAAAGAAAGCTTAATGTACGTAATAGAAGACCACTTTCATAGTGAGGTTAAACAAAGAAGTTTATATGGCTTGCATGCATGATAGATATCTCTCACTGCAGTACATTAAATCCACTCCTTATGGACTCTGGGGTGCCAGTGTAGCTGAGCTGTGAGGATCTTGTGTGCAGCTCAGCCTTTAGCCTGGGTAGCCAGGCAGTGTTTCCAATTAGAAAAGCAACTGATACTATCAAAGGCATGAGTGTCATTCAGTGGGGCCGTGCCAGGCTGTAGAGATAGATCAACATGAATGTCTTCAGATTCAGCAAAGTTAAATGCAAAGCCCTGCACCAAGAATAAAAGAGCCCTGTGCAACAGCCAAGAGCTGACTGCATAAACAGCAACTTCATGAAGAAATCCCCAAATGTCCTGGAGAACAAGAAAGATGGATATGAGTGAGTAATTGCTCTTGCAGCAGTGAAAGTTAATCATATACTGGGCAGCATTAGTAACATCACAACCAATAAGTTGAGGGAAGTGATTAATGCTCCCCACACCCTCTGGATACATCTGATACTGCTTGTAGACCTCTGTGCACAACTTGGGGTAATACAAGAAAGACATTGATGAAAAGCAATGAATTCAGTGGAGGGTCACTCCAGGGAGCTGGAGCATGGGACACTGAGACAGCTGGACTTATTCAGACTGGAAAAGACTACAGTTCTATCTAATTGTTGTCTTTAGATACCCAGTAAGATGGCATAGAGACAGTGAAGCCAGTCTCTTCCTGGAGAATCATGGCAAAATGACAGGAGAAAACCAATCAAGCAGCAAGTTGGCAAATTCCAAGCAGATACAAAGAAAGAAAATATTTACAGTTAGAGAAGACAGTCTCCTGCAACAAAGAGCTTACAGAATCTCCCATCTGTGATTATTTACAAAACACATTCAGATGACCATGTTTCAAGCTTTATTTCAGCTAAGCAAGCTGAAAGAGAAGTAACTAGCTTCCAACTGCAGTGCTGAGTGAGACCTACTGCTCCTCATGGTTATGATGGGCCTCTTGCAGACAACTGTTGCTTCAGGGATCAGCAGCCTAATGAGAGCTGATCACAGAGCTGGTACCATAATGAGGAAAGCAATGAAGGTTTGAATTAGGCACACAAAATAACCATATGCAGATACCAAGGAGAAGGCAAGAGCTTCCTAGACCTTGGAGCACTGATACTAGTTCCTAGTACTTGTTCCACTTTCTGCTTAGAGGTCTCTGTGACAAATCAACAGGGAAGATATTTGCTGTGTAACTGTGAGTCACAGCAGCATTGTATTAGACCATCCACCCCAAAACAGCACTTTTGTTTCTCTGACTCATACTTCAACATTCCCTACTGACCCCATTCATACATAGCTACAGATAAGTCATCATCTAGGCACAGGATATGTTTGAAATAACAGCTTTCAGAAGTGCATATAGGCTTCACTGAAGAAGCAAAAATGGTCAAGATATTCATTTTCACCACAGTAGGACAGTTGGTTAACCTAACCCTATTTACCATCACCAGCTTCAATCAGAGCAAGTGTTTTTAGTAGATATTCTTGCTCTCCCTACCAAACAGGGAGTGGGAACAGGCTATGCAAGAGCATGAGTTTACATACTGACTGGCACTTTTGTTTCAGGATTGTCCCTGTTGGAAGAAGACATACAAAATATGTAAGATGGATGATGAAACTAACAGTACCTGTCCAGAAATTAAATCGGGGCAATGGATTGAGGCATAACCAAGGGCTCTCATCACGAAACTATTTGCCATTCTGAGAAGACACACGAATGTACAATGTATGTACTGAAAATAGGGTAAAACACAACAACAAAGAGGAGGTCTGTGTAAAAGTTTGAGGCAAAACCAGATGTGAGCAAAGACCAGCAGCTCAGGACTGCAGCAGGCACCACCTCTTAGACGAGGCTGTTCTCAGCTCAGCTCCCTGACATGGATCAGGGAAGAGACTGGGAAGTGACAGGTGGAAAAGTCTGAACTAGCCAAGCGCAATGAGTCCCACAAAATGCAGACAGCCAATATCTGATCCACCAGGAAGTCTCACAAGTTAAATCTAATCATCAGCATCTTTTGAATAAAGCTTGATCCTGCCTGGCAAGTTTAGACCAGCCTAGCAACGCTGCTTCTGAGCCTGTACCCTGAGGTTTAAAGTCTATCCATCACTAGATAGTAACCCTACCAGTGCATCTCATGACACTACTCTAAAGTAATTCAATTATTATAAGACTTTAGCTCATGTTTTTCACTTGTCAGGATAAAACGTGTGTTCTTGTTGCATCCACTCAGGAACACATTTATTTTCAAATGCTTTCAGGAGTTGGCCAGTTTGTTGAAATGCTTCAGTCACAGGTCACTTATATTTAGATATTCTACGTACAGGCTGTTGTTTGTTCTTCAGCCATGATTGTCTGAAAACACCATTCTGGGGTCCTTTTGTCCAAGGAAATATTACTGGTATCAGAGATTGCTGAAAGAGAGCCTTGTTTGTTCCAGCTGACTTCTTATGCACGGAGCTAAAGCTTCATACGACGAGTAAATTACAAATAGTTTCCTGTCACTGTGACACAACCTGCAGCCGTGTTACCACGGGCCAAACAAGTGCAAGGCATACCGTCAGTGTGTGTCCTTCGGCCTTTTACTCTCCAGTCTCAGAGTAATTGGTTTCCATTTTCCCCTCTCCCTTTTTAGGGAGGTGAGGAGCAGGTGCTGGAGTCCTCTCACCCAAGGACTGCTGACTCTGACGCTTCTCAGGTTCCCGTAAAAAGAAACTGTCTGCACGAACCAGATGCAAAAATACAAATGTAAAGATTATCTGGGCTGCTTTGCTTCTTCAGTGCCTCGAGCCTGGCGGTTTCCTTGCGCTACTTTCACCAGTTTGCTCACACGGGTCCTTCAGTTATGGGGTGTAGGAGGAAGC